>CAWUFW010006379.1:600000-1161791 GCA_963921515.1 Calotriton arnoldi | reverse complement strand
GGGAAGTGCAGTTTGTGAAGTTTTACGGTCTGCATAGTCTTGTGACTGACGTATGTCTCTACCTACACATGTATTCTGCTATGAGTTATTCATCTGAAGATGCTAGACGTATAAAATACAGGTATACATCTATTTGTAAGTTTCTTTTATATATGATGCCACTAGGAAAAGGTGCATACACAAGCATGCATGCTATGAGGAATATGATGAGACTTACAACAGACACATGCAAAGGGTTGCTGGTTTATATTTGTCTAGGCCCAACACATTCAGTAGTTGTAGAATAGTGAAGCTGAAGCACAAAAGTGATTTTTAAGATATATTGGCAGAGGGATTAGTGATTACGCTACTTTGTATGCGTCTGTGGAAAGGTACACTTGAAATACGTCGCAAAATTTTAGGTGTCTGCTTCAAATCGGAAGTGCAGTCTGTGAAGTTTTAAGGTCTGCATGGTTTTGTGACTTAGGTATGTTTCTAATTGCACATGTATTCTCATACGTCTCATGCATTTGAAGATGTAGACATAAAACACAGGTATACGTCTATTTGTATGTTTATTTTACATATGATGGCACTAGCAAAAGGTACAGAGACATGCATATATGCTTTCAGGAATATGGTGAGACTTACAACAGAGACATGTGAAGGGTTGCTGTTTGTATTTGGCTAGGCTCAACACTCTGATTAGTAGTAGAAAGGTGAAGCTGCAAAACAAAAGTGAGGTTTAAGACATGTTGGCAGACGGATTAGTGATTAGGCTATTTCGTATGAGTCTGTGGAAAGGTACACTTGAAGTACGTTGCATAAATTTAGGTGTCTCCTTGAAATGGGAAGTGTAGTTTGTCAATTTTAAGGGACTTCATGGTCTTGTGACTGAGGTATGTCTCTACTTGCTCATGTGTTCTCACATGTGTTATGTCTATGAAGATACTAGAGGTGCAAAACTCAGGTATACATCTATTTGTATGTTTCTTTTATATATGATGCCACTAGCAAAAGGTACAGACATATGCATGCATGCTTTGAGAATCATGTTGAGACTTATAACAGTGACATTGGAAGGGTTGCTGTTTTAATTTTGGCTAGGACCAAGATTCTGAGTAGTTGTTGAAAACTGAAGCTGCGAGAGAAAAGTGAGGTTTAAAACATGTTGGGAAAAGGATTAGTGATTAGGCTACTTGCTATGAGTCTGTGTAGAGGTACACTTGAAGTATGTTGCCTAAATTTAGGTGTTCCCTTGAAATGGGAACGGCAGTCTGTGAAGTTTAAGGGACTTTATGGTCTTGTGAATAACATATGTGTCTACTTCTACATCTATTGCCTGATGTGTTATGCATCTGAACCTGGTTGGTTTGGCTACTGGTAGAGAAATCTTTTAGTTCTGCTCTGTCGGTCTGTTGCAGAGCTTGTGATGTCTTCTGAATGAAGGAATTGTGCATTGTCTGATATAGCTTGTTCAATACCCAGGTGCCATATTTTATGAGCAGAAATGAATATACACTTTTATTTACACAAATTTAGACAGCATGCGCTCTGAGACACACATATTCAACTATATTACTGTTATAAGTCTCACCATATTTATCAAGGCATACATACATCACTCTGTGCATTTTGGATACCTGTGTTTCACACTGTATGGTCTCTAAATTTGTGGAAAAAAAGTCTATGTATTCCTCTCTGCTCGTAAAACATGGCACCTGACTAGTGAACAGGCTATTTGAGCGACTTCATCACACCGATATACAGAAGACATTAGAGGCTGGGCGTCTGAATGATAGAGCAGAACTGCAAGATTTGTCCACCAGTAGCTAAAGCAACTAGGTTTTCAAGCTACAATGTTTAGATGCATAAGAGATAAGATAATAGATGTCGAAGTAGATACATACCTCAGTTATAAGAGCACGCTGAGTTTTAAATTTGACAGACTACATTTTTTCATTTCAAGTAGACATGTAAACTTATACGGCCTACTTCAAGTGTACATTTGCACAAAGTGATGGCAAGTAGTGTAATCACTAATTCTTTTGTCAACATGTCTTAAACCTTACATTTCTGTTGAAGTTTCAGTTTTGACCAAATGCTTAGAATCTTGAAGCTAGCCAAAGTTAAAACAGCAATCTCAACCATGTTACTGTTTAAACATGTGTGTTTTTATCACATGTTTGGTAATATATAAAGTATAATATTCTAAATATGTATGTGTTATGGAGACATTTGCAATGTAATTGAAAGTATTTGTTTATTTATTGATATGAATATTTATATATAATTCTTTTAAAAGTATAAAATTATTTAACAAATTATTTAAACTTTAGTTTATTTTTCAGATATTTACATTTATTGGTAAGAAAGATTGACTATGGCAAAAAAAGATCAAAAGAGAAGACAAGAAAAAAACAGTACTATTTAAAGAAAAGAGAAAAGAGGAAATTAGATGAAGTGCAAAATGTTACACTGAAGAAAAAGACTTCTGGTAAGACAACTAAAGAGTTTGTTAAAAGACTTTTACAGAATGTAAAGTATTTTCAAAATGTTGAAAAGAGAAAGAAAAGTTCAACAACAAATCGGAAGGAAAGGAAAAAAGGACTGGATAATAGAAAATCATGTTATGGAAAAAACAATCCATTTTGAAAGAAGGTTGAAAGAATATAAAGACATAAGGAAGATAATGTATAGAAGTAGAGTACTACAAAATTTGTTGAAAGATTGTAACAAAAATAAAAGAAGATCAGCAGCTTATAAGAAAAAGCAACAGATTGAAAATGTAGTAGAAAAAGCTTTTGAAATAAAAAGAAAATTATTTATATTAATATTGAAGAGAATGAAAACATTGGATAAAACAATGCTGTTTATGAAGGAGAAAAGCAAAAGAAAAAGACTGATTAATAGAAGTAACTTTTGGAAAGTTTTCACTGGTGAATGAAAGCATACTTCAAGGACTGCGCCTTTCTTTAATGAAGAAAGTTATTTTCAACAGAACACATTAGTTCATGCAGTTGATACTAGTGATCGATGCTATGAGATGAAAGATGGTTGTCCCATTCCAAAAGAAAAAATGGTTCCTAGGAATGTGGAAGAAGTAATAGCTGAAGAAGTTCAAGGGAGGCGTACACAAACCCATTATATAAGTGGTATTGTAGTAGTATTTACAGTGTTCGACAGGAATCTATTGACATATTGCGAATTTGTTTACGAGGATATGCCCCAAAAACTTTTAAACAGAAGATTAAGATGTTACAAGGCCTAGATCCATGTAAAGTAAGAAAATATACTAACTTGCAGGGTCATTCTCTGGCTTGTCTTTCAAGAAAAGTGTGTCAAAGTACTTTCCAACATTTAAGAATGTTAGCAGTACACCACTCAGAAATGTGGAATCTAGTAAGGAGACTCTACTATGTAAAAAGTCCTGCATTATCTTTAAGGGAATTTAATACAGCTCTTTTGCATGCTTCAGTATCAGATGTAAAAAAAGTTTGTGATGATACACAGTTCCGTTTCTTTGGTTCACAAGAGGAGTGCAGAGAAAGTGAGAGCTTGCTAACTATAGGTGTTGAAGAAGATGTGGAAGACGAGTTTGCAGAAGAAATTACAAAGTTTAAGACAGTTTCATCTGAAAAACCAAACTATGTTTGTATTTGTTGTCGACGTACTCACTATAGAAGTCAAAGTAAGAATGTTGATTTATATTTAAAAAGTGAAAAGGAAAACAATGATAAGTGGCAGCAATTTGGGGCCAGATGTATCAACATTGTATTTTGTGAGTCCTTAATAGCGAATTTTACCGATTCGCTATTAAGGACTCGCAAAATGCAATTTATGTAGGTTTCGCAAATAAAATTGCGATTCCTACATATCCTTAATAGCAAATCACAAATTGTGATTCGCTATTAAGGAATGCCTTCCCATTCATTCCTATGGGCCTTTAGGCCCATAGGAATGAATGGGAAGACATTCTCAATTTGCGATTACCAAATTGGTAAATGCAAATTGCAAATGCAATTACAAGGGTGATAGGGGGCCAAAAGGCCACCCTGATTCACCCCCAAAAATGGTAAGTGTGCACATGTGGTGCACATACATGCCCTAAAGGCATGTGTGTGTGCCACATTTGCAAATTACCACCAACTTGAAGTTGATGGTAATTAGCGATTCCTTAAAGCAAGGTCGCAATTTTTTCTTACTTCCTGCATTGCATTTAAGGAATCGCAAATTGAGATTCCCTAAATGCATTCGCAAAATAGGTAATCGCAAAAATTGTGATTCCCTATTTTGCGAATGCCTTTTGGGATGATACATCCCGAAAGGCTTTTTACCGTTCGCAAACGGGCCGATCCTGCGAATCGGCCCGTTTGCGAATGGTAAAATGTTTTATACATCTGGCCCTTGGTGCTTATTTGTTGGTAGAAGGTCGGTTTGAGTTGGCTATTGATCAACGTAGTTGTAAATATTGTTACAACAAATTAGAAGAGAACAAAATGCCAGCTAGAGCTGTACATAACAACTTAGAGTTGGTAGCTATTCCTCCGGAACTGGCAGATTTGAATACATATGAGTCCATTCTTATTCAATCTGTTCACCCATTTCAGGCTATAGTTCGTATGCAGCCTAAAACAGGTAAGCTGCCTCCAACAGATTTACAAAGAGGTCTGAAAGGAAGAGTTGTGTACTTACCTTTAGATTTTAAGAAAAATATTGAAACTGTTGGTATAGATAGGGGGGAAAATGAGCCTGTAGTTATTCTAGTTAATGGTGTACCAACAAAGAGTCGAAAAATATGGCAAGAGTTTGTAGATGTTAATAAACTTCAAAAGGCTACATTATATCTGGTACAGAATAATATTTCTTATAGGAATGTAAATGTTGATGAACAGGAAATATATTTAGCAGATGAAATAGAAATTTTAAGTGGCCAAATAGAAAAAGTGGACAAGTCTAGGACTGAAGAGATTACACATTACACTATACATCCTCTACATTCAAAAGAAGTGATAGGAAACACTATTAAATTATTTCAAATTAAGGAAACAAAAGGAACTCCCATGAGTGTATGGGAAAAAAGTTTAGAAGCTCGTTGTTTTCCACAGCTGTTCCCCACTGGAGAAGGTGGACGATTTGATGAGCGAGCTGTATGGATTTCAGCTTCAGAATACCGCTCAACAAGATTGTACTCTGAAGATCTGAGATTTCGACAGTGTATTCCATATATATTTCATCTTCTGTTTGAAAGTGATTTGTCTGCACTTTCATATGCAGTGAACCACATATTAAAAACAGGAGTTCATCTTCCACATGTTTCTGCAAAAGAATTCATGGAGAAAGTTCAACAAAGAGATGAACATTTAGAATCTCAGTTAATTAATTTGATGGCGTGTCAACGTGGTACCAATGAGTATTGGTATCGTCGTCACAGAGAACTTAAATGTATGTTAAGAAACTTAGGTACTCCTACATAGTTTGTAACACTTGGCTGTGCTGAATATGCGTGGCACGATTTACTTGAATTTCTAGGAGAAGCAAATTCAAATGTAAAAAATATTGAATTGAAGACACCTGGAGAACTCTGTTCGTTGGATCCTGTAAATGTCTGCAGGTATTTTAACCATAATTTTCAAGTTATGATGTCATTTATCTACAATAAAAATATTCCAGCTCTTGGAGAGGTAACAGATTTCTTTTGGAGAAAGAAGTACCAAGCCAGAGGTGCTCCTCATATACACATGCTATTATGGATCAAGAATGCTCCAAAATTTGGAACTGATACTGAGGAGTGTTTTGTCTTTCATTGAACAGTATGTTACCTGTGCCATTTCAAGAGAAGGAGGACAAAAAAGCTTGAGACAACAAGTTTTACGGTTTCAAAGTCATCGATGTGGAAAATACTGTCGACAAAAATACAAGTCTAAAGGGAAATTTTATACAAAATGTCGTTTTGGATTCCCACGTCCAATAATTTCTAAAGGAAGAGTAAATAGTTTTATGTCAGCAGTAAGGCATACAATAACTCGGAAATCTCAGAAGAATACATGCAACTTAAAAAGGACAGAAGATTCAAAGTATATTAATGACTACAATCCAGTGATTTTGAAAATGTGGAATGCAAATATGGATATTCAATATGTTGCAGATAATTCAATTGCTGTTGCTCGCTATGTTACATCATATATAACGAAATCTGAAAAGACAGATGTGAAAGAAATGTGGGAAGAAATTTCACAAGAAAAGAGTCTTAGTAAGAAATTGTACAGCTTCAGCTTGAAAATGCTTTCCCATCGAGAGATTGGATCCCATGATTGTTCGGATCGCTTGAGCTCTACGAGTTTATATTCAAAGTCAAGAGGAATCACTTGGGTAAGTCTAGGTCTTGCCGCCACACGAAATAGAGTATTGAAAACATTACAAGAAATTGAATACTTAGTAGTGAATGAACCAGAAAGTACTGATATTGTTAAAACTAATATGTTGGATACATACTATCCAAAAAGGAGTCCACATGTTGAAAATCTATTTCTGTATGAAATACTTCAACATTACAGCTTTAAAAGAAAATATAAAAGAAGAAAAATATGCAGTAATTGGATGTGACGGATGTTTGGTAAAACATGCAAAAGGAAATCCTATTAACCACAGAAAACTTAGTTGCGAAAGTCCAGATAAGAGGGAATTTTTCTATTTTGCACTTCTGCAACTGTTTAAGCCTTGGCGTAGTGCAATGGAATTACTTGGAGAATTAAACTGCTCTGAAGATTATTTTAATGCAAGTAAAGATAGTATTCAGTGTTCAATTTTTCCTATACATCTACAAATGTTAAATGATGAGATTGAACAAGAAAGTACTATTGCAGCAGATATAGCTAGAGAAAGTTCTCAAGATAGTCGATGTTCTGGTCCACTGAGCCAAGATCCACTGGGACAACCAATTATCGAAAATGAAGCAGCAATAGCCATGAATGAGGTAGAAACTGCAATGCAACAAGCACAACAGGATATTATTCAGTTGGAAAAGTTAGAACAACTAAATATTGAACAGAAAGAAATATATCTACAAGTGCAAGAACAGATACAACATGGTTTGCTACATGAAAAAAAAGAATGCCAATGTTCATCATTTAAACCTATTCTAATGTACATCAGTGGTCAAGCTAGAACAGGAAAAAGTTTCTTAATTAAAGTTTTGACCAGTTATCTACACAAAACTACAGAATCATATTTATCTTGTGTTGTAACAGCTCCAACTGGATTAGCAGCACACAACATTAAAGGAATTACTTTACATTGATTACTTATGCTACCAGTTGAACATGATAATAAATTGGAATATCAGAAGCCATCTGGAGAAGCTTGTTATGAAGTGTCAAGAGTAAGGGCAGGCGGAGCTGGCGTAGTGGCTCTATGCGGAGTTCCACGGAGTTTGAAAAAAACTGCTTCTCTCCCTCCCAAATTAATTAAAAATTAAAAAAAAAGGCACTTACCTGTGTGGCTGCCTCCTCCTCTGCCTTGCCACTCTCCTTCCTGCTCCTCGCCATCCTTCTTCTATGAAAAAACTCCTATGTTGTACGTCTTGCGCATGCGCAAGGTAAGTGCCTTCTTTTTTAATTTTTTATTAATTTGGGAGGGTGGAGGGGTTGGCTAACTCCGCTCCGCCATGGAGTCAGAGTTTTGCCTAAACTCCGCGTTCGCAACGGAGCGCGGAGTAGGCAAAACTCCACAAACTCCGCTGGTGGAGCGGAGTTACCTGCTGGGGTTAGTCAAGAGTACTGAAGAAAATGAAACTTTTAATCATTGATGAGGTGAGCATGGTCTCAAACTTAATGCTTGCATTTGTATACTTGAGAATGCAACAGATTTTAAAAACAGATTACGATATTCTGTTTGGAGGAAAACATTTAATTGTATTCGGAGATCTACTATAACTTACTCCTGTAAAAGGACAACCTGTTTTTAAAACACTTGTCCATGAAGACACTAGGATATCTTTGGGAAGTATTGGAAATGTAAACATTTGGTTACATTTTGAATATAAAGAACTTATTAAGACTATGCGACAAGCAAGTGATGAAGATTACGGAAATATTCTTCAAGATATAAGAATTGGTGTCTTGACGAAACATGGTAAACAAGCTTTAGAAAGTCGACTACTAAGGAACTTGTTTACAACTGGAAACACAGCAGCTGAAATAATGTACAATAAGCTTGGAGAAAAGAAGTCTATAGTTTTCCTAATGCCTGCACTGCAAGAGTGTTCTACATTTAATCAAGAACTTTTGAAACTGGAAAAACAGGAAATAGTGGAAATTGAAGCTATTGATAAAATTGAACAACATGGAGTGACTATTCTTCTCACAGAGAAACTACAGGCTAAATTGCATTCTTTGGAAAAGTTTGTCTCTAAAACTGCAAGCTTAGAAAAGGCTTTGGGGCAGATTTACAAGCCTCTTGCATGACTTTTGCGCTGCAGTTGCATCACTTTTTTGACGCAACAGCGGCGCAAACAATGCGGCCTATTTACAATGTGACGCATCTAGGGAGATGCGTCACGTTGTAAAGCCCTGCGTCACATTATACCTGCGCCAGGTATAATGTATGCAGGGTGGGCGTTCCCACGCAGGAAGGCCTCATAAAAGTGACTCAGTGAAATCTACAAGATTTCACTGCGTCACTTCTAGGATGCCACTGCGTCAAAACCTTACGCCTGCTTGAAGCAGGCTACAGGAGTGACGCAGTGTAGTAGGAATAGGCCTCAAAAAGCATTGCTGGAGTTGCGTCGTGCTTGCGACACGACTCCAGCAATGCGTGACTTTTGCCCCAACAGATGCTTCAGAATTTCTGGCGCATCTGTCAATCCTTGCGCCATGGTGTGCCGTATTGTAAATACGGCGCATCCATGGTGGCGCAAGGGTTTCTCAGTGTGGCACAGGGAAAGTGACGCATCTCTACAGATGCGTCACTTTCTTGTAAATCTGCCCCTTTATATGTATGTATAAACTGTTGGGTAATTTTACGGCGTAATTTCAATGTAGAAGACGGTTTAGTAAATGGAGCAATGGGAAAAATTATTGATTTTGTAAAATTTCAGAACAGAGATTGAATAGAATTTTTGATTATAAAATTTGATCAGATTAAAGAGATAAGACAGATTGGGCTTTGTGTTGTATGTTTTTTGCTTGTAAAAGATTTGTATGTTCGCAGAAAACAGTTTCCTCTGTCCTTAGCATATGCAGTAACTATTCATAAATCTCAAGGTTTAAGTATAGACAGTGCTTTTGTAAATATCGGAAGTACAGTGTTCAAAGAGGGAATGGCATATGTTGCATTATCTCGAGTAAGAACATTGTCTGGTTTGTATTTGAAAGATTTCGATGAGAAAAAGGTTAGTGCTGATGCAAATTGTGTAAGAGACTATAATCATTTAAGAAGACTTTATGCTCCTGATTTAGGTGAATATCCTATATATGAGAAATGTATAGTGTGTCCAAAACGGAAATATGTAAAAGATGGAATTGAGGTTCAAAAAAAGAAAACAAATGAAGATAAACTTGAAGGTGTAAAGAAAAAGAAGATGGAAACTGTTGATGAGATTGTAGGATACCAGTTGGAAAATAGTTCAGGTATCAACTGCTATGCTAATGTGATTATGAATGTTGTGTTTTATCTAGAAGGTCGTCATAGTAAAATCATGGGAAATCATGAAAAAAGATTCTGTTCTTTATTAAATCATGTATTTCAACAGTTGGTAACTGATAGAAGTAAAATCAGGCCTGGGCGTAGTTCGCTGAGTTTTGCTACGCGGAACTTCGCGAAGTTACAAAAAACTCCGCGAAGTTCCGCAAGTGGCGGAGTGCCGTGCGAACTGCAGTTTGTGCTGGTATTCCTGCTGCTCGGGTAGAAATTCTACCCGAGCGGCAGCTCGCGCTCGCCAACTTACCGTTCGCGATTGCGAACTTACCGTTCGCGATCGCGAGCGAGGAAAAAACTCTGCTGCACATCACGAAGCGGAGTTTTCTGCACTTTGCGAGCTCCTCGGAGTGCGGAGTGCAGAAAACTCCACAAACTCTGCGAACGGAGCAAAGTTCACCGCCCAGGCCTAAGTAAAATCCATACTGCTTCTGGCATTTGGTATCTTTTGGATATATGTACTGGTTCATTAACATTTACTCTTAATGTACAACAAGATGCACAAGAATTTCTAATGCTTATGCTTGGAGTGTTAGAACATGAAGGAATACAGACTGAAAAATTATTTGGACTAAGTTACAGATGAGATCATAAATGTGAAGAGTGTTCATTTACTACCATCACTGAAATATAAACAGAACGATTCATATACTTGACGATACCAGACTGCAAATCAGTACCTTTTAACAAATTGATAAAAACAGCCAATCACAACATGAAATGTTCACATTGTAGATCAGAGATGTTGTCTATATTACATATAGAAAGATTTGGAAAATATCTAATTTTAATGCTACAATATTGTAGAGCAAATGGCAGAAAACTGGAAACGAAAATTAAACTTTTAATGCAGGTCAAATATCTATTTCAGGAAGAAATTTTATAGCAGTGGCTATTATTTTTCCATGATGGACCTACTACATCATCTGAACACTATACTGTGTATTTGAAGTGTAATAAAGGATGGACACATTGCAATGATGCCCACTTGGAATTTAAACCTAGATTGCCTTATGAATTACCCAATTCATATTTGTTATTTTTGAAGCCAAAGTTTTGAGTACATCATTCGGCCAATTGGGAAGATGTGAACAGAAACTAAACAGGAATGCAAACTATTAGTATTTATAATTAGTGTTTAAAAGGAAATAGTTTATATATTTGTTGTCTATTTTGTACCAGATGTAAACGAGAGTCTATATTTTGGCAAATGTATTTGAGATAAATAATAGAGTTTATGTAGATGAAGAAAGTAATTAACAAAGTGTAGATAGAAAAGCACATAGCTACACATATTGAAAATTATGCTTTATGATGATTTTGGGGGTTTTCTACAATCAATTTGATTGTTTTTTCCCCCGCTGTTTAATGATGATACCACATTGAAATCACTGTGTCTGGTGAAGTTAAGTAGAATCTGAGAACAGCAAAAAAGAGAATCTGAAATTGTTATCTAATTCTAAATTTATGTTGAGTTGCTGAAAATATAATCTTACAATTTCAGTAATATATTATTATTAAATAACAGTTTTTCTTCTTCTTTATAGTAGGTACTGTTGAAGTTTGAGAAGAGTTTTAATGCTGTTTACGACAATACTATTCTAAAATAGTTCTACTGAGTAAGGTATCTAAATTATTTAAAAGGTAAGCATATATAATATAAAATGCATGATAATGTGAAAAAATGTTTTAAGTTTAATTATATGTTATTTCTTTCTAATATAAATAATGTTGATCCTTTAGACTACTTGAAAATTATCATTATGTTGCATATGATCATGTAATTAAGCAGGCAGTCATCCTTTCACGTAGACACTACCCATGCACTTATGCATTCTCTGAAGCACAAGTTTTGCACTAATAGCAAAACACAGTCATTACCTTTGCATTCTTTCTTTTACAAAGGCACTACCCATGCACTCATTCAATTATCCAGGCAGTACCGCTGCGCTTATGCAATCACCTAGGCACTATTGATGCACTCATGCAATCACCTAAATACTACTTTTCCACTCAACCATTCACTCAGGCACTACCCATGCACTTGTTCATTCACTCAGGCACTCCCCATGCACTCATCCAATGATCCATGCTTTACCCATGCACTCACCCAATGATCCAGGCATTACCCTTGCACTCATACTTTCACTCAGGTACTTTTGATATACTCATCAAATCACCCAGATACTACCTCTGCAGTCATGCAATCACCCAGGCACTAGTTATGCACTCATGCAATCACTCAGGTACTACTCTTGCACTCAACCATTCCCTCAAATACTACCTATGCACTCATTGATTCACTCAGGCACTACACATGCACTCATCTATTCACTCAGGCACTAACCATGCAGTCATCCAATGACTCAGGCATTACTCTTCTAGTCATTATTTTACTCAGGCACTACCCATGCACTGATCGAATCACCTAATCAGTACTCCTGCATTCATGCAATCACTCATGCACTACTCTTCCACTCAATCATTCACTGAGGCACTACTCATGCACTCATGCATTCCCCAAGGCATACCCATGCACTCATCCAATGACCCAGGCATTAGCCTTGCATCCATCCTTCCACTCAGGAACTACCCATACACTAATCTAATCACCCAGGCACTACCACTGCACTCATTCAACATACACCACCCATCCACTCATGCAATCACCCAGACACTACCCATCTACCTCATGCAATCACTCAGGCACTACTCTTGCACTCAACCATTCACTCAGGTACTACCCATGCATTCATTCACTCCCTCAAGCAACACCCATGCACTCTTTCAATGACCCAGGCATTAGCCTTGCATCCATCCTTCCACTCAGGTACTTCTCATACACTCATCCAATCACCCTGGCACTACCCATGTACTTATGCAATCACTCAGGCAGTACTTTTGCACTCAACCATTCACTCAAGCACTACCCATGCACTCATCCATTCACTCAAGCACTACCTATGCACTCATCCAATTACCCAGGCATTACTCTTGCACCCATCCTTCTACTCAAGCACTACTCATACACTTATTCCAATCACCCAGGCACTACCCCTGCACTCATGCAATCACCTAGACACTACCCATCCACTCATGCAATCACTGACACTACTCTTGCACTCAACCATTCACTCAGGTACTAGCCATGCACTCATTCACTCCCTCAAGCACTACCCATGCACTCTTTCAATAACCCAGGTATTAGCCTTGCACTCATACTTTCACTCAGGTACTTCTCATGCACTCATCCAATAACCCAGGCACTACCCCTGCACTCATGCAATCACCCAGGCACTACCCATGTTCTCATGCAATCACTTAGTCACTACTGTTGCACTCAGCCATTCACTTAGGCAGTACCCATACACTCATCCATTCACTCAGGCACTACCTATGCACTCATCTAATGACCCAGGCATTACCTTGCATCCACCCTTCCACTCAGGCACTACCCATACACTCATCCAATCACCCAGGCACTACCACTGTACTCATGCAATCACGCAGACACTACCCATCCACTCATTCAATCACTCAGGCACTACTCTTGCACTCAACCATTCACTCAGGTACTACCCATGCACTCATTCACTCCCTGAAGTACTACCCATGTACTCTTTCAATGACCCAGGCATTAGCCTTGCATCCATCCTTCCACTCAGGCAGCACCCATACACTCATCCAATCACCCAGGCACTACCACTGCACTCATGCAATCGCACAGACATTAGCCATCCACTCATGCAATCACCCAGGCACTACTCTTGCACTCAACCATTCACTCAGGTAAAACCCATGCATTCATTCACTCCCTCAAGCACTACCCATGCACTCTTTCAATGACCCAGGCATTAGCCTTGCATCCATTTTTCCACTCAGGCACTACCCATACACTCATCCAATCACCCAGACACTACCTATCCACTCATGCAATCACTCAGGTACTACGCTTGCATTCAACCATTCACTCAGGTACTACCTATACACTCATTCACTCCCTCAAGCACTACCCATGCACTCTTTCAATGACCCAGACATTATCCTTGCACTCATACTTTTACTCAGGTTCTTCTCATGCACTCATCCAATCACCCAGGCACTACCCCTGCACTCATGCAATCACTCAGGCACTACCCATGTACTTATGCAATCACTCAGGCCTTACTCTTGCACTCAGCCATTCACTTAGGCAGTATCCATGCACTCATCCATTCACCCAGGCACCACCTATGCACTCATCCAATGAGCCAGGCATTGGCCTTTCATCCATCCTTCCACTCAGGCACTACCCATACACTCATCCAATCACCCAGGCACTACCACTGCACTAATGCAATTAACCAGACACTACCCACCAACTCATGCAATCAGTCAGGCACTACCCATGTACTCATCAAATGACCCAGGCATTACTCTTGCAGACATCCTTTTACTCAGGCATTACCCATGCACTGATCTAAGCAGCCAGATATTGCTCTTGCACTCATGAAGTCACTTAGGCACTACCCATTGCACTCATCCAATCACCCAGGCAGTATCCCTGCACTTATGCAATTAACCAGGCACTGCCCATGCACTCATGCAATCATGCAGGCACTACTCTTGCACTCATCCAATGACCCAGGCATTACTCTTGCAGTCATTATTTTATTCAGGCACTACCCATGCACTGATCTAAGCACAAAGACATTACCCTTGCACTCATGAAGTCACTCAGGGAGTACCCATGCACTCCTCCATTCACTCAGGCACTACCCATACACTCATGCAATCAAGGAGGCACTACCTATACACACATCGAATCACTCAGACATTACCCATTCAGTCATGCAATCACCCAGGCACTACTCTTGCACTAAACTATTCACTCAGGCACTACCCATGTACTCATCCATTCACTCAGGCCTTGTCCATGCACTCATCCATTGTCCCGGGCACTACCCATGTACACATCCAATCACCCAGGCACTAATAACTGACTAATATCCACCACTCAAATTACTTTAATATTTCCCTATACTAATTCACCACTAATCCTTTATGGGTTCCGGAGTAGTGTGCTAATTGCTGAAAAAGCATTTCAACACCCCATCAGGGGTAACAAGCGCTATATATATATATATATATGCAAACCTTTGTCCCTCTTCTATCCCTCTGCTACCCTTCTCAATCCAAATAACTGACTAACATATCCACCACTCAAATTACTTTCATATTTCACTATACTAATTCAACACTAATCCTTTAATGGGTTCCGGAGAAGTGTGCTACTCGCCAAAAAAGTGCTTCAACACCCCATCGGGGGTAACAAGCGCTATATAAATGCAAACCTTGTTCCCTCTTCTATCCCTCCGCTATCCTTCTGAATCCAGATAACTGACTAACCCATCCACCACTCAAATTACTTTCATATTTCACTATACTAATTCAACACTAATCCTTCTTGGGTTCCGGAGTAGCGTGCTACTAGCCGAAAAAGTGCTTCAACGCCTCGTCAGGGGTAGTAAGCGCTATATAAATGTAATTACAACACAGTACAATACCTATACACTCATCCATTCTCTCAGGCACTGTCCATGCAATCATACAATCATTGAGGCAGTACCCATGCATTTAGCTAATCACACAGACACTTACCATACACTACCTAAGGAGCCATGCAGTACTCATGTAGTCATCCAACCAGCCAAGTACTATTCCAACATTCTTCCAATCACTCAGGTACTATCCATTCAGTTCCACAATCACACAACCACTAATATTGCACTCATCCATTCACTCAAACTCTACTCATTTACTCATCCAATCACTCAGACACTACATATGCACTCATGCAATCACACAGACACTATCCATTGACTCATATATTCATACAACATATAGCTTTTCTTTTTTAAATCAGAATAGTGATTGTTAATTGTGCCCAACATTGTTTGGACAACCTGTTCCCCAATGCTCAGGACAGTAATGCATTTTGGACAAAAAAGTCCAGCCTTAGCAAAATCTGATAGAGTCGGTGGTATGGACTCCAACCTGTCACCAGCTCTTGAGGTGGAAGGCTGAGCATCTTGACTCCCTTCATTAAGTCTTGCAAGCTCAGCTCTTGCAAGCCTATTTTCGTGCATCGTTTTAAGATGCTTGTACATTGATGATGTACCGCACGAGTATTTTCTCTCTGATCCTCATGACAGGACCTTCTTGCACACGTTACATGTCACTTTTTGTGCATTTACTTTCTTCTGGCCCTAGGGTATGCTGAAGAATTGCCATACCACACTCTCCTTCCTTTTGCGGCGTGGCTCCTCTTCCTCCTCCAGAAGAGTATCCTCCTCCTCCTCCTCCAGATCCTGTGGAGTTGCCATATCCAAAAATTGAATATAAAATCTTTGAAACACCAAAACACACCTCCAAAATTGAGAGTTACTGAAAAAGTATGGCTGTTGCCAACCACACCCAAAATTAGAAGAAAGAGGGTGGGATCTAGCAAACTTAAGGATGACAGGATCTTTAACCAATTACATTTCTTTTTTGGGGTCACAAGGGGTGCACGACCCCTAAGCGGAATCACAGCGTACCGGACGCCATTCCGCAACTTCTTTCAATTTTACATTTCAGTAATATTTGGCACTATCTGATAATATTTTAATTACACATAACTGTATCTCTTTATTTCAAATACATTAAAAAAAGCTAAATTAATAAATATTATTGCTTAAAAAAACTTTAGATTCGCGTCCTGTACGCGAATCCGTTAGTCACAATGTACGCGAACATTGTGTGACTCCTGAAATTACTATTAAAAAAATGTTTAATAAGATTCATTTATTAATATACAAGTTTAGTAACTAGCTTAACAAACCTCTTACCTTGAACTTAATATTATTATTGTGTATATATATATATTAAAAACATATTCTGGTATTGACTCTGGTGGTGGAAGAACTAGTGACAGCGTTTCCAGTGAGGGGAACTCTGGGACATGTAGTCGCATTGCAACACCATAAGGTGTCCTCCAATGGGAGCGTAGCAGCAGGCTCATTTAAACACGCATCATGAGCACCTGAGTGATCGGCATTTGAGAAAGGCAGTTTAGCCGAAACGCGTCATGCCGCAAGAAATAAAGGTGATCTCTGCAGACCCGCTGTGTTCCTCGTTTGTTCTTTGAAGAGAACGGATTTTGGTGCAATATTTGCGTGCAAGCCACAGGCACGCTGGAGAACCCATCCCATGGTGTTCAGGGGCAACAGTGGCATTAGGAGTTGTTTAATTCTGAGGTATTGGAAGACCCCTGGACCGCCGCAAACCCGAGTAATGTTGGAATTTGCTGACGATGTCAGGCCATGACTTCATGGAAAGACGCCGTTTACAGAGACCGCGTCTTCATGTCTACAGGCTATTGGGAATTGCGGAGGATGAAGGTGCCTGCGGGAACATGCCTTAATATTTTCTGGTATTGACTCTGGTGGTGGAAGAACTAGTGACAGCGTTTCCAGTGAGGGGAACTCTGGGACATGTAGTCGCATTGCAACACCATACGATGTCCTCCAATGGGAACGTAGCAGCAGGCTCATTTAAACACGCATCATGAGCACCTGATTGATCGGCATTTGAGAAAGGCAGTTTAGTCGAAATGCGTCATGCCGCAAGAAATAAAGGTGATCTCTGCAGATCCGCTGTGTTACTCGTTTATTCTTTGAAGAGAACGGATTTAGTTAGGAATTAGCATTTAAAAAACCTTAGAAATTCACTAAAAAAACTACAGGTTTCAGGACGTTATAGTTAGGCTGACATTTCACTTGTTCAAAAGCCAAGAAATTCAGCCGTTATAGTTAGCTGGACTAACTATAACTCGTGCCCCCACAATGCACTGCTGATGACGTCACATATTACATCACTCATGACATGGTCAGTGACATCACTGATGACATCTCAAATGACATCACTGATGACATCATCCACTCAATATCTGATGCACCTCCTCACACCCTAACATAATCTTTCATACACCCACTCTAAAATACAGACAACCATTTTCAAAACCGTAGGCACACCAATACCAGTTAGTACATAGCCACTCACTGATCATAGGTCTACACACACATCCACTCACTCACTCATACAGTTACTCATACATGCAGTCACTCATCAATACAGCCACTGATATATGCACTCATACACACATCCAGACACTCACACACTGCCACTCACCCATAGAGTTACTCACACACCTAGTCAGTCACTCAAAGAATCAATCACACTGCCATTTGCTCACCTATACAGTTATACACACACCACATCACTTATTCATACAGATAGTAAGACATACTTACTCTCTTCTACAATCACTGACACAAGCACACACTAATCCATACAACCACAATCACTCACTCTCACATATAGTGACTTATATACTCCAACACTCACATATACTGCCTTTCACATATGTAGTTACTCACACATATATCACTGAGACATCCATTCACTCACCAACACTGCCATATGCACACTCACTCACCCATATAGCCCCTCAAAGATGCACTCATGAACCCATGCACCCAGTGAATCACCCACTCACATGTCCATGCATGGAGTCATACCCACCCACACCCACCCATACAGACACTCAGGTACCCATACAGGTAGTCAGACAATCGATCGTTAACCCATATAGACACTCATGTAGCTGCACAGAAAACCATGCAGCCACTTACACACCAACTGACAGACTGATACAGACATTCACACATATTAGTCATTCACGCATGCATTCACTAAGACATGTTTAATCACTCACTTATACAGTAAGTCACGCATCCACTAAATCATCCATTCAGACACTCATACACCCACTCATTCTTCAATACACCTTGGCATATATATATATTTATAACATTCTTAAACTTTTTAGAAACACTCAGTCACTGGATAATGTCATCAGTGATGTCATTTAAGATGTCATCAGTGATATCATCAGTGATGTCACTGACCATGTCATGAGTGATGTAATATGTGATGTCATCAGTAGTGCATTGTGGGGCGCGAGTTATAGTTAGTCCAGCTAACTATAACGGCTGAATTTCTCGGCTTTTGTACGAGTGAAATGTCAGCCTAACTATAACGTCCCTAAAACATGTGTTTTTTGCAGTGAATATCAAAGGTTTTTTAAATGCTAATTCCTAACTGTAACGTCCCTAAAACCTGTGGTTTTTTCAGTGACTATATATATATATTTATATATATATATATATATATATATATATATATATATATATATATATATATATAAAACATATGCCCAGTTGGGTCGGTACACCTTCAATACACTCTAATTCTTATTGGAACTGAGTTGGGTTTTCTCAGATGTTGGGGATTTGTTTCCTTATGCTTATTAATTCATAGGGGGTCAAGGATATGTGAAGAGCAACTCTACCCCGGTGGTCTTGGATCTGGAGACGAAAATGTTATCTAGACATCCATCCAGCAGTTTGCCTCAAGCTTTGAAAAGTGATTGTAGCACTTGGATCTCTCTGATCCCTACACCCTGGTTCAGAACACGCATATGCTCTAGACCAATTTACAGTATTGGAATCAGCCTGCAACCTGGTCACTTCACTGTCAGTCATTTGCATCGCAGCACTTAAGTACACGTCACCTCCTTGTGCTTCAGTCGCCGGTGGTCCTGCTCTGTTTTCAGGTGTAACTCCATCCGGTGGCATGGGGAATATGTCCAACAAATCTTCCTCCCTCGTACCCTCACTCTCTTTTCTCTCTTGCGGTTCAGTGATCTGGGGGAGAAGGTAGGGGTGAGGGGGAGCAGTTGGAGCACAAGTCCTAACCCTCTCCCTAAGGTGGGCAATTTGGTATTCCAAAGTCTCCTGAGTATCTTTCCTTCTATGGACGTGTAGTCTGTCTTTTGCAGATTTGCTAATCTTTCTATGTAATAGGTACCATGCTCTGGACAGTACTTCTCTGACCTCATCAGTGAGTCCCACCCACTCCTTTAGGTACTTACACATGTGTGTATCACTTTGTTGGTACCCAGTGTGGGCAGGAGTCCTTTTTGGTGGCAGTTCGCTATGTTTAGACTGCCTGGGCCAATTGCAAACCCTTATTGTAGAACCACATTGGGGTAGAAGGAAAAAGGGATTGCAGGCCTTGTGCTCACAGCTCATCCCATGGAGGGAGGTAGGGGAAGAAAAGGAAAACAGGATAGAGTTCCCATCAGTTATTATTTCTTCTAACTGATCTCATGTGGAGGAGGAAGAGAAGGCATAGGGCACTTACTCCCAAAGATCCCCTTGTGTTCAACAAATATTCAGTCTACACCCAGAGGGACTCGTGAATGTATTGGGCAGCTAGTTCAGTGGGTCTCTTACTAGCACATATTTATTCTTCAAGTGTCTATGCTTCGGGTCCTGGCACACCTACCTATCTTACCCGTTACTGGATTACTAGAGCATTTTTGCTCTATATCATGGAGTCACACTGGTACTTATTTTCCTTTCATCAGAACTCATACCAGTCCTACTTGCCCAACCAATTAACTTTTAATATGTTTATTCCATCGGCTCCTACTTTGATGACAGTTGTGTGGACCCTTTTGACAATACGTTAGCCACAAGCAATGTAAGCAATACGAGCATGCAACAAACAAGTTGTAAACGTTGTTAGAGTTTTACCTCAAATTTTGTTTCGTTCTGTGCTCGTATTTCAGTCAGTTATAAGTAACCGCTGGGCTGTTCTCCACCCCAGTTCCCCTGGATAAAAGTCTCCTATACCTCTAGTGTCTGAGGTCCTCGTTTGAAGTCTGATGCAGTGATCCGCTGCTTCTTCCCCTAGAGGCAGTTCCTCTTGCCACACTGCACCATCCGTTAAAAATAAAACACAATATGTCAAGAAGCCAAAAGTCTAGCAAGTGCATAATGCAAAATAGCAGGCAGCAAAGCAAAGGGTCAAAAGATCATTTCATTAGCTCTCACTAGAATATGGTCAATTGGAGCTAAGAGCTAAAAATCTGCAAAATTGATCGAGTATATATACACAATTTCTCTTAATACAAGTCAATGTAACACGACACAGAAACTTGATATTCTGAGCAAAAAGTCTAATGTGTGTGTGTCTGGATCTTACTTTCAAGGAAGTGCAGGACGACCGTGAGGGGGCGATATACTGGATCCATTATTTTCACAAAATCTTGCTTCACTTGCCAAAGGGCAAAAATGGTGCATTTTGTAAAACATGTTTCATTATATATTCAAATGTATTAACTTTTAAAGCATAGTAAATGATGACCCTACAGTGCACCAGGATGCCTAGTCATACCGATAGACTGTCTTACAGACAACACAAAAAATAAGACAGACCAGTCTCCATACGGTGCGTAGCAAGTGAGCACAGTGAGCAAGCCTGACCCCTGCAAGAGATGTTTGGGGGGGTTCTTCCCCCAAGAAAATTTGGAAACAAATGGCAAAAATGGTACATTTTTCATTATATATCCAAATGTATTAACTTTTAATGCATAGTAAATGATGACCCTACAGTGCACGAGGAAACCCAGTCATACCCATAGACATTCTTACACAGAACACAAAAAATAAGACAGACCAGTCCCCATACGGTACATAGCGAGCAAGCAATGTACCCTGCAACCGGAGTTTGGGTGGGATAACTGCAACCTAGAGTACACCACAAGCCTCTCGGACATCGTACGTCAAAGCATGTTACAAGCCAATGATCCAGCGCAAATGCAATATTTATCAGGGATCAATACTCAATACATCATGATACAATGGCCCATACATATTCACCCAGAATCCCTGATGCGCTGGGGTCAATTTTTATGCTCGATCAATTCTTTTCCTTTCATGGGTTAAATTATGACATCATAACTAACTTTCTCAACTTTCCCTCTACTTGGTCGATGGACCAATTAGTTGAATAGTTGATGGCAATGATTAACTTCTAACCAACCATTTAATAAATCTAAAATGATCACAGACTCTCGATGAAGTTAATAATGAATTTTATCTCAAGAAATTAAAGATTATGCTTAACTGCGTTTGGTCACAAAATACAAACACTGAATCTCACATGAGGAGAAATTTTACACATGCAGTACAATTGGAAACGTAAACCCATCTAAACATAGCAATGACTTTATGCAATGAAAGAGTGGATAGAGTAAGAGACAAAAGTTTCAGCAAAAATATATATGCGAAACATCATATACCTAATGGAGGGGATAGATGAAGAGACAATAGTTTCATCTAAAATACATATAATTGACGGAGTGGATAGGTGGAGAGACAAAAGTTTCAGGGACAAAAATACATCAATAAGATCAATTCTGAGAACCAGCTAAACTAAATACAAACCTATTGGTCTGTAAGAAAACCAACCCCTCGATCTAGGGGATGTTGGGGGTTCCCCAACATATGATCAGGAAATGAAGGATAAGAAGAAACAGGATCAGGACAGGTCAGGAACAGCTAGGCCTCCCTGCAAACGGACGAACAGCGACACATTCCCCCTCTTTCTCTCCTGCCAGCCTAAGCTTAAACCACACCCCTAAAGGCACCCCAATTATACCCTTAAACTAACATGTCCATCCCACAATTGTTGCAAATAATTCTACATCTCGCAAAGGGATTGGTGGGTTTGGGAGGTGGCGTTGTCACACCACTGTGACTTCACCCTTCTTTCAACTATCCTTTTGTTCATTTTCATTCCCAGGGTGTGGTTCTCAACTTGTTCTCACTTTATTACATATAATACAAAAGTTATCAATTTCATTAATTTCTTTAACATCATCCGCAGTCTGTTTCTCTGGTCCCACGCTTGGGCACTGGTTTTGGCAGTCGTTCGACACTCTGTCCTTCACCCTCCTCATGTCATCTGCGGTGTACTGCGCATCTGTCTTGCTTCTGACAGAGCGAACTCACTCCTCGTGCCTTCCCCTCCCCTTTTTAGCCAAGTTTAGAAAGATGGCTGCTTCAGCTAGCACACTAAAATAAACAAAAACGAACATTTATTAATTATATGATAATGAAACCTTCACTGTTTACCACCCACCTTGTACTGTTCCCTATTAATGTTACCTAGCAAAAGCTTTGTGTCAAATTAGTTGTTTATTAGTTCAAAACAAAATGCAACATGCAGATTATTGAAGCATATGCGGCCTATTTATCCAACGCTTCTTGTTTTTCCTAAATTACAAATGTTATTACAATATTATTTTGTTTACTTACTAGTTCAGACATGCGCAAAGCAATTTCCCTTATGTTTGTGTTGGGTGTACATTAGTTTTTCGACAACTACTTACTGTTAGTACGTATTATGAGGGGATCAAATCCGAGCAGGTTTCATTTTTGCGAAACCCTGCTCCATCACCAATCATGCACGGTACCACTGAGCACTTCACAAGCCCTACGGAAAAATCTGCACCACAGAGCACTTCAAAAACAAGCCTCCAATATAAACAGTATATGACAGAGCACTTTACAAGCTTTAACCATCCACTCTGGTGAAGCAATTTAGAAACTACTCAAACATCTCAGAAAACGTTTCAAGCCTCGCAGCTACACTGCATCTAAAAGCACTTTGCAAATACTAAATATAAACTTTAACAAAAAAAGTTAGAGCCCACCGTTATTCTCTTCCCAGAACACTTTAAAATTATTTCACATACAGTGCACACCTGATCATTGTAAGCAAGTTTAATCTGCATTGTATCCCAAAGAACTTTGCAGGAATCTCGGCCCGTTTTCCAAAAGGCAAGGGACTGGTAGATTGCATGGGACTGCAGGCCTTAGCTGCCATAGATTTTTCTATATTCCCATAGGGGGCATTAGAGCGGGCCCACCCGTATCTGCTGCCCTCGGACATCACTAGCCTGACATCTAGAAAGACATGGCTGGAAGGACTCATACTCACCACACAACTCTTTTTCAGGTAGCGCTGGGTCAATGTGCCTGCTGCAGAGACCTGTGCAACCTTTAGGATGTCTGCTTTAAGTGACAGAAAAAGAGGAGGTCGCGCGCACCGTGACTCAAAATGGCCGCCTGACGTCGGGGCTCCGCAGCTCGCCGGAAACAATTCGGGATTAGGAGCGGCTACAGAGCTCCTTGGATGTCAAGAATGCCATATTCCTAAATCGGAATACAGGCTCTTCTGGAGGCAGCGTTTTTCGTCAACAAAGTCTTGCCAAAAGTGGGGAAATTATGCAGAGGACTTTTGGACTCAGGTAACGGCTGCCATTTTGTATGCTGCCTGCTGATTTCCCCTCAGCTTTCACCTCATGCGATGTTCCAGAGAGCTCTTCTTTGCTGTAAATGGCTAATTTTTTGCGTCTACCACATTACCCTGCTACTTTAAGGCTGGAAATATTTATTTACTTATTTTTTCAATATTGACTGGCTATAGAGGAGCATTTTGCCCATTTTATTGCATGGTGCCTGTATATTTCTTCGCTCTTGATGTTCTATTCTACTAGAAGCAGCGGCTTACGCTTACCATGACTTTCTTTCGTTTTGTGGAGCTTGCCTGAGGGATTTTGTTGCCTAGTGTGAGAGGGGCATTGGGCGTTGCAGAAGACTTCATTGGACTTTCATTTGTCCTCTTTTGGCGCTTTTTCCTCCCTACTTCCTCCTCATATTTTCTCACGCAAAACTCAACTTTGTTGGTAGATGGACCCTCCTGCTGATATCCTGCATTTTATTCCATGGTCTAATATTCCGACGCTATCTTGGGATATTGTACTTGTATTTCGCTGAACTTTCCTGTGGTCAGTATTTCATGGGTAGGAGCAAACGTGTACTACGCCACACGCAGAATTTGAAAGGAAATACTCCTAATATTCCTGGACCCGGCTGCACTGTTTTTAATAGATTCTCCTACTTTTCTGAGGCTTCGTCACACAGTGATTGTTCCTCCACTGCAGAATCATCCGCAACAATGGCATCCAAAGTACCGCTACCTTCGACCACCGGCAAAAGGCTCAAGCAGGATCCTCCGTCTCCCCCTAAGTCTACCTCGCCGGTTTCTTTGGACATGGTTCTTGAGGAGATTCGTGCTATCCGACCGTTTGTGGAGGAAACTAATGCCCGCCTTCAATCAATGGACTCCAAATGGGCCTCTATGGATTCCCGTGTGACTGTGGTGGAACAACAGCTCCGCCTCGTACAGGATGCACCTTCAAAAATTTCCTCTCTGGAAAAGGAAGTCTTGCAACTTCGAAAGGCCACTGAGGATTTGGAAAACAGAAACCGCCGTAATAATCTACGCGTGTATGACCTTCCGGAGGGTCTTGAGGGTGATGACCCTGTTGCATTCTTCACTTCTTTCCTTCCACAGCTCCTGGGTCTTCCGTCTACGACCAAACTGAACCTACAACGCGCCCATAGACTGGGGCCTCGCCTTTCTTCCTCTTCTGCGCCAAGCAAACCCCGCGGAATGATTATTCTATTCCTCCAGTTTACTGACCTTCTGCTGGTTCTGAATGCCGCTAAATCTAAAAAGAATCTCTCCTGGCAGGGCTCCAAAGTTTATATTTCTCAGGATCTTTCTTCAGCTACAGCTAAACGACGCAAAGAGTTTTTGGATCTTCATCCACCTCTCCGTTCTTTGGGCGCTAGATATGGCCTGTTCCATCCCTGCATTTTCAAGGTCACTTTTCTCAACAAAACTTCCACTTTCGAGGATCCTGTTGACCTAAGAAGATTTATTCAGACTCATTCTCACGCCTCAATGGAGACAACTCCTTCTTCCTCTGGATCGTGACTGTTGTGCTCCTTCTTTTGTATCTTTGCATTAATATTCTTGTTATAGTTTATTATTACTTTGCCTATATCAGCTTTCTGATTCGATGTTGTATAACTCTTATTTATTTCTACAGGTTCATTGATGCTTAATTTGCTCCTCTACGTATTCCCGCTCGTGCCCCTGTGTAGTATCTGCCGTTTTTGGTATGTCGCGTTGCCCCCTCCCTGTTGGGTGTGCTGTTTTTGTTGTCCGTCGCCGTCTCATCTTTCTTTGTTCCCTGTAAGGTACGTATTGCAGTCGTCTCTTTGACATGTTACTGTCTCTTCTTGTTCCTATTTTTTCTTCCCCTTCTCTCTCTTCCTCTCTCTGTGTCCTACCCTTTTTTCTCCCTGGATACCTTCCCTCCTCCTCTCGTTACATGGTTTTCCTTCACTATTTCTTTATTATCTTTCCCCTTTCTTCCCTATTCTCTCTTACTCTTTATCATTATTGTTGTATATACAGATTTTTATGTAAGTTTGAAAGTTCTACATTCAAGGTTATCTCATGGAATGTGAAAGGTTTCATTAACCCAATTTAGAGACAGAGAATACTCTCCCACTTGGCCTCATATAACCCAGATCTGGTTCTTTTACAAGAAACTCATCTCTCAGAACCTGAGGCGTTAAAGTTAAAAAGAAGCTGGGTGGGTTCGGTTTTGGTTTCCCCCACTTCTAACAAGAAAAACTGTGTGATTATTTTATGTCATAAGAGGCTGAATTGCAAAGTTGTTTCGCAAGAAAATGATACTGAAGGTAGATGGGTGCTGGCTAAGTTATTAATTAATAATATCTCTCTGACTATATTTAATGTTTATGGTCCTACACATCCTGATTGTTCCTTTTGGCCCTTGATTACTCAGAAATGTATTCAATTTAAAGATGACTTTTTTATTCTAGGAGGAGATTGCAACCAGGTTGTTGATCCCTTTCTTGACCGCCAATCACAAACACGTTTTGTTCCCCATAGGACACGCAAACACTTTCTTGATACCATTTCCCAGGCTAACCTTGTGGATGCATGGAGGCTCACTCACCCTGACTCTCTTGATTTTTCTTTTTTCTCCCCTCCTCATAATTCTCTCTCTCGTCTTGACTATCTTTTCCTATCTAAATCTCTCTCTCAAAACTTACTATCCTCCTCTATTGAACCTATTGTTATCTCGGATCATGCCCCAATCGTGATGGACCTTGACTTGCTTCCCTCTCATCCTAGCTCTTCCCGCTGGCGCTTTAATAACTCTCTTCTCCTTGATCCTATTTTCTCCTCCTCTTTTACGACTTTTGCTGAGGAATTTTTTGATTTAAATGATACCCCCAATGTCCCTCCACATATATTATGGGACTCATTTAAAGCTACAGCACGAGGTTTCATCATAGATTTTGTCTCCAGGAAAAAGAAACATTTCCTTCAACAACGTAAAGCTGCCCTGGCGAACATTAAATCACTAGAACATCGGTTCTATACTTCATCGACAGATTCAGTTCTGCCTGCTCTTATTCGTGCCAAGTTGGCCTTTAATAAATCCACTACTGATAATGCATCTTCCATATTGCTGCGCAGTAGTGCTAGGTACTACGGAGGTCGTAATAAGATGGGGAAACTTTTAGCGAATTACCTCAAGTCCCGTAAAGAACGTACTCTGATTGATATGGTTTATTCCTCAGATGGCTCTCCGGTTTACAAAAATGAAGACATCCTGAAGGAATTTATGCTTTTTTACAAAGATCTTTATACCCCTGACTCTCCTCCTTCTTCTTCCCTTATCCATTCTTATCTTGACGCGCTTCCAACTCCGTCTAATGATCATCTTAATCTTTCTTATTTGGAATCAGACCTCTCCCTTCAGGAACTAGCCCAGGCTTTATCCACTCTAAAGAAAGGTAAATCTCCTGGCCCTGACGGTTTTTCAGTCAAATTTTATCTGCATTTTTCTAATCTATTACTTCCTAGACTCTTGCATCTTTTTCATTCTTTTCTTCTGTCTGATGGGACATTGGGTACTTTTCAGGAGGCCACGATTTGTCTCATACATAAGGATGGACGTGACCCTAAATTTTGTAAAAACTATTGTCCAATTTCCTTGCTTAATGTAGATTATAAATTATTTGCCAAATCACTTGCTTTGCGCTTGGATCCCCTTATGCCTCACTTGGTAGGTAAAGAACAATGTGGCTTTGTTAAAGGCAGATTAACTTCAGATAATTCTCGTATCCTCCTAAATGTTCTCAATAAAATTCCCTCTCTTTCCTCTTCTTTGGCGGCCATCTCTGTCGATGCTGAAAAAGCATTTGATAGGGTTGACTGGTCTTTTTTACTTGCCGCCCTAAAGTGGCATGGATTCGGCCCTAAGTTAATCTCGCTTATTTCTTTATTATACTCTGCTCCTAGAGCCTCCGTACTAGTTAATGGATGCATTTCTTCTTACTTTCCTCTACGACGTGGTGTCCGTCAGGGATGTCCTCTTTCCCCTCTTCTTTTCATTTTGGCTCTCGAACCCTTTTTATCCTCAATTCGCAATAAGGCCTCGATTTCTGGTTTTTCCTATGGTGATCATGACCTAAAACTTTCCGCATATGCCGATGATATTCTCCTTTTTATTTCCAACCCTCAGAATTCTATTCCTCCTCTATTAGATGAATTTAATTCTTTTTCCCTCGTCTCTGGTTATAAAATCAATTCTGATAAAACAGAAATTTTACCTCTTACAAAATTTTGTCTTCTGCACTCCTTCTCTTCCACGGGGTTTGCTTGGTCCCCCGCCAAAATTAAATACTTAGGTATGTGGTTCTCTAATTCCATATCCTCTTCTGTTAAGTTAAATATGACCGCGGTCATCTCTCGGATTGACAAATTACTTTCCTCTTGGAACCCTCTCTTTCTTTCTTGGTGGGGTCGGTTAGACTCCATTAAGATGATGATAACCCCTATTTTGATATATACCCTTTCCATGCTTCCGGTCCACATTCCTGCCTGTTATTTTAAACAAATTGATTCCCTTCTCTCTAGGTTTCTTTGGAGGGGTAAGAAATCCAGGATCTCCTTTTCCTCCCTTCGTAAGACAAAACTTAATGGAGGTGTGAACTTCCCTGATTTTCGTATATATCATAAATCTTTTTGCCTGCGTCAGGCCGCAAAATGGCTCTTAGATGGTCAGTCTTCTTACGCCCCTTTGTGGTATACTATTGAACGTGCCCTGGTCTCTCCCTTCTCATTTAGTGAAGTTTTGGCCTTTTCTGTTAAGACCCCCCTTACCTCCTTTCCTCTATTTAAACATACTTGTTCCATTCTAAAACCTTTACTTCATACAAAACCCTTCTCTAGAGAATCCTTTTTAGAGTCTCCAATATGGCATAATTCTCTTATTACAATCAATAGCAGACCCATCTTTTGGAGGTCCTGGAGACTTAGGGGGATAATTTGGGTTAAAGATCTATTTGATGGTTTAGATCCATGTTCATTCCCCCATTTTCAACTCACTTTTCACTGTCCCCGCTCCTTTTTTCAGAGATTTTCAACTCTTATGGCGATTATTCTTGAATCCTTTTACTCTCTTCCCTCTATCCCCCCTCCTTCGGATCAGAACCCTTTGCGCAAAATTCTTCTTATTTTTACCAAAGCTTCTCTTATTTATAAATTATTTCTGTCTCCTATACCTGATCGCCCTAAGACTAAAGTGGAACTCGCGTGGGAGTCTGACCTTACATGTGATTGGACTACTATTTTTTGGGATAAACTTTGGTCCGTTCCCTTAAAATATCTCGTTCTGCTTCTCTTACTCAATCTATGTTTTTTCTCTATCATAGACTTTACTTTACTCCTGTTTCTATTGCTGGTTTTTCTCACTCTTCTGATGCTAATTGTTGGTCCTCTGGGTCTTCTAATGCTGGTCTCATACATCTCCTTTTTCTGTGCCCTTCTGTCTCTACCTTTTGGGGAAAAGTTTGGACCTATATTTCTCGCATGTTTAATATTCTTATTCCTTATTCTTTTCCTCTTCTTTTTGCTGGCAGCCTGTTTCCGTCCTTAGATCTTCCCCTCCTATGCATGGTCTCTTTGACCTCATGATAGCTCTAGCTTTCCAACACATAACCCTTAATTGGAAAACTCTCTCAAAACTTTCAGTCCAACATTGGTGGAACAATTTGTGTCATTTTCATCGCCTAGATATCACTTTTGCTTCCTCCTGTAAACCAAGGATTGATAGAGAACTTTTTTGGATCCCTCTTACTACCTATTTTGATAAGTTGGCGTTGGCAGACAACTCCCGTTTGAATGCAGAAAATTTTAAGCCTCCTTAAATAATGTATTTATTTTCTCTGCCTCTTACTTCTAATTCATAATTTTGTTATCTTTTATTTTCATATGATGGTTACTGTTTATTGCTTATGTTTCTATGAAAATATGCAAGTCCATTTTCCATTTTAAATTGTAAGAGTATCCCCCTTCCCCTTCTCTTCCTCTCCCCTTTCCCCTCTTTCCCCCCTCTTTCCCCCCTTTCCCTTCCCCCTTTCCCCTTCCTTCATTTCCGATATAATCCTAAACAGCTTTCTTCCTTGAATTACCGTTAGCCATTTTTTCTATTATGTATCACTTTAATAAGTCTTTTTCTGTCTTGCTGACCTTTGTATTGCTATTGTATTCAAATAAAGCTTTTCAAATATAAAAAAAAAAAAAAAAGTGACAGAAAGAGAGCCCAGCAAGTTAATGCATTGTGTATAAATTGCATGTCATGGATTCAATCCTAATGCCACTGACTCAGCCTTTCATCCTTTTGAGATGAATGAAACCAGCACGCATCACAGGCTTGATACAGTTTACATATATTACAGAAAGCAAGCTTGGTACAATTTACATACTATACAGAAAGCGTTGAGAAACAACTTCACTTAAGTTGAGGCCTGTATTCATACCATACCATATGTGGTTTAAAGGTGCAGAGGAATTCCAGGTACAGCAAAGACCTATGATTGCAGCAAAGACCTGCAAAAAAATATTGGGCATGTGTTCTCCAAAGTCTAAATGTGCTGTGTTTTTTTAATTACAGAGATTTCTAATTTCTTACACAGGGCACGCTCAGGTTGATAATTAACCAATTATGCGGTGCTTTATAAGTCAGAGCACCTTGGCTTCTTTATGTCAATAAATGCAGGCCATAAATAAAGAAATAGCCATTGGCTATTATCAGCGCAACTAGTTATCTTTATTATCAGGGCTAGGCCATCATCATTTCCTAATAGACACCAATAAGTGGTGACATAGGGACCTATCGCTCGGGATCTCAGCATACACCAATCTTAAATTGACTGTGAAATGTCTTCACCGGTTAATGCTACTTACAGTGATACTGTTTTGGGATGGTGACATTTTATAGGATAAGAGCCATTGTGAGGGACTTTTCTACTCACAATCGCAAAGATAATGATTACAGTGACTGTCAATCAATCGCATAGCCACTTACCAATGTAGCTGTCTAGCTGCCTCTGGGGTGCTGTAGCAGTGGCTAATTTGTAAAAAAAATAAGTTCCGGGGCTCTCTCAGGAGGCAGCTTGCACCAGCCCCGTGTCTCCTGTTAGCGCAGCCTAAAACAGAACCAACTACTGACCATGAAAGTGGGGAGAGGAGGTGGCGTAATGGCTAGAGCTGCCAACTGTGGAGCTGGGGAACCAGGTTCGAGTCTCTGCGTTGGCTCAACATCCTGAGCAAATCACTTAATCTCCCCGTGCCTACCATGAATGAATGTGTCCTTAACTGGTGCTCATGAAAAGCGCTGGTGTTGAATATTAAGTGCTAGTGCTGAGCATCGGATACCACCGACTCAAATTAGCCACTGTGCTGAAGGAGTAATGGCATACTTGTGGCTGGTGGAGGTGAGTATTACTAGCCTTTCACGCTGCTGCTGGCTTGTGCCTCGCAGCAGCTGTCTGCCCTGCTGCTGCTGAACGATGAGGACGTTGAGGTTCGAGTAGGACTCGAGGCTGCTGGACGTTATGTTAAGTGGTGACAAGGCGAAGCACAAAGGAGAGCGGGGAGCGCAGGGGCTGGCCAGTGTAATTGATATCAGGGCTTTATTGGTAGCACTTTCATGCGCTGCAGATTGACTGCCCTGTGAGCAAAGCAAACAAAACACACTACTCCTGCTGTTTTGAAAACATTATAAAATTTAACACCAGCCCTAATCTAGGGGTGACACCCATAGTCTAGGGGTAGTGTTACATTTTATAATGTTTTCAAAAAAGCAGTAGTGAAGTCTGCTTCTGAAGAAGCGCTGTCCCAGGGAGGCTGTAAAGTGAGTGAGTGGACAGGAGGACTAATGGATTTTATATTTGCTGCTGCTGGCCTGCTGATTTAGTTACTCTGGGCCTATATTGCAGCAATTCTGCAAAATTCCCACCCCACAGTAACAAATCAGTCCCAGCAACAACCCCCCCCCCGCCATCCACCATTCCAGTTTCCCGGTGAATCGCTTAGTGCCCGGTACTGCCAGTCCAGAGCTGTGTACAACATGAAGCATTATAGTTTCTGAGCCTTATATGGCCATGCATGAAAGGTTTTTGAACAATAAAATATCATGGTAAGCTTCAAGCAAAAAGAAGACAAGATTCATATTTGATTAGTCTCAGCTGCTGGACGCTTCCCACATGCGTCACGGCTAGTGCGTTATCCCCGGCCATGCCCCGCCCCCAGAAGTGAAGGCAGGAAGACGAAGACAGAGGAAAGTGCTGGCTGGAGCCGCGGGGTTGAGTTGCTCCGGAAATCAGGCCACAGAGGGGGGAAATCCGCTCCGCTACCCGGAGTCTAATCAGGATATTTTGAAGCGGCAAGCGGCAAACGAGTTTAAGCGCCCACTTTTTAGGACCAGTGCAGACACTTGAAAAAGACAACGCAGTGGAGTACGTGGCTCGACAAACGACTGTTCAGGTGGAGGTAAGGACGGCGCAAATTCCTTATTTCCTTCACTTAGGGAGCCTGCTCTGTTGCGTAGAGCCAATTTTAGTTTCTACTGGACACGGAGTGCGGCGGCTACCTAAGCAGCGGAGGCTACTATTAAAATAAGTCTTCAATGCTATTGCTACAGCCATGTCACATCGCTGACGAGCAATGTATTTACCTCCACATCATGTCCCACTACTGACAAACTGTTAGGAATGACAAGTAATGCCAAGATGAAAAGTCATGTTGTCTCAATCGAAATGTGCCAAACATGAACATCAAAGTTGTGCCGTGAACAGAACATGCTGACAATCCAACATTTTCCAGCAGCTCCCCGGGGCTCTGAAGGGACCACAAGTCGCGCGAAGACACCGAGTGCCTCCCGCCGAACTGCGGAGCTTGGCGACGGCTTTCGGGGCTTGTCCCGGGGGAGAGCCAGGCGATCCGGTGTTGATGGGCAGGCACGCCCCGGGCCCGTGAGCTGTGGGCCGGGGCGTTTACTATGCGAGGACCGGTGAGCCGCGGCCGGCGTGGTTCCGGGGGCCGAGAGGGCCCGGCTGAGACGGAGGTCACCCACGCAGCCTGCAATCGTTGGCCCCGCCCGGGAGCCTTAGCACAGCGGGCTGTGCATCAGCAGACTGAGAGCGGCGGCTCCGGAGGGGCTGAAAGCCTAATAATCGTTGGGCCTGGCCTTTTCTGCGAAGACATCAGCCAGCGAGCAGCGGGCCTGCTTTGTGAGGCCCGGTCCAGTGCCATCGGAGCAATGCAGCCAGCAGTGAGTGCGCGGGGGGGCCCCCTCCCCTCCGTGAAGAAGTACAGCACTCGCCTCCCCCCCTCCCGGGGCGGGCGCCGGCGGCTCCTTGATCTCCCCACGAGGCAAATTTGGAGGACTTTGCGGGGTTGGGGGCGGAGTGCCGATCTGGACCCGGTGCCCCTGGCCCGGCCCGTTTGGCAAGCCCGTAATGCCATCCCCTGGAGGCCCTGGCAAGGCATCGACTGGGCAGCGACATCTCCCTCCCCCACCCAGGCCTAAGGAGGTGAGAGGACCCGGTCGGCACATCTAGAATCAGGTCAGCAGCGGCAGGCGGGCTGGGAGGCTGGGAGCAACGAGAATACCCGGAGCTCCCCCTTTTTTTTTTTTTTTTTTTTTTTTTTACAACCAAGCACGAGCCTCAATGGCGGGGCTGGCCCCCGAGATGTGGGTACAAGCATAGAGCTCAGAGACTGTGTTCTCCGGGCCTACCATTTCACGAAGAGCGGCGGAGGGGGTGAGTAGGACTGAGTGGTCCCCAACATGGTGCAGCAACCGTCCGGCGCCCAAACCAGTGCAGTGATCTAAGGAAAGCATGGTCGCACCGAGAGTGACGAGGTTTTCTCTCCTCCACCCCCCCCGCCTGACCCTACAATGGCGGCTGAAAGACATCATTGAGGAGTTTCCGCCTGTGACAGTCCAGGAGACTCCTGAAGAAGCGGCGTGAATACCCTAGGGGCCCCTGAGAAAACAAAGGGGAACGGCCAAATGGAACACCAGGGGCAGAATCTCCTGCCTGACCCCAAGATGGCCTCCACAGTGGTTCTTTACCACGATGAGCTACAACTCTCACATTGGTGAGAAGACCCACAGGCTTACTCCAAATGGAACACCAGGGGCACCATTTGTTTGCTGACTGTTGCACTGTACCCGCCATTCACAGCATTCGGTCCCGAGATGCTGCCGGTACCTGCCTGACTCTAAAATGGTGCAAAAACAACAATTGATGGACAGAATGCAGAACAATGTCTTACATTCACCCCAGTACGGAAATCTGGGCCTAAATCCATCGTTTTTTGCTCACCATGCCATTCCAGTTTGGACCCAGCCATATGCAAATCAGTCTTGACCCTGCACCCAATGGGAACAGTCCAGCCCGAACTGCCAGGCAGGTCCTCCCTGGACTGGAAACAAGCATCCTAGGACCGGTTTCGGGCTTTCAGCCCTCATCAGCCAGGATAGCTTGACTCCAGTGGCATGGAGAGCACGGGTCCCACGTCTGGGCATACCCGTCCCACTCGGGGTGACAAATGCAAAAACAACAATTGATGGACAGAACGCAGAACAATGTCTTACATTCACCCCAGTACAGAGATCTGGGCCTAAATCCATTGTTTTTTTGCTCACCATGCCATTCCAGTTTGGACCCAGCCATATGAAAATCAGTCTTGACCCTGCGCCCAATGGGAACAGTCCAGCCCGAACTGCCAGGCCAGGTCCTCCCTGGACTGGAAACAAGCATCCTAGGACCGGTTTCGGGCTTTCAGCCCTCATCAGCCTTGATAACTTGACTCCAGTGGCATGGAGAGCACGGGACCCACGTCTGGGCATACCCGTCCCACTCGGGGTGACAAATGCAAAAACAACAATTGATGGACAGAATGCAGAACAATGTCTTACATTCACCCCAGTACAGAGATCTGGGCCTAAATCCATCGTTTTTTTTGCTCACCATGCCATTCCAGTTTGGACCCAGCCATATGCAAATCAGTCTTGACCCTGCGCCCAATGGGAACAGTCCAGCCCGAACTGCCAGGCCAGGTCCTCCCTGGACTGGAAACAAGCATCCTAGGACCGGTTTCAGGCTTTCAGCCCTCATCAGCCAGGATAGCTTGACTCCAGTGGCATGGAGAGCACGGGACCCACGTCTGGGCATACCCGTCCCACTCGGGGTGACAAATGCAAAACAAGCATTGGCATAGCCAATAGGTCTCGCCTTTGGGACCTTATAAGTGTTTAGCCATGCAACACTTGATGTTGTTGCACCAAGGATATTGTGCTGGATAACTAAACACTTATAAGGTCCCAAAGGCGAGACCTATTGGCTATGCCAATGCTTGTTTTGCTCTGTTGGCAGTCAGTGGAGGGTTTCATTGGCTGGTTTTGCATTGTCCCATTTTCCAAGTTTAAAGCGCAACTTTGCAGCTGTTTGTGAATCCTCTGGAGATTTGCAATATTTTTTTGTGGGAAGGTCTGCTTAGAAGGTGGAGAAGTAATCCTATCATGGGAGAATTAAGACCCCTATATGCTTTACAGTTTGGTCTGTCTACAGGAGAGAGGAAAATATTTCAGAGCATGTTTAGATGCTAGTTCCTGCCATTCACCACTGTCTTTTTTGTAGATTGAAAGAGCTGGTAGTCAAAGAGGAACTCCAGGTTTATTACTGTTTTGTTTGTTGTGGGCTGACTGTCACCATGGTTTCGCCAAGTAAAAGTAGTTGTCTACAAAAAAGTAATTCTATATCTTTGAATCACGAGGACACAGAATTTTTTTACTTATTGGGTTAATTAAATGTGGGAATGTGAACTGTGCAGCGTGAGGGCACCATTAGGGTTAACTCCTAATACATGTTTAAGCGTCATTCTCTTTCACTGTTCTCTACAGGATGGTCATGAAATGTATACTACATGATTTGCCGTACCTATTTGAGCTGTTTCCAAGTTTTACCAGCATTCAGTAGCACACTACCTTTGTTAGAAAAGTGTCTATGTAGAAAAAGGATGTTTTGCTTAGGTAAGTGCGGTAGTCTAGGTTTCAGAACACAAAGCGAGGCAAATATTACCGTAATGTTGGAGACACTGATAGAACCTGAAAGCTCCTACCCTAATGAAGTGGACCAAACAAGTTTTTGGGGGCGCCAGTCCCCTAAAAGCTGAATCCTGGTTGTTTTAGTCCATTATTTTGTGTGTGCTAGACATTCAAGTACCCTTGCTAGGTCAGGATGGACCCAAGAGCCGTTCTCTTCCGATCACACAGTGATCCTTGTTTGTGCACCAGCGACCAGTAAGCTCTCTAAAATGATAGAAAATCTAGAGAGATCATATCGGCTCCCTACTTCATACTTGCTAAGTCATCACTTCTGCAGGTGCACATAGGATTAAATTCTTACGCAATGTATGGCCAGAAGCAAGATACAAAGTGACTAATGCAAAAAGTTGAATTGCCACTGTCGAGCAGCGGGTCCCAGGAGTAAGCAAGTCGCTACCTGGTGCTTCTATTCGGAATGGCAAAGCGATGAATTACATCCACTGTCGCATCACACTGCTCCCAGTCGCTGAAAACTCACTTGAGCATGGAGCAACAGCCCCTGTCCCATGACGAAGAGTGGTCCCTGATGGTTGTCACATAAAAGGAAGAGGAAGCCTCTAAACAAAAGCCCATACAGCTCTGTTGTAGGTGACTGATCATCCTCTCCACAACATGCCCTTTGAAGCCGCTGTACATTAAATGCACTGACAGAATCAGGGAAGAAACAAAGTCAGAAAAATAAGCTCTTCTGTAAAACGTGAAGTTACATTTCCAACTTATTTTCTTATTTCAAAAACCGTTCCAAATGGATCTGGATGAATTAAACAACAGTAGCGCCAAGAAAAAAGGCGGAGAAAGCTAACAAATGACAAACAAATACCGTCTCTGCACTTGCTCCCTTCAATGAAAGAGAAGCTGCAAAGTGCTGATTTATTCATGGCACAGTCCACGTCATCACATTACTGTCAGCTATCACCCATCTGCGCCCGGGGAGTTAGAGGGATGGTTATCTCCGTACAACTGACACTCACGTCTCTTATCCCTTTATCTACGCAATGACAGCTGAGAAGAAAAATCACTGGGCGACTGAATCGGACAGAAAAAAGCTGAGCTTAGGTATAAGCTAAAATAACTGACCGAGATAAAAACCAATCAGCACAAACGCAGCGTCCTGGCCCAGATAAATTTATTAATGGAGCAGGAGTAGGGTCACTAAAAGGGGACCCGAAGGGAGACCTTCGCTGTTAAAGAGGAAAAACGGAGAACGCAGTGACGAGCCAAGTGAGAATGTTATTGAAACAACTTTGGAAGGAGGGGCTAGCTGCTCCCCCTTTCGCCATCCTATTTCAGACTTGGAAGCTTCCATGTTTTAAGAATGGAAGAGCTCATTTGGTGTAACTAGGTGGGGGAGGAAGCGCGGCCAGAAGGCTGGGAAGTGAGTTTTCACAGCAAGCTGGGCGGATGTGTGAAACTGCTCCCAAGCAGGAGTGGAGGAGGGGAAGACGGTGGCAGAACGCAACACTGTCCAAGGCAGACGAGCAAGAATGTCAATTTTTCGGTGATATATATAAAGGAAAACAAGCACGCGAGTGGTGCGTGCGTGCGCGCGCCTCGCGCTAAAAGTAAAAAAGAAGCATTGGCCGCGCGGTTGTGAAAGTGATGCGGCCGCGAAAGTGAAAGTGATCGCGATCGCGGGCTGTAAGGGTGCCCGCGAGCGATGCACTTAATGAGCCATGACGAGACAGGAAAGCCAGATGGCGCCTGTGCTCGTAATTGTGCGCGTAACCGCACGCTCTAGGCCACACAAAAAGCTGTGGTCGGCTTTTTGAAGCCCACTTACTGAAAGTCTCGCCAGAGGAGCGCATGCGCTGGCTCAGGCGAGACCTAAACAACAATTGATGGACAGAATGCAGAGCAATGTCTTACATTCACCCCAGTACAGAGATCTGGGCCTAAAAAATTGTTTTTTTGCTCACCATGCCATTCCAGTTTGGACCCAGCCATATGCAAATCAGTCTTGACCCTGCGCCCAATGGGAACAGTCCAGCCCGAACTGCCAGGCCAGGTCCTCCCTGGACTGGAAACAAGCATCCTAGGACCGGTTTCGGGCTTTCAGCCCTCATCAGCCAGGATAGCTTGACACCAATGGCATGGAGAGCACAGGACCCACGTCTGGGCATACCCGTCCCACTCGGGGTGACAAATGCAAAAACAACAATTGATGGACAGAATGCAGAACAATGTCCTACATTCACCCCAGTACAGAGATCTGGGCCTAAATCCATCGTTTTTTGCTCACCATGCCATTCCAGTTTGGACCCAGCCATATGCAAATCAGTCTTGACCCTGCGCCCAATGGGAACAGTCCAGCCCGAAGTGCCAGGCCAGGTCCTCCCTGGACTGGAACCAAGCATCCTAGGACCGGTTTCGGGCTTTCAGCCCTCATCAGCCAGGATAGCTTGACACCAGTGGCATGGAGAGCACAGGACCCAGGTCTGGGCATACCCGTCCCACTCGGGGTGACAAATGCAAAAACAACAATTGATGGACAGAATGCAGAACAATGTCTTACATTCACCCCAGTACAGAGATCTGGGCCTAAATCCATCGTTTATTTGCTCACCATGCCATTCCAGTTTGGACCCAGCCATATGCAAATCAGTCTTGACCCTGCGCCCAATGGGAACAGTCCAGCCCGAACTGCCAGGCCAGGTCCTCCCTGGACTGGAAACAAGCATCCTAGGACCGGTTTCGGGCTTTCAGCCCTCATCAGCCAGGATAGCTTGACTCCAGTGGCATTGAGAGCACGGGATCCACGTCTGGGCATACCCATCACACTCGGGTTGACAAATGCAAAAACAACAATTGATGGACAGAATGCAGAACAATGTCTTACATTCACCCCAGTACAGAGATCTGGGCCTAAATCCATCGTTGTTTTGCTCACCATGCCATTCCAGTTTAGACCCAGCCATATGCAAATCAGTCTTGACCCCGCGCCCAATGGGAGCAGTCCAGCCCGAACTGCCAGGCCAGGTCCTCCCTGGACTGGATACAAGCATCCTAGGACCGGTTTCGGGCTTTCAGCCCTCATCAGCCAGGATAGCTTGACTCCAGTGGCATGGAGAGCACGGGACCCACGTCTGGGCATACCCGTCCCACTCGGGGTGACAAATGCAAAAACAACATTTGATGGACAGAATGCAGAACAATGTCTTACATTCACCCCAGTACAGAGATCTGGGCCTAAATCCATCGTTTTTTTGCTCACCATGCCATTCCAGTTTGGACCCAGCCATATGCAAATCAGTCTTGACCCTGCGCCCAATGGGAACAGTCCAGCCCGAACTGCCAGGCCAGGTCCTCCCTGGACTGGAAACAAGCATCCTAGGACCGGTTTCGGGCTTTCAGCCCTCATCAGCCAGGATAGCTTGACTCCAGTGGCATGGAGAGCACGGGACACATGTCTGCGCATACCCGTCCCACTCGGGGTGACAAATGCAAAAACAATTGATGGACAGAATGCAGAACAATGTCTTACATTCACCCCAGTACAGAGATCTGGGCCTAAATCCATCGTTTTTTGCTCACCATGCCATTCCAGTTTGGACCCAGCCATATGCAAATCAGTCTTGACCCTGAGCCCAATGGGAACAGTCCAGCCCGAACTGCCAGGCCAGGTCCTCCCTGGACTGGAAACAAGCATCCTAGGACCGGGTTCGGGCTTTCAGCCCTCATCAGCCAGGATAGCTTGACTCCAGTGGCATGGAGAGCACGGGACCCACGTCTGGGCATACCCGTCCCACTCGGGGTGACAAATGCAAAAACAACAATTGATGGACAGAATGCAGAACAATGTCTTACATTCACCCAAGTACAGAGATCTGGGCCTAAATCCATCGTTTTTTTGCTCACCATGCCATTCCAGTTTGGACCCAGCCATTTGGAAATCAGTCTTGACCCTGCGCCCAATGGGAACCGTCCAGCCCGAACTGCCAGGCCAGGTCCTCCCTGGACGGGAAACAAGCATCCTAGGACCGGTTTCGGGCTTTCAGCCCTCATCAGCCAGGATAGCTTGACTCCAGTGGCATGGAGAGCACAGGACCCAAGTCTGGGCCTTCCCGTCCCACTCGGGGTGACAAATGCAAAAACAACAATTGATGGACAGAATGCAGAACGTCTTACATTCACACCAGTACAGAGATCTGGGCCTAAATCCATCGTTTTTTTGCTCACCATGCCATTCCAGTTTGGACCCAGCCATATGCAAATCAGTCTTGACCTGCGCCCAATGGGAACAGTCCAGCCCGAACTGCCAGGCCAGGTCCTCCCTGGACTGGAAACAAGCATCCTAGGACCGGTTTCGGGCTTTCAGCCCTCATCAGCCAGGATAGCTTGACTCCAGTGACATGGAGAGCACGGGACCCACGTCTGGGCATACCCGTCCCACTTGGGGTGACAAATGGAAAAACAACAATTGATGGACGGAATGCAGAACAATGTCTTACATTCACCCCAGTACAGAGATCTGGGCCTAAATCCATCGTTCTTTGCTCACCATGCCATTCCAGTTTGGACCCAGCCATTTGCAAATCAGTCTTGACCATGCGCCCAATGGAACAGTCCAGCCCGAACTGCCAGGCCAGGTCCTCCCTGGACTGGAAACAAGCATCCTAGGACCGGCTTCGGGCTTTCAGCCCTCATCAGCCAGGATAGCTTGACTCCAGTGGCATGGAGAGCACGGGACCCACGTCTGGGCATACCCGTCCCACTCGGGGTGACAAATGCAAAAACAACAATTGATGGACAGAATGCAGAACAATGTCTTACATTCACCCCAGTACAGAGATCTGGGCCTAAATCCATCGTTTTTTTGCTCACCATGCCATTCCAGTTTGGACCCAGCCATATGCAAATCAGTCTTGACCCTGCGTCCAATGGGAACAGTCCAGCCCGAACTGCCAGGCCAGGTCCTATCTGGACTGGAAACAAGCATCCTAGCACCGGTTTCGGGCTTTCAGCCCTCATCAGCCTGGATAGCTTGACTCCAGTGATATGGAGAGCACAGGACCCACGTCTGGGCATACCCGTCCCACTCGGGGTGACAAATGCAAAAACAACAATTGATGGACAGAATGCAGAGCAATGTCTTACATTCACCCCTGTACAGAGATCTGGGCCTAAATCCATCGTTTTTTTGCTCACCATGCCATTCCAGTTTGGACCCAGCCATATGCAAATCAGTCTTGACCCTGCGCCCAATGGGAACAGTCCAGCCCGAACTGCCAGGCCAGGTCCTCCCTGGACTGGAAACAAGCATCCTAGGACCGGTTTGGGGTTTTCAGCCCTCATCAGCCAGGATAGCTTGACTCCAGTGGCATGGAGAGCACGGGACCCACGTCTGGGCATACCCGTCCCACTTGGGGTGACAAATGGAAAAACAACAATTGATGGACGGAATGCAGAACAATGTCTTACATTCACCCCAGTACAGAGATCTGGGCCTAAATCCATCGTTTTTTGCTCACCATGCCATTCCAGTTTGGACCCAGCCATATGCAAATCAGTCTTGACCCTGCGCCCAATGGAACAGTCCAGCCCGAACTGCCAGGCCAGGTCCTCCCTGGACTGGAAACAAGCATCCTAGGACCGGTTTCGGGCTTTCAGCCCTCATCAGCCAGGATAGCTTGACTCCAGTGGCATGGAGAGCACGGGACCCACGTCTGGGCATACCCGTCCCACTCGGGGTGACAAATGCATAAACAACAATTGATGGACAGAATGCAGAACAATGTCTTACATTCACCCCAGTACAGAGATCTGGGCCTAAATCCATTGTGTAATTGCTCACCATGCCATTCCAGTTTGGACCCAGCCATATGCAAATCAGTCTTGACTCTGCACCCAATGGGAACAGTCCAGCCCGAACTGCCATGCCAGGTCCTCCCTGGACTGGAAACAAGCATCCTAGGACCGGTTTCGGGCTTTCAGCCCTCATCAGCCAGGATAGCTTGACTCCAGTGGCATGGAGAGCACGGGACCATGCCTGGGCATACCCGTCCCACTCGGGGTGACAAATGCAAAAACAACAATTGATGGACAGAATGCAGAACAATGTCTTACATTCACCCGAGTACAGAGATCTGGGCCTAAATCCATAGTTTTTTTGCTCACCATGCCATTCCAGTTTGGACCCAGCCATATGCAAATCTGTCTTGACCCTGCGCACAATGGAACAGTCCAGCCCGAACTGCCAGGCCAGGTCCTCCCTGGACTGGAAACAAGCATCCTAGGACCGGTTTCAGGCTTTCAGCCCTCATCAGCCAGGATAGCTTGACTCCAGTGGCATGGAGAGCACGGGACCCACGTCTGGGCATACCCGTCCCACTCGGGGTGACAAATGCAAAAACAACAATTGATGGACAGAATGCAGAGCAATGTCTTACATTCACCCCTGTACAGAGATCTGGGCCTAAATCCATAGTTTTTTTGCTCGCCATTCCAGTTTGGAGCCAGCCATATGAAATCAGTCTTGACCCTGCGCCCAATGGGAACAGTCCAGCCCGAACTGCCAGGCCAGGTCCTCCCTGGACTGGAAACAAGCATCCTAGGACCGGTTTGGGGTTTTCAGCCCTCATCAGCCAGGATAGCTTGACTCCAGTGGCATGGAGAGCACGGGACCCACGTCTGGGCATACCCGTCCCACTCGGGGTGACAAATGCAAAAACAACAATTGATGGACAGAATGCAGAACAATGTCTTACATTCACCCCAGTACAGAGATCTGGGCCTAAATCCATCGTTTTTTTGCTCACCATGCCATTCCAGTTTAGACCCAGCCATATGCAAATCAGTCTTGACCCCGCGCCCAATGGGAACAGTCCAGCCCGAACTGCCAGGCCAGGTCCTCCCTGGACTGGATACAAGCATCCTAGGACCGGTTTTGGGCTTTCAGCCCTCATCAGCCTGGATAGCTTGACTCCAGTGGCATGGAGAGCACGGGACCCACGTCTGGGCATACCCGTCCCACTCGGGGTGACAAATGCAAAAACAACATTTGATGGACAGAATGCAGAACAATGTCTTACATTCACCCCAGTACAGAGATCTGGGCCTAAATCCATCGTTTTTTTGCTCACCATGCCATTCCAGTTTGGACCCAGCCATATGCAAATCAGTCTTGACCCTGCGCCCAATGGGAACAGTCCAGCCAGAACTGCCAGGCCAGGTCCTCCCTGGACTGGAAACAAGCATCCTAGGACCGGTTTCGGGCTTTCAGCCCTCATCAGCCAGGATAGCTTGACTCCAGTGGCATGCTGAGCACGGGACCCATGTCTGCGCATACCCGTCCCACTCGGGGTGACAAATGCAAAAACAATTGATGGACAGAATGCAGAACAATGTCTTACATTCACCCCAGTACAGAGATCTGGGCCTAAATCCATCGTTTTTTTGCTCACCATGCCATTCCAGTTTGGACCCAGCCATATGCAAATCAGTCTTGACCCTGAGCCCAATGGGAACAGTCCAGCCCGAACTGCCAGGCCAGGTCCTCCCTGGACTGGAAACAAGCATCCTAGGACCGGGTTCGGGCTTTCAGCCCTCATCAGCCAGGATAGCTTGACTCCAGTGGCATGGAGAGCACGGGACCCACGTCTGGGCATACCCATCCCACTCGGGGTGACAAATGCAAAAACAACAATTGATGGACAGAATGCAGAACAATGTCTTACGTTCACCCCAGTACAGAGATCTGGGCCTAAATCCATCGTTTTTTTGCTCACCATGCCATTCCAGTTTGGACCCAGCCATTTGGAAATCAGTCTTGACCCTGCGCCCAATGGGAACCGTCCAGCCCGAACTGCCAGGCCAGGTCCTCCCTGGACGGGAAACAAGCATCCTAGGACCGGTTTCGGGCTTTCAGCCCTCATCAGCCAGGATAGCTTGACTCCAGTGGCATGGAGAGCACAGGACCCACGTCTGGGCCTACCCGTCCCACTCGGGGTGACAAATGCAAAAACAACAATTGATGGACAGAATGCAGAACGTCTTACATTCACCCCAGTACAGAGATCTGGGCCTAAATCCATCGTTTTTTTGCTCACCATGCCATTCCAGTTTGGACCCAGCCATATGCAAATCAGTCTTGACCCTGCGCCCAATGGGAACAGTCCAGCCCGAACTGCCAGGCCAGGTCCTCCCTGGACTGGAAACAAGCATCCTAGGACCGGGTTCGGGCTTTCAGCCCTCATCAGCCAGGATAGCTTGACTCCAGTGGCATGGAGAGCACAGGACCCACGTCTGGGCATACCCGTCCCACTCAGGGTGACAAAAGAAAAAACAACATTTGATGGACAAAATGCAGAACAATGTCTTACATTCACCCCAGTACAGAGATCTGGGCCTAAATCCATCGTTTTTTTGCTCACCATGCCATTCCAGTTTGGACCCAGCCATATGCAAATCAGTCTTGACCCTGCGCCCAATAGGAACAGTCCAGCCCGAACTGCCAGGCCAGGTCCTCCCTGGACTGGAAACAAGCATCCTCGTACCGGTTTCGGGCTTTCAGCCCTCATCAGCCAGGATAGCTTGACTCCAGTGGCATGGAGAGCACGGGACCCATGTCTGCGCATACCCGTCCCACTTGGGGTGACAAATGCAAAAACAATTGATGGACAGAATGCAGAACAATGTCTTACATTCACCCCAGTACAGAGATCTGGGCCTAAATCCATCGTTTTTTTGCTCACCATGCCATTCCAGTTTGGACCCAGCCATATGCAAATCAGTCTTGACCCTGAGCCCAATGGGAACAGTCCAACCCGAACTGCCAGGCCAGGTCCTCCCTGGACTGGAAACAAGCATCCTAGGACCGGGTTCGGGCTTTCAGCCCTCATCAACCAGGATAGCTTGACTCCAGTGGCATGGAGAGCACGGGACCCACGTCTGGGCATACCCATCCCACTCGGGGTGACAAATGCAAAAACAACAATTGATTGACAGAATGCAGAACAATGTCTTACATTCACCCCAGTACAGCGATCTGGGCCTAAATCCATCGTTTTTTTGCTCACCATGCCATTCCAGTTTGGACCCAGCCATTTGGAAATCAGTCTTGACCCTGCGCCCAATGGGAACCGTCCAGCCCGAACTGCCAGGCCAGGTCCTCCCTGGACGGGAAACAAGCATCCTAGGACCGGTTTCGGGCTTTCAGCCCTCATCAGCCAGGATAGCTTGACTCCAGTGGCATGGAGAGCACAGGACCCACGTCTGGGCCTACCCGTCCCACTCGGGGTGACAAATGCAAAAACAACAATTGATGGACAGAATGCAGAACAATGTCTTACATTCACCCCAGTACAGAGATCTGGGCCTAAATCCATCGTTTTTTGGCTCACCATGCCATTCCAGTTTGGACCCAGCCATATGCAAATCAGTCTTGACCCTGCGCCCAATGGGAACAGTCCAGCCCGAACTGCCAGGCCAGGTCCTCCCTGGACTGGAAACAAGCATCCTAGGACCGGTTTCGGGCTTTCAGCCCTCATCAGCCAGGATAGCTTGACTCCAGTGACATGGAGAGCACGGGACCCACGTCTGGGCATACCCGTCCCACTTGGGGTGACAAATGGAAAAACAACAATTGATGGACAGAATGCAGAACAATGTCTTACATTCACCCCAGTACAGAGATCTGGGCCTAAATCCATCGTTTTATGCTCACCATGCCATTCCAGTTTGGACCCAGCCATATGCAAATTAGTCTTGACCCTGCATCCAATGGGAACAGTCCAGCCCGAACTGCCAGGCCAGGTCCTATCTGGACTGGAAACAAGCATCCTAGGACCGGTTTCGGGCTTTCAGCCCTCATCAGCCTGGCAGTTCGGGCTTGACTGTTCCCATTGGGCTCAGGGTCAAGACTGATTGGCATATGGCAGGGTCCAAACTGGAATGGCATGGTGAGCAAAAAAACGATGGATATAGGCCCAGATCTCTGTACTGGGGTGAATGTAAGACATTGTTCTGTATTCTGTCCATCAATTGTTGTTTTTGCATTTGTCACCCCGAGTGTGATGGGTATGCCCAGACGTGGGTCCCGTGCTCTCCATGCCACTGGAGTCAAGCTATCCTGGCTGATGAGGGCTGAAAGCCCGAAACCGGTCCTAGGATGCTTGTATCCAGTCCAGGGAGGACCTGGCCTGGCAGTTCGGGCTGGACTGTTCCCATTGGGCGCGGGGTCAAGACTGATTTGCATATGGCTGGGTCCAAACTGGTATGGCATGGTGAGCAAAAAAATGATGGATTTAGGCCCAGATCTCTGTACTGGGGTGAATGTAAGACATTGTTCTGCATTCTGTCCATCAATTGTTGTTTTTGCATTTGTCACCCCGAGTGGGACGGGTATGCCCAGACGTGGGTCCCGTGCTCTCCATGCCACTGGAGTCTAGCTATCCTGGCTGATGAGGGCTGAAAGCCCCAAACCGGTCCTAGGATGCTTGTTTCCAGTCCAGGGAGGACCTGGCCTGGCAGTTCGGGATGGACTGTTCCCATTGGGCGGAGGGTCAAGACTGATTTGCATATGGCTGGCTCCAAACTGGAATGGCGACAAAAATACTATGGATTTAGGCCCAGATCTCTGTACAGGGGTGAATGAAAGACATTGCTCTGCATTCTGTCCATCAATTGTTGTTTTTGCATTTGTCTCCCCGAGTGGGACGGGTATGCCCAGACGTGGGTCCCGTGCTCTCCATGCCACTGGAGTCAAGCTATCCTGGCTGATGAGGGCTGAAAGCCCGAAACCGGTCCTAGGATGCTTGTTTCCAGTCCAGGGAGGACCTGGCCTGGCAGTTCGGGCTGGACTGTTCCATTGGGCGCAGGGTCAAGACTGATTTGCATATGGCTGGCTCCAAACTGGAATGGCATGGTGAGCAAAACAACGATGGATTTAGGCCCAGATTTCTGTACTGGGGTGAATGTAAGACATTGTTCTGCATTCTGTCCATCAATTGTTGTTTTTGCATTTGTCACCCCGAGTGTGATGGGTATGCCCAGACGAGGGTCCTGTGCTCTCCATGCCACTGGAGTCAAGCTATCCTGGCTGATGAGGGCTGAAAGCCCGAAAACGGTCCTAGGATGCTTGTTTCCAGTCCAGGGAGGACCTGGCCTGGCAGTTCGGGCTGGACTGTTCCCATTGGGCGCAGGGTCAAGACTGATTTGCATATGGCTGGGTCCAAACTGGAATGGCATGGTGAGCAAAAAAACGATGGATTTAGGCCCAGATCTCTGTACTGGGGTGAATGTAAGACATTGTTCTGCATTCTGTCCATCAATTGTTGTTTTTGCATTTGTCACCCCGAGTGGGACGGGTATGCCCAGACGTGGGTCCCGTGCTCTCCATGCCACTGGAGTCAAGCTATCCTGGCTGATGAGGGCTGAAAGCCCGAAACCGGTCCTAGGATGCTTGTTTCCCGTCCAGGGAGGACCTGGCCTGGCAGTTCGGGCTGGACTGTTCCCATTGGGCTCAGGGTCAAGACTGATTTGCATATGGCTGGGTCCAAACTGGAATGGCATGGTGAGCAAAAAAACGATGGATTTAGGCCCAGATCTCTGTACTGGGGTGAATGTAAGACATTGTTCTGCATTCTGTCCATCAATTGTTGTTTTTGCATTTGTCACCCCGAGTGGGACGGGTATGCCCAGACGTGGGTCCCGTGCTCTCCATGCCACTGGAGTCAAGCTATCTTGGCTGATGAGGGCTGAAAGCCCAAAACCGGTCCTAGGATGCTTGTTTCCAGTCCAGGGAGGACCTGGCCTGGCAGTTCGGGCTGGACTGTTCCATTGGGCGCAGGGTCAAGACTGATTTGCATATGGCTGGGTCCAAACTGGAATGGCATGGTGAGCAAAAAACGATGGATTTAGGCCCAGATCTCTGTACTCAGGTCAATGTAAGACATTGTTCTGCATTCTGTCCATCAATTGTTGTTTTTGCATTTGTCACCCCGAGTGGGACGGGTATGCCCAGACGTGGGTCCCGTGCTCTCCATGCCACTTGAGTCAAGCTATCCTGGCTGATGAGGGCTGAAAGCCCAAAACCGGTCCTAGGATGCTTGTTTCCAGTCCAGGGAGGACCTGGCCTGGCAGTTCGGGCTGGACTGTTCCCATTGGGCGCAGGGTCAAGACTGGTTTGCATATGGCTGGGTCCAAACTGGAATGGCATTGTGATCAATTACACAATGGATTTAGGCCCAGATCTCTGTACTGGGGTGAATGTAAGACATTGTTCTGCATTCTGTCCATCAATTGTTGTTTTTGCATTTGTCACCCCGAGTGGGACGGGTATGCCCAGACGTGGGTCCCGTGCTCTCCATGCCAGTGGAGTCAACCTATCCTGGCTGATGAGGGCTGAAAGCCCGAATCCGGTCCTAGGATGCTTGTTTCCAGTCCAGGGAGGACCTGGCCTGGCAGTTCGGGCTGGACTGTTCCCATTGGGCGCAGGGTCAAGACTGATTTCCCAAATGGCTGGGTCCAAACTGGAATGGCATGGTGAGCAAAAAAACGATGGATTTAGGCCCAGATCTCTGTACTGGGGTGAATGTAAGACATTGTTCTGTATTCTGTCCATCAATTGTTGTTTTTGCATTTGTCACCCCGAGTGGGACGGGTATGCCCAGACGTGGGTCCCGTGCTCTCCATGCCACTGGAGTCAAGCTATCCTGGCTGATGAGGGCTGAAAGCCCGAAACCGGTCCTAGGATGCTTGTTTCCAGTCCAGGGAGGACCTGGCCTGGCAGTTCGGGCTGGACTGTTCCCATTGGGCTCAGGGTCAAGACTGATTGGCATATGGCAGGGTCCAAACTGGAATGGCATGGTGAGCAAAAAAACGATGGATTTAGGCCCAGATCTCTGTACTGGGGTGAATGTAAGACATTGTTCTGCATTCTGTCCATCAATTGTTTTTGTATTTGTCACTCCGAGTGGGACGGGTATGCGCAGACATGGGTCCCAGGCTCTCCATGCCACTGGAGTCAAGCTATCCTGGCTGATGAGGGCTGAAAGCCCAAAACCGGTCCTAGGATGCTTGTTTCCAGTCCAGGGAGGACCTCGCCTGGCAGTTCGGGCTGGACTGTTCCCAATGGGCGCAGGGTCAAGACTGATTTGCATATGGCTGGGTCCAAACTGGAATGGCATGGTGAGCAAAAAAACGATGGATTTAGGCCCAGATCTCTGTACTGGGGTGAATGTAAGACATTGTTCTGCATTCTGTCCATCAATTGTTTTTGCATTTGTCACCCCGAGTGGGACGGGTATGCCCAGACGTGGGTCCCGTGCTCTCCATGCCACTGGAGTCAAGCTATCCTGGCTGATGAGGGCTGAAAGCCCGAAACCGGTCCTAGGATGCTTGTATCCAGTCCAGGGAGGACCTGGCCTGGCAGTTCGGGCTGGACTGTTCCCATTGGGCGCGGGGTCAAGACTGATTTGCATATGGCTGGGTCCAAACTGGAATGGCATGGTGAGCAAAAAAACGATGGATTTAGTCCCAGATCTCTGTACTGGGGTGAATGTAAGACATTGTTCTGCATTCTGTCCATCAATTGTTGTTTTTGCATTTGTCACCCCGAGTGGGACGGGTATGCCCAGACGTGGGTCCCGTTCTCTCCATGCCACTGGAGTCAAGCTATCCTGGCTGATGAGGGCTGAAAGCCCCAAACCGGTCCTAGGATGCTTGTTTCCAGTCCAGGGAGGACCTGGCCTGGCAGTTCGGGCTGGACTGTTCCCATTGGGCGGAGGGTGAAGACTGATTTGCATATGGCTGGCTCCGAACTGGAATGGCGACAAAAATACTATGGATTTAGGCCCAGATCTCTGTACAGGGGTGAATGAAAGACATTGCTCTGCATTCTGTCCATCAATTGTTGTTTTTGCATTTGTCCCCCCGAGTGGGACGGGTATGCCCAGACGTGGGTCCCGTGCTCTCCATGCCACTGGAGTCAAGCTATCCTGGCTGATGAGGGCTGAAAGCCCGAAACCGGTCCTAGGATGCTTGTTTCCAGTCCAGGGAGGACCTGGCCTGGCAGTTCGGGCTGGACTGTTCCATTGGGCGCAGGGTCAACACTGATTTGCATATGGCTGGCTCCAAACTGGAATGGTATGGTGAGCAAAACAACGATGGATTTAGGCCCAGATTTCTGTACTGGGGTGAATGTAAGACATTGTTCTGCATTCTGTCCATCAATTGTTGTTTTTGCATTTGTCACCCCGAGTGTGATGGGTATGCCCAGACGTGGGTCCCTTGCTCTCCATGCCACTGGAGTCAAGCTATCCTGGCTGATGAGGGCTGAAAGCCCGAAACCGGTCCTAGGATGCTTGTTTCCAGTCCAGGGAGGACCTGGCCTGGCAGTTCGGGCTGGACTGTTCCCATTGGGCGCAGGGTCAAGACTGATTTGCATATGGCTGGGTCCAAACTGGAATGGCATGGTGAGCAAAAAAACGATGGATTTAGGCCCAGATCTCTGTACTGGGGTGAATGTAAGACATTGTTCTGCATTCTGTCCATCAATTGTTGTTTTTGCATTTGTCACCCCGAGTGGGACGGGTATGCCCAGACGTGGGTCCCGTGCTCTCCATGCCACTGGAGTCAAGCTATCCTGGCTGATGAGGGCTGAAAGCCCGAAACCGGTCCTAGGATGCTTGTTTCCCGTCCAGGGAGGACCTGGCCTGGCAGTTCGGGCTGGACTGTTCCCATTGGGCTCAGGGTCAAGACTGATTTGCATATGGCTGGGTCCAAACTGGAATGGCATGGTGAGCAAAAAACGATGGATTTAGGCCCAGATCTCTGTACTGGGGTGAATGTAAGACATTGTTCTGCATTCTGTCCATCAATTGTTGTTTTTGCATTTGTCACCCCGAGTGGGACGGGTATGCCCAGACGTGGGTCCCGTGCTCTCCATGCCACTGGAGTCAAGCTATCCTGGCTGATGAGGGCTGAAAGCCCAAACCCGGTCCTAGGATGCTTGTTTCCAGTCCAGGGAGGACCTGGCCTGGCAGTTCGGGCTGGACTGTTCCATTGGGCGCAGGGTCAAGACTGATTTGCATATGGCTGGGTCCAAACTGGAATGGCATGGTGAGCAAAAAACGATGGATTTAGGCCCAGATCTCTGTACTCGGGTCAATGTAAGACATTGTTCTGCATTCTGTCCATCAATTGTTGTTTTTGCATTTGTCACCCCGAGTGGGACGGGTATGCCCAGACGTGGGTCCCGTGCTCTCCATGCCACTTGAGTCAAGCTATCCTGGCTGATGAGGGCTGAAAGCCCAAAACCGGTCCTAGGATGCTTGTTTCCAGGCCAGGGAGGACCTGGCCTGGCAGTTCGGGCTGGACTGTTCCCATTGGGCGCAGGGTCAAGACTGGTTTGCATATGGCTGGGTCCAAACTGGAATGGCATGGTGAGCAATTACACGATGGATTTAGGCCCCGATCTCTGTATTGGGGTGAATGTAAGACATTGTTCTGCATTCTGTCCATCAATTGTTGTTTTTGCATTTGTCTCACCGAGTGGGACGGGTATGCCCAGACGTGGGTCCCGTGCTCTCCATGCCAGTGGAGTCAACCTATCCTGGCTGATGAGGGCTGAAAGCCCGAATCCGGTCCTAGGATGCTTGTTTCCAGTCCAGGGAGGACCTGGCCTGGCAGTTCGGGCTGGACTGTTCCCATTGGGCGCAGAGTCAAGACTGATTTGCATATGGCTGGCTCCAAAATGAAATGGCGAGCAAAAAAACGATGGATTTAGGCCCAGATCTCTGTACAGGGGTGAATGTAAGACATTGCTCTGCATTCTGTCCATCAATTGTTGTTTTTGCATTTGTCACCCCGAGTGGGACGGGTATGCCCAGACGTGGGTCCTGTGCTCTCCATGCCACTGGAGTCAAGCTATCCTGGCTGATGAGGGCTGAAAGCCCGAAATCGGTCCTAGGATGCTTGTTTCCAGTCCAGATAGGACCTGGCCTGGCAGTTCGGGCTGGACTGTTCCCATTGGATGCAGGGTCAAGACTAATTTGCATATGGCTGGGTCCAAACTGGAATGGCATGGTGAGCATAAAACGATGGATTTAGGCCCAGATCTCTGTACTGGGGTGAATGTAAGACATTGTTCTGCATTCTGTCCATCAATTGTTGTTTTTCCATTTGTCACCCCAAGTGGGACGGGTATGCGCTGAAAGCCCGAACCCGGTCCTAGGATGCTTGTTTCCAGTCCAGGGAGGACCTGGCCTGGCAGTTCGGGCTGGACTGTTCCCATAGACACCCTGAAGCCACATTTGGAAAGCAGAACCCAGCGCAGCAATGCAATCCCAATACATGTGCAGGTGTTGTGCTCCCTTCACCTATTGGCCACTGGTAGCTATCAAGGCATAATAGCAGTGGCTGGAGGTGTGTCACAGAGTGCGCTTTCGCGTTTCTTTCGCAATTTCCTAGATGCCTTGCTACACCACATACATGAACACATCTATCTGCCAAGGAACAATCAGGAACTTGAAAATACCAAATTGCAATTCTATAGAATAGCAAGATTTCCACAGGTCATAGGGTGCATAGATGGGACCCATGTGCCCATATGCCCACCATCACGCATAGAATACATATTACGTAATAGGAAAAGCACACATTCACTCAACATCCAAGTTGTCTGTGATGCAAACAACATCATCACAGACATTGTAGCCAAATTTCCAGGGAGCACACATGACTCATACATCTTAAGACACAGTGGCATATACCAGAAATTAGAAAGAGGTGATTTCGATGAAGGATACCTACTAGGTAATGAATCCCCACATCCACAGTTAGATGTATTTGCACATAAATGTCTGTCTGCATGATGTCTTAAATTCTTACATTTCCTCGCAGGTGACAGTGCGTATGCCCTGCGTACCTGGATCCTCACACCGTACCTGTCTCCCTCCAACGCACATGAAAGGCGATACAACAGGGCACATAGACGCACCATGTCAGTCATCGAGCGCACATTTGGCATACTAAAATCAAGATTCAGGTGTCTACACAAGAGTGGTGGTGCCTTGCAGTATATGCCTGAGACAGCCTGCAAAATTGTGGCAAGCTGCACAATACTCCACAACATTGCATGCAGGCGTGGCCTGCCCATGGAGTTGTCAGATACAGACTCGGGGGATGAAGAGCCTGGACCCCCAGCCCAACAACCAAGTGAGGGAAGCTCAGCAGCAGAGGGGAGAAGGCGCAGGGACCACATAGCCAGACATTACTTTTCAATGTAAATCATTATTATTCACAAATATGCACAAGTAACTACACAAGAGAATGTCAAACTGTGTTTTGCAATATGCCTTTAATTCAGGGTCATATTGACTGTGTCTATGGGACAACCTGTCCATCTCCGACAACTGTTACTACACAAATTATAAATGCAAAGTGGTTACTTCACCACAACAAAAAGTGAAAAGACAAAAACAAAAAAGAAAATTATCTTTTGCCCCTCTGTCCTTCATATGTTGATCTGGCACTTTGGACCATAGAGTGCCGACTGCTGCTTCTCCGCTGGGTTGGGGCATCAGCAGTGGAAACACTGCTGCGGCTGGACACTTCACTGTCTGCAGTGTCTGTGCCTCCTCCTGTAGCTACCAGGCTAGTTTGCATTGCTTCCACAGCAGCTGTGATGTGTTGTAGTCCCCTTGCTACATCACCACTGTAGTGGCCCATTTCAACCTGCAGTGCTAGGGTGCGTTTACTGTGCAGGCTTGTTGCATTTGCCAGACGTTCAATTGCCCTTGTCATGGAGTGCATGTCATGTGACCTGCTGCGCTCCATCCTACTGTTATGTGCCCTGTCCTCCTTAAGCTCTGTGCACAGCTGCACAATTGCATCAGTTAGGGCATCCATTCTGCACTCCATATGCGCCTGATTCTCAGACAGTTGTTTGGAGATTCTGTCAAACCTCCTGCTCAACTTCATGTTCATTAGCCTCATTTGCTTGTGTTGCAGGTGCTGCATTTTAAGCATGGAATCCTCCAGGCCAGCAGAAGGAGATGGATTAACTGCTATGGTGTTGGCAGGAGCGTGCCTACGGCTTCGGAGCAGCCTTCGGGATCGCTGGGTCAAACGTGGTACCCTGCCCCTTGTGCCCAGAGTACGACATGTGGTTGGCTGCTGCTGTGGGGCTGTTGTACCAAGCCCTTGTGCACTCCCCAATGAAAATGAAGTACTGGGTTCATCCAGCCCTTGGTCCATCTGGCCATGCTCCTGCTCTGAGTCAGTGTCTTCCTCCCTTGGTTCTACTCCCAAAGATGTATCTATGTTGAAAGAGGAGAAATAAAGGAAATGTTTTGAGTCACTATCTCTGTGGTGGTACTATGTTCACAACTCATGTCAGTCCCTAACAGCAATGTTTGTGTCACGTACTACATTTCCCATGATGCACCAACTGTGACTTTTTTATTGTGTAGACGGAGCATGTAGATGCAGTTTGGCCTGTGTGTGGTGCATGCATGTGGGGTGCTGGCTTGAGTGTGACATACAATGGTTTTCATTTCTCACTTACCTGTGGGTGGTGGAGGTTGGAATGTGTCCAGGCTTCCAATTCCCACAACACATTCCGGCTCTAGGGTGGCTTCCACCATTGCCTCCACTGTGGAGGCTTCTGGGAGGCTGGATGGGCCACCTCCTGTTTGTTGGGCAGCACGCAGCCATTCAGCCACCCTCTCCTTGGCCCTGGAACGGAGGTCATACCTCCTCTTCTTGATGCCATCTATTGACCTGTCCACAACACCGAGGGCATTCATGCGCTGCTGCATGTCACGCCATATTTTACGCTTGTCAGACTCTGGCACGATATGTGAAGTCTGACCGAACAGCTGCTCGTGATTGTTGCAGCACTCATTGATGATAATGTCAATTGCTTTGTCAGAAAATTTTATTTTGCGCAGCCTCTTCTTCCCTTCTTTCTCAGATGTCTTGCTGGCCATCTTGCTGTGCTGCTCTCTCTGTGTAGCAGTGTTCAACTGAGCTGCTGCACCTTGCCATGTGCTTGTAATTTTGATCAGTAATCTCCATAGACACCACATCCTGGTTTGGGGCCCTTCAGTTCAACTGGGAAGTCTTTTTTCAATTTTTATTAAAACTTGCTATTTGCGCATGCAAAATGCATGCTTTCCACCGCATACGCTATTTGCGGATGCAAAATGCATGTTTTCCACCGCGGACGCTATCTGCGAGCCTTTAGCGTATCGCAATTTGCGACTCGCAATTTTGCGTTGCGAGTCCCGGTTGGGTAGGTACATTCAATTTAGCGAGTCGCAAAAACTCCCAATTTGCGTGGCGCTATTTTGCGCGTCGTACATCTGGCCCTCTATGGGGAAAATTCCAGAACGGTTAATCGAAGTTGTGGAACGTGTCTCCAATCTTGAAGATAAAGCAATGACTTTTGATCATGAAATCTCCCAAATTAAACAAAATACAGAGGTTCTTGAATCTAAATTACAGGACTTGGAAAATTACAACAGAAGATCTAATCTACGGTTGGTACGCATTCCTGAGGCAATTAAAGGGACCCAGGTGCGAGAATGGGTCGACTCTTTATTGAAGAAAGCAATTCCAGAACTAGAAGGGGACCTAACCATCACTAGAGCCCATTGAGTCCCTTTTCAGCACCCAGCAAATGCGAAATTCCCTCGCACTATCTTGCTAAATTTTGCCGACTTCCGTATAAAGGAGAAGATCCTCTCTAAGGCCATTGAGAAAAGAACATTGTCAACACAAGAAGTGCCACATTTTAAAATTTTGTCAGACATGTCCGCTGTGGCGGCAAAGAGACACCGAGAATTTGTAAGAATAATCGATTCGTTTAAATCAAAGGGAGCTCAGGCTTCTATTGTTCAACAATCGAAACTTAAAGTCTTGATAAAGGGGAAATTTTATTTGCTGGACAATGTGGTAAAAGCGCAAGAACTACTACAGCAGATCTCGAATCTAGCCTAGGGGTATCAGAAAGCAATAGAATGTATTCAGTTAATGGTAGGATTGTGGCAGAAGGAATTGTTAAGGAATTGCTAAGTCTCTGAAAATCGATGATCTTATGCACAGAGCACTTAAGTTAAGTGAATTGGGCGGGGTAAACTGGGGGTTCCCGGGGGTAGTCCAGCCTCTGGTTGCAGAAACGCACAAGGGGGTGGTGCAGATACATGGCACCCAGAGATCTTCAGGGGGGTTTGGAGGAGATGTGGGAGACTCTTCCACACACACAGGGTGGGGAGTTCTTCAGGGGTGGGAGGGGTTCACAGGGTGAGAAGGGGAAGCATGGGGAGAAAAAGGAGATAGCTCTTCTAAATCTCAAAGTATCCACATGACATCAGGGAAAAAAACTTATAATAATCCAGCTAAAGCCTCAGGTAGTACTGTAATTTTATTATGCACTTTAGATGCTATTTGCACTGCACAGTCACTTTCCTTTGACTATTCGTACAGACACTTTATTCTGGATAAGCTAGCTAAATCTCCTGGTACTGTTATGTATCCTAGTCATTTTTTAACTGACTCTAAATATAAAGACACTTCTTTGAGGGACCTTAGGTTCCCGACAAAGTTTAGTAGGACAAATGGTCTGCATTTCTTTAGGAAATTATAATATTGTTTATCAAGTTATGCACTTTATTCGCACTGTCACTTTATATATTTACAGTTTACAAATTATGCTTCCAGTCCAGTCTTGTATTATTACGTGTAAATTGCCTAAAGAGTCAAGAACATGCAGATACAAGCTAGGCTGAATATTTTTTTATTATTAATGACGTTTAATCAACAGGCTGCTAAAGAATCTATTAGAATTCTCTCTTTTGATGCTAATTTTTTGAACAATAAAATAAAAGCTCGGGCCGTGGCAGAATGGTTGAAAGGTAACTCCCCAGATATCATTTTAATACAGGAAATCCATTATATCGCTAAGAGGAAATTCCCATTCAACATGTTCCAGAGGTGGACAGGCAGTAGCCATCTTTCATCAGCAGCTATGGCTCAAAGAGGGGTAGCAATCTTTTGCAACAAATTCTTACCCTTCCAAACAATATATTCCCAGATAGACAAAGAGGGCAGATGGGGATTAGTGAATGGTTTAATTAATAATACCAGGCTGACTATAGCCACGATATACACCCCAATAGAGGATAACCCTGCACCGCTATTGGATTTGCATCATGCATTGCTGTTCCTTCCTTGATTGATCATTTTAGGTGGGGACTTTAATTTCTTACAGAATCCAACTTTAGATTCATCTTCTGGGGTCCGAAAACATAAAAACAACGGGTTGGCGCAGCTCTAAATGAATGTATGGAAAAACTAAACTTAATAGATGGCTGGCGGGCCAGATTTCCAAATAAAAAAGAGTTTTCATGCTATTCAGCTAAATACAACTCAGCCGCCAGTCTTCACTATTTTTTAATCTCCAGGGGATTAAACCTGGCCAATTGCACTTACACACAAAATAGCTTCTCAGTCCATGCATTATTAAAGCTTGAGCTTTCTGGAATTGGCGGGGACAAAATGGACATTTAACAGAATCCTGCTGGAGGATGAAGATTGGTGTAAGGAAATTCAAAGGGAGATTGAGAGTTTTTTCCAGATAAATAGGGACACAGCGTTGGTAGAGAATGTCTGGGAGGCCTTTAAGGCCACAATCCGTGGAGTCATATCATCTAAGCAGATTGCTACCAGACGTGCGCAAACCTTAGAGAGAAAACAACTTGAAGTCAAAGTTAAGCATGCGAATGAACAATATTTAAAGGTCAAAAATAGTAAGAATAAATCTGCTTTAGAGTCAGCTTGCCAGAAGATGCAAGATGACTACTATACCAGGGTGTACACAGCTAACTCTGCTTATCTTCAAAGAGTGTATGAAGAGAGTGAGTTTACGGGTAGATTTCTAGCTTGGCAAATAAAAGACAAACAGGCCCAGAATAGAGTACATGTGCTGACCAATCATTTTTCAAAAATCCGCATTACAAATGAAAAGGAAATACAAAGTGAATTTTTAAAACATTACGAATCTATCTATTCTGTTAGGCAAGAGGTGGACAGTCGGAAATTAGAGTCTTTTTTCAATGGATTGCCAATTCCAAAATTAATCCCAAATCAATGTACAAAATTTATGGCTAATGTTTCAATACAAGAAATTGAAGGGGTGGTTCAATCCATGGCTAATGGTAAAGCATGCGGGGAAGATGGAATTCCGATTAAAATTTTTTTAAATTTAGTGCAAGCCTAAAAAGTGAACTCATTTTGCTAACTAATTATATTCTACAGGGCAGGGGAATACCTTCCTCCCTGGATTATTTTACTCAAAATAAAATCCCAACTCAAATTATGCTTCTGGATGCCGAAAAGGCTTTTGACGTTGTGTGTTGGGAAAGCCTGTTTTATTCACTTGCTAGATTTGGTTTTCCCCCGGAGTTGATTACTGTAATTTCCAAATTTTGCGAGGGAGCTACGACCCAAATAATTGTAAATGCTAATAAGGTGGGCGTCTGTAGAGTACTTAGAGGGACAAGACAGGGCTGTCCCCTTTCTCCTCTGCTTTTTGCGTGTTTAATAGAGCCCCTTGCCATAGCTATCCACTCTATGAGTAGCTCAACATCTCCAATGCCCGATTTGACCAACACAAACTTTATGCCGACGATATTGCCCTTTTTTAAAACCAAAGATTGAAGTGCAAAGTCACATTTTTAATTTGTTTTGGGAATTTCAATCCATTGGGGGTTATAAAATGAATACATCCAAGACCGAGAGTATGCTTTGAAATTGTACACCTGATTCATTATTGACAGAATTGATCCCACCGGTTAGCACTCGGCCTAAGCGGTATTTAGGTAAATATGTCACGGAAAATGTCAATGATCTATACGCCTTAAATTATATTTCTATTTACAATAAAATGAAAGATAAATTAATTAAATGGAAAGATTTCCCAATATCAATAATAGGTTGAGTGGCCATAATTCGCATGATAATTTTACCTCTCTGTAACTTTCTTTTTTAGCCATTCCAAATGCGGTCCAAATGAAATTCTTTAAGGAAGTTCAAGGTCTGTTTTCTACATTTATATGGCCCAATAAGGTGTCTAGGCTTTCAATAGATGCACTTTTTAGACCGGTGACAGAAGGGGGACTAGCTCTCCCGACCTAAAACAGTACTACTATGCTAACTTTGCACATACCATATACAGGACAACAAAGGTTTTAAATGTCAATAGATATGATCATTTTTTCTTAGATCTAATTTATAAAGAATATCTAATCCAAAACTTTATGCGTTCAATAAAAACACCCAAAAAAGTCAGATACAAAACCCTACAATGGAGCGAAAAAACAGCTTTTTGGCCACTATATGATCCCCAGTATAAATGGAGAAACTTTCCTCTCTGACATATACATAGGTCAAGATCCATTACTAGACCCAGCGATTATAGCTAACTGGAGAAGTCAGGGATTTTTTAAAATAGGAGACTTTTTAATGGGAGATAGAAAAACCTGGTCCGAAATAGAACCTTGCATTAAACATAGCAAAATAATTTTACAATGGTCATTCGCCAGGGGTAGAGGCTTTCTGTTGGAACTTAAATCTTCACATATCACTGACTCCAGTGAGCTAGTAGCGCACTTATTAAACCCTACACCTCGTACTTCAATAAGTGGCTGGGCCTCCCTCTTCCGAGCTCAAGGGGCAGGCAAATTATATCAGAAAGTACAGAAAAATGGGAAAATCAGGAAGGGCTCCAAATCTCTACTACAGCTTGGAGTCAGATAAATAAGTTCAATAGCTCCTTGCTGAAAGCGGCCAACTTCAAACTAATGCAATACTATTCCAAATGGCTGCTGTATCGAACACCGGACTTTCTGCATAAAATAAACCCCCAAATCTCGTCAAACTGTTTTCGATGCAACATGGATGGAGGGGAGAACTGGACCCATATCATTTGCGGGTGCTTGAAGTTGAATAGATTTTGGGATATGATTAATAGATACTGTCACGATATATTGAAAGTCCCAGAGATGTTAGATCCCCAGACAATGGTTTTAGGATACTCTCCTGATTTAACAGCAACCACCCTTCAAAAAAAGCAGATATATATATTGGTTCTGGCAGCTCGGTCGTTGATCCTTCAAAGGTAGAGATCGGAGGATATTCCAACTTTTTCACAGCTACTCAGTAAATTAGACAGGATTAAGGAGTGCAAAGGAAAATATGCTTTAAGATTAGGCTCCTACAGGAAGTTTAAGACTTTATGGGAGAACTTGAGTTAAAATGTAGTAAGGGGTTGCCATGCTACTGGATTAGATATATTTATTTATATATATAATATTGATGTTTATAAATCTGACTCTACGATTGCTGCTTCAAAATAATGCACTTTATAAAATTGTGTTGTTTTTTTACTGTATATGGTTTTAATAATTGCTCATTTCATGTGGATAAGTAGGATATGGTATCAATGTATTAAGTATTGATGAACTATCTCTAAATTACAGTATTAAAAAAATGATTCATATTTTATTAATAATGGATCAATTTGTGATTACATATACAAATGTTAGCATTTTCCTCCATTGGTGTATGTATAGGAACATAATACAAACAGATTTTAAGTATGTTTTCACAGCAGCCACTCTTGTAAAGAAAGGGTGCACATGCTGTGCCGCAACATATCAAAGAGCTCAGCTCCGGGTCGCAATCTGGATTAGTAGTCCCTCTGTGTATTTTCATGATGGCCACATAAGCTGAGGCCTCAAAAAATCTAAAAATAGTTACAGTCTTACTATAGGACAGGTCAGGGGCGCACACTCCACCAAGCCATGCAAGGGACGTTTTTTGTCCCAGCATCCTCAATTTTCTCCCTCCTCTTCCATTACTTCCACAATCACCAACCTTGCTCTCTGTTACTACTTCAATTTTCTATATTTGTGCCCTGTTGTACAATTGTTCTGCATAACAGTGTTGAACAACTGTTCTGCATAACAGTGGTGTTTATATCCTGTATTTTATTTAGTCTCTTACTCTCTCTTGTTCACTCACTCAGTTTGTCTCTCTTTTTACCTTGCTATCTCTGAACCCTTTATTCTCTACCAATTTTTTTTAATTTAGATTGTCCCTTAGTGCTTCTTTTTTCTGCCTTTGTTCAAAATCAATGAATGAAGAGTTTGTGATGGTATTTGCAAAAAGTTGGAAAAAACATCATGATTATATTTCAAATGAAGCTTTGCATTGGAATCCGGAATGCACTTGCTCTCTGTGAAATATAGATATCCACTGTAAGCTAGAGAGAATGAGTATCCGGAAAAGTTCTAATTGGAAGGTTATTGTGATGAATGCATGTGTCAGTAATGATTGGCTCTTTGTGCACAACTGCTTAACTTTTTGTAAATGTTTTCAACACCTTGTCCCATTGATAGACAAAGAACATTTTCTTTAAAAGTAATGTTGGACTTCATATTGACCATGTACATCTATTACTTACTTAGGCCTGATTATGATGCTAGCAATCGGACTGCCGACATCCCGTCGGTGGTGGTTCGACCGCTTATGGCCAGTCGGTCTGACCGCCACATTGGGACATTGGTGGTCGGACCAAAAGTTGCCAGACGCAACACTGCCGTCACCGCCAGGATTTTGGATCCCGACGGTGCGGTGGTGGTGTCAGGGGAAGTGAATGGCAGCAGTGCTGAGGCAGGCACTTCCATCAAGATTTTTCTGACATCCTTTACATGGCGGCGATCCGCCATGTAAAGGATGTCGGAAATGTAAAGAGGGGACCCCAAACAGGGCCCCCGGGTGGGCATTGCATGGGGGCACATGTTGTGCCCCCCTCTGCATGCACTCTTGTGCGCGCACTGTGTGCCATGCACAACATTGTGCATGTTAACTGTGCGTGCACAACAGGCGAGGGGATGCACCATGGCGGCATCGCCTTCAGGCTCACATAGTGAGCCTGAGCATGCCGCCGCTGACAGACCGGCGCAGTCGCAGTGATCATGTCATAATATGGCGGTTGGGATGCTGCCGGCTTGACGGCAGTCTCTGGACCATCAACACTATGGCCTGGCGGTCTCACTACCAGGTTCGTAATCACCCTTAGTATTTCCAGTCCATCTCGCTATCTTCCTCTGTGTACTGGGTTAAATGTCCCCTTATACAATCTGAATGTAATTTTTAGGTCTTGAATACTAGCCAGCTTATAGTTTGGTTGTGAAAGAACTTTTGTGGGTAATCCCAAAAACTTACAGCAGGCTTGGATTCTAGCCTCTGCTTCCAATGACTGGCTTTATTGTCATTATAATTTGGTTGCTTCTTAGTCAATGGTTTTCCTTCCTTTTGCTTCTTCTTGTGCTTGTCCCTTCATAGAGCATAGACCCATTACCATCCTTTTGACTGGCTAACTTGAATCTTAGCACTGCTCCTTTTTATGGAACTACTTGTTTATTTTATATTAAGCACTCCTTGATAGTGCATGCATTTTCTAGCTCTCTCTCCTGTGTTTCTCCCCCCGCCTAATACCCACCCTGGTGCTCTTTCCCTCATATGCTGTTTTCTCGCTCATGTGATTCTCCCCGAATTCTGTGTTGCTGTCTTCCTTGTGTGCTGTTCCTTCTCTCACTATCCAGATTTATTTTTATTTTATACCCCACTCCATGTTCTTTCCCCTTGTATGCTCTTCTGTTGTTCCCCCACCGCATGTGGGCATCTACATTTTTTTTTACTTGAATTTTTTCAGAGAGCCTGTTAGCTGTCATTTGTTGCCAGGTGCTCCGATACACAAAAGTGTTTTCATGCAAGATTTTTTTTTTATTACTGATATAATTGAATTCCACTATCTTATATTGATAATAAAAAAGAAAAGAAAATGTCATTCGTGTCAGTTTGTAGGTGCGTGCATGCACGGTGCCAAATGAACGTGCAGATATCATAACGCATGTGCACACCAATAGAATGAATGCGGCCAGCAACCATGGCTTTTTTTCCAGATACTGCACAACACTGACAAAAAGCATTTTGCTTTTGGTCAGTGCTGCACAGCATTGGCAAAAAGCATTGGCATCCTAAACATGTCCACAAGGTGGGGCCCATTGGCCTTGCCGATGCATATTAATTCATCAACTCTTTCTATATCACTCATGCATACAGCTTTAATTTTCTCTGTTTTTGGTAAGGGAACACTGCCTACCTTCATACACAATTCATTATGCAACAAGCATTGTGGCATACTCTCCGATTTTATTGAAATCATCAAGGCATTCTCTGTTTTCTCCAATGATCATGATAGGGGCCAGTAATCCTATTTTCCTGGGTGCAGACTCCCCGTTGTACACATAATAGGATCACAATATGGAGGCAACTCATGTGAACAAATAGTGCACATGTGCTGGTTGTACATCTCAGAATGGGGGATACTATGCATTATTGGAAAGTTACTCCCTATTATGAAGTGTGAAACTCAGAATTGAGTGAAATTTGCAAAACTGTTAATTAGCACTCCCCAACACATATTAGCAGGTGCACATTTGCAACTGCATTTTGACAGCCCATTCTGATTAGTTTGTAAGTCATTTATTCCAATTTGTCTTCTCTAGATGTATTGGAGCTCTTCTCCATCCCATTAGGAAATTGTGCACAGTAGAGTTGTAAGCAATTTGGGGCCTATTCACACTACAATAGTACTTACTAATGTACAGGAAAATGATATGCACCAACCTACACATAGAGGGTCTGCCTCTGCCTCTTCTATCTTTTTGTGTGCAGAGATCTTTGCACATGTAAGTATATGTTTCAGTAGTAAATATGAGAAGAACAGCAAGGAGTGGCTAGAAAATGGAGAATACTTAGTACTAATGGAGGGATATAGGGGTAATCCTATTGCGTATTCACAAACTGCCCTTCTACAGGTACTACAGCCAACAAGGACCCAAAAAAATTGTAAATGTACTCCAGCTACTGAAGTAAGTCCAGCATCACCCATGGCCCCTCACAGGTACTGCGTTATCCTCGCATAGAAAAAAATGGAGGAAGGGACTTAAAATAAACTAATGTTAAATTAAATCATTTAAACTGTGTAAAAGTATAATAGAATTGTGTCTACCTTTTAAAAAATTCTAAAAATAAAACATAACTATTCATCTATTTTTAAATATTTAATTGCGCTTTTTTAAATAAAAAATTAATGTAGAGTTATTTATTAAAAATAATTAAGTTACTGTTGATTAATTATACACATCACTTTAAATAATTTAAAATACACAATAAAAAATATGTTTTACTATAGTTGACAATGGAGTACCATTTTTTATATGGGTCTTTGATTAAAATAAATATATAAAAGTATTTAACATTAAAATATTTTTCCTTAGTTTCAATAAACAATTTCCCTATACTTTACCATATGGAAGTCTCTCCCTCGGTGGTGAAGCCCTCTGCTTCCGTGTGAAAAATTGCTAGTGATAACTTTAAACTGTTAACCTATTTTTTAATAATTATTAAACACATTTTAATATTAATTAGATTAAATTAAAAATGTTTTTAAAGATTTATTTTAAAAATTCCACCTAAAGTTAAATGTTAGCATTTGTTTACTGTGCATTACGAATTATGAAAAGTTATGTACAGAGTTAATTGAAATTCACTCACATTTTTTCAAAAATATATGTTACATTTATTTTTAAATTTCAAAATGTTATTAAAATATTATATGATTAAATAATATTTTTAAACATATATCTTTTAACATTCCATTTCACTTGTGTATATATTTTTGCATTTCAAAATAAATTATTTAAATTTAACATTATTTCCAAAGGAGTCCTATTTTAAATCCTTGCATCCATTATTTTCTAAGGGAGGGTGCTGCATTATCAGTGGTTGGCCATGTGCTGTGTTGAACATGCTACTGTTCTTTTTTCTGTAACCGTATCCGGTATTTGTAAAGCGTGAACAAATAACCCCTAGGGGTCTCAAGGGAGAGGTGTGGTGCAGCGGCCAGAGTGTCTAACTCTGAGCACGGGGCTCACGGTTCAATCCCCGGTGCCGGTGGCAGCCCAGCTTAGCACCCTGCCTGAGTGTAATGGGCCAAAGTCATCCAAATAGATACAAAAGAGAGGTTTGTCTGAGATCAATAAAGATGCTTGAGGTGGACGTGCTACGGTGGAGCCTTTCATCTACTGGCAGATGTCGCATTTAAAGACAGAGTCCTTGGTCTGTTCAGTGAGACCTCGCCACCAGTAGTGCTTCTACTGTAGCAGTAATCCCTGCATGTGCTAATCCCAGACCCACATGTGCAGCAAGTATCAATCCCAATCTGCGAGCAGTGTTTGGTATTACTCTATCCCCCACTCCTCTAAAATGAGCATATGGAATATTTTGTGCATCTAACTTGTAGGAGTATTTGAGTGGAAAGCCTTTCGGTGGTGCTGAGCTGTTGCGCGTGGCATTGACAGCTATCATAGTTGTTCCGTCTGTTTTTGTGCTAGAACGAGTGATTGCAGCAACGGCAGCAGTTTGCACTGTTGGCTTGGCAGCTTCATCCGCCATTGAATTCCCTTCAATGTGAACGCCAACACGCTGATGACTCAATGTATGAAACATCAGGCCTTCTTTCAGCTTCGCCACTTGTTCCCAAAGCATTTTGTGCTTAATTGTACAACGCTTCGAATCTCGAAACCCATTTTGGCCCCAATAGTGAAGATATTCATTATAAGACTGGACACAGTAAAATGAATGACACACTATAAGTGTGGGGAATTCGTGATCCATATTTTGTAGTGCTAGTATCAGGGCTTTAAGTTCTGCCAACTGCGCTGTGCAGTCCCCTAGGGACCATGTGTGTGTTATTCTGGTAAGAAACTTTCCATCTCGCATGCACCCTTTTACAATTGCGCATGCTGTGAAATATTGCTGTTTCGATCCTATGGCAGGTTGAGCAGATGCATCAGTATAAATGATACATTCATATCGACATAGAGGCATAATTTCATTCGGCAGAGGATATTCTTGTTCGTACTGCAGGAATGCTTGTGTTTGTAATGTAGCGTCAAATCTGTAATCTACATCTGTTGCAGTGAGAGAGTTAGCACATTGAATCTATCTTGGATGTAGAGCTTAAGCATTCGGAATGCTTGCTTTAATGACAATTATGCGTTTTCCCTGAGCCAGGGCTCTCTCTCATTACAGCAGTCTGTACAGCTGTGAGAATTTTCGCAGTGGATGCAAAATGCATTTCAGCATTTGTGTACAGATGTTATTTGTATGCTATAGGTACCGTATCGCCTTCATTGAAAGTGATGTAGGTATACCCAGTTGGTCCAGCGACTACGTGGATCACCAGGTTAGTTGTATTGACATGTGTGTGTAAATGCCTTGAAGCTAGCATGTCAGCTTGTACAGAACGTAAAGTATCAGCATGTTCCTGTGTCCAGTGTTGTACTGAAAAATCAGGTCTTATTAAATCGTAGAATGGTTTTACCCTTTCTGCGTAATCCAAAATGTAAGTTCTGCCAAAATTTTGAAATCCTAAAATGCATTGCAGTCTCCTCAGAGATGTTGGAGGTTGGAGCAATGCTCAATTTTCAAAAAAATGTGTTGGCAGGCTATTACCTTCACTTGATAACTCGTATTCCAGAAACGGGACACTGAGGTGGGCTATTTTTTATTTTTTGAAGTTAAATTTGCAGCCCAGGTAAGCAACCCCCACAATTATGCTGTTCACTCTAGCCAAATGTTTCATTAATTCGCTGTCCATCAGATAAATATCATCTACATAGGACACTGCCTCCTCATCAATACTTTGAAGAAACTCTGTTACCTGGGCTGAAAAAGCCCAGGGCTATTCTTATACACTTGTGGCAGGCAACAAAATTGCCGCTGAGACCCTAGTGCCGAAAATGTGGTGAAATATCTACTTCCAGGCTCTATATTCTGGCAGAAAAATCCATTTGAGATATCTAGTGTTGTTTTGTATTTCTTCAGCATGATGTTATTCATTAGTGCGGCACTGTGTGCATTTTGTACTGCAAATGTGCATGTCGATGCATTCAAATGTCTGTAATCTAAGACTAAACAATATGAATTGTCTGGTTTCATTACCGGAAACAAAGGATTATTCATAGATGAGGTGCAAGTCTCTATTACACACTGGTACTCAAGTTGATCTAAGATCTCTCTGACTTGTTTCTTTGCTTTATGTTTAATTGGGTACTGTCTCTGCGGTTGAGGGATAATTTTTAAGTGTGATCTCATGATGAGGAGACTCATCATCCCACCAACATGATTGCTGTACAGAGCAGGAGCTAAAGCTAATGCCCACTCCTGCACGAATACATTTTTAACTGATTCTGCTACAAGGTCGGAGAAAGCAGGTAAAATTAATTCTTTCCCCATTGGGTAATCTATTACGAACTCAGGTGGCCAATCTTTTTCAGCCAAAAGAATGTCGTAACCTTGTGTCAGGTTCTCCCAAAAGAGACCCTTCACTTTTCTTTGTATGTCCCTTTCTATCTGAAGCATTATTCTATGTAAACCGTGTGGGACACTCACTCTTGCATCAGGTGTTTCCACCATGATATACTCACTCAGCACTACTACTTCCAGAAAATCCATCATGTTCTGGTGAGCTATTATGACTTCTGCTGCGCTGTCCAGCATCGTCACTGCCCATTCCCGGTTCAGAAGCAGAGTCCTCAGCAGCCCTCAGCAGCCTGGGATTTACTGATCTTAATTACAAAAGAATTTACAGAGCACAACCACTATATAGTATTGTAACTGACCTTGTAGTCAGTTTGTTTTTTAATAAGCCCAAATTAGTGTAAAGTTTATAATACAAAACAAATATTCATAGAAGTTTTTACAAAAGGCAAGTAATCTTTGAAAGTCTTGATTTTGTTGACACGAAGTACGTATCGTAGATGAAGACAGCCGACACGTGTTTCGTCGTTTATACGACTTTTTCAAGGCTGTAGAAACAATATTCAAGTTGATATACAATGTTGTATATATAGTATTGTATATTTAATGCCTTTTTAGATGCATATCACTCGTTAAAAGAAAAAACATATATTCTACATAAACCAGCTAAAGAATGTGGTTAAAATTACAAAAAACATTTGTGTCTTCAGTGATAAATAACACAAAACAAAACACCAAGAAAAATAGGGGAAGAAGAAAATATAATGTAAATCACGAAGAGAAGATTTAAAGGGGAAAAAAAAACAGACAAGGAGAAAAAAGAAAAAAAAAATTACAAAAATTGAAAAAATTATAATAATATTCCATTGTGCTTGACAAACATAATGCTACCAAGCATGCACCAAAGAGAACCAACCGAAAGAGAATGTGCAAATAACTTATACCCAAAGTGCAATAGTGTGTGTTCCTTTTATAAGGTAACACATACCTTAGAAAAAATTTTGGGGCTCAGAATTGAAGAAACTTCTTTGAAATCTCGGATTTTCGAAGAGAACAGTGTCACGAAGTATGGACGCAAAGTTTAAATCTTATAGAACACTCAATATGACTACAGATAAAAAGAAGAAGTATAAAGGACAAAAAGTGATTAATCGCTGAATTAAAGAATAATGGATTTTAATTGAATCAACTCCATAAATACTTCCACGTTTCTTTAATATTAAAAACCGTGCACTTATTTAAAAACAGCCAAATACTTCCAGGTCTAAGGATTAGTTTCAAATTCATCCAAACCCAGTGAAAATGCTAATAGGATTGGGAGAGAGAAAACTATGTTCTAATACTATTTCTATTTGTAAAGAGGAAGCCATTGCCATATAACATAGGGTTAAGTATAATTTCATTTAATAAGTCACTAAAAAATCATACCTTGAAAGTGCTATTCAGCATTTTCTATTTCTATTGTAGACGGTGCGTCAAAAATTGTAATTAAGATACATTGTAGATATGAGTCACAAATAGTGGTACTCTGTAAACAGAAAAATATATAAGTAGAAATCTAAGATCGTCAGTATATTTAGAAATTAAAACAACTAGGGTCCAATATCCAATCTAAATATAATTTCAGATAACATTGCACCTGCACTGGTAACACCAGTACAGGAATCTAAAATTAGCGCGAATTAAATTGACAAGAGGAAGTAGTACACACAGGTTAGTGGCCCCTGTGATACAATATGCACACTAGTGCCTACCCTATGTAGGAAAAATATTGCAATCACTACCGCACGAATTATAGTCGATTCAGCACTCGTAGTCCTTTAACAAATAATTATAACATCAAGAAGTACTCTATCACAGCATCTGAATGAGTAGACAGAACTCTTAAGTATATACATGCTAGTATAACAAGGCTTAAAAAGTTTAAATGCCTATATTCACAAAAGTTTAAAATAACAGTATCAGAATCCATGATATTATCTACTGAATGTCCCAATTATGTTGTGATGGCAACCCGATACAACATAAAATAAAACACCACATCTCTTATTTAAAATAATCCATTCTAACTCTCATTTTTTCACGCTTTTGCCGTCCGTTTGAACGTAATTGCTATTACATAAAAAAAGTACATTCTAATAGCGTCAACTCTATCTAACACCACCAATTTGTCAGCTACTATAGTGTTACCAATAGTTAACTCTCTATAGTTTGCTAACGTGCAACGCTATACCACAAAGCTCACCTCGTATGAACGGACGCGTCCCGCTACAGTGGAGAGATCCTCGAGTATGCGGGCCGCTCGGCTTCTGTTAAATAGCCAGCAGAACATCTGATTGGTGATCACCAAAGTAATAAAAACCAAAGACGGACGGTTTTTTGGCAGAAAAAATAGTAACCGAAACCAGCGCCATCTTGGAATAGTAGAAGAGACTTTGTTTCACTCATTTCTTGAAGCTAATGTAGTCTGGAATGGATAAAATCAGTATTCCAAGTGTCGAAAGTATGAAAAAATATGATTATAAATTGGAAAAGAAGTGACCCCAAATACGCCATTACTTATAGATAGTTAGGTGAAAGTTCGTATTAGTGAATGGTAGTACATAATGACAGAAAAGAGAGAGCAAGATCACTGGCATTTTACATAAGTGTTGTGGTCATTGCAATTGTCATAACGCTATAGTGAACACCTTGATTATAGAATAGCAATTCTATTCAAGTCTCACCATCGTCGAGTATAGACATATAATTAGTAAAATCACCAAATGTTACAGAAAGGAAAGAAGCATCGATATGGTGATAATAGAATAGGGGAGTACAATATCATTAATAAATTATGCACAGAATTTGCAAACATCTAAGTGCAAAAGTCTTTGGTGGAGGAAACATTTATGTTAGAATTTGGACACACATTGTTATCAACTCAAAAACTATGAGATTAAGCACTGATCCACTCCTAAACAAACAAAATTGTAAAGTTAGCCAGCATTGAGTAACTGACACATTGATTTCATGGGGTTCAGTCTTTCAAGAATACTGACATCTCCCTGTCAGTATTAAGCCCACGGTCCACAGCCCTCAGTTTGTTTATCCAAGTTGTTTCTAATTTGCGTAGGCTGTGTACCCTGTCACCTCCTCTGGGATTATCAAAAGCAATTTCAACACCATGAAATCTCACTCGTGGCAGTTCTGCAGAACCATGATTGGAATTGAAATGAACAGCCATAGGGTAATCAGTGTTGTTGTTCCTGATTGCCCGTATGTGTTCTTGTAATCTCTCTTTGATTGTTCTAATGGTGCTGCCAATATAAATTTGTTTGCATGGACAAATGATACAATAGACCAAGAACTTGGTGTTCCAATTCATAAATGATTTAACAGTGTGTGTTGTTTCAGTATTGTATTTAAAGCACTTTGTTTTGTCAAGAGCATATTGACAAACATTGCAGTGGCCACACTTATAAAATCCAGATAGTGGTGCACCCATCCAATGTATCCCCTTCTTGTTCTGTTTTGGATTGTAAAAACTGGAACACAAAGCATTTCCTAGTGTTTGTCCACGTCTAAAGATAATGCTTGGTCTTGTCGGTAGTACTTCACTCACAATCGGATCTATATGTAGGAAATGCCAGTGTTTGTTTAAGATTTTATACAATACATGGCTGGCTGAATTGTATGGAGTAATTAAAGAGATTTTGGGGCATATTAGCAAGGGCACTATCGCCACTTTAGCTGCACTTTTTGCCGCTAAAGCGGCGATATTCATATCGCCCTATCAGCAAACTGTCTCTAACAGCAGTTAGCGACAGTTTGCGGCATTAGCGCCCGTTTTTTTACCGCTTTGCATGTCAGCGATATTTATCGCTAATGACATGCAAAGTGGGCGTTCCCGACGAACAAACCTGGGAAACACCCGCTAACAGGCCTATCGCCTATTAGCAAGGTGGCCACGGCCCCAGTTAGCGACGTGAAAAGTCGCGCTAACCGGGGTCATCGCCATTTATTTAACACCTGCAATTATCAGGTGTTAGCCATACCTAACATGAGGGGGTGGATAATGCTGATACGACCACAGGGTCGTATCAGCAAGGTGTTCTCCCTTCTACATGCAACATCGCTGGTTTTTCAGCGATGTTGGCTCATTTCCCCGCTATCGCTGGAATATTCATCGCCATAGCGCTAATCGTTGCTAATACAGCGTTAGCGTGGCGATATATTCCAGCAATAGCCGGCGATAAAAAAATCACGCTAAGCAGGGTTAGCGATGATTATCGCCTCTTCTTGCTAATATGCCCCTTTATCCTTAAATTTAGTACCCTTTTTTGTCTTAGATTTGTTTCTCAACAGTTTTGAACGATTGAAGTCCAAAGCTTTTGTCTTGGCCATATCCAGTGTTTTCTGATCATATCCTCTAGATTTAAATCTAGCGAGGGCATGTCCCATTTCTTTTTGGAATGTGTCATCCTCGCTACAATTCCGTCTAATCCGAGTTAGTTCACCCAGTGGTATGGATATCACTTGTGACCTGGGATGGGCAGTGTTCACATGTAACACAGCATTACATGCTGTTGGTTTCCTAAATAATGTAGACAGAATTGAACCATCTTTGGCATACAATTTCAGATCCAAGAAGGAAATTTCTTTTCGATTGTATTGGTAAGTAAATGTTATATTGCAATTGTTGGAATTTAAAAAAACACACAACTCCTGCAACAAATCACTGCTTGCTGTCCAAATCATAAGAATATCATCTATGTACCGCCCCCAATATATCACATGTTCCATTAGGGGAGCAGGACATTTGGACCAGATGTATGTCTTCTCAAGCCAGCCCATGAACAGATTCGCTATAGAAGGTGAAAATTTGGATCCCATTGCCACACCTTGATGTTGTCTATACCAGCTTCCATTATGTAAAAATACGTTATTGTCAAGTACCAAAGCAATCATCTCGAGTAGCATCTCTGTGTGCTCCCAAAGCGAAGCATTTGTTTGTTTAGGAGTGGATCAGTGCTTAATCTCATAGTTTTTGAGTTGATAACAATGTGTGTCCAAATTCTAACATAAATGTTTCCTCCACCAAAGACTTTTGCACTTAGATGTTCGCAAATTCTGTGCATAATTTATTAATGATATTGTACTACCCTATTCTATTATCACCATATCGATGCTTCTTTCCTTTCTGTAACATTTGGTGATTTTACTAATTATATGTCTATACTTGACGATGGTGAGACTTGAATAGAATTGCTATTCTATAATCAAGGTGTTCACTATAGCGTTATGACAATTTCAATGACCACAACACTTATGTAAAATGCCAGTGATCTTGCTCTCTCTTTTCTGTCATTATGTACTACCATTCACTAATACGAACTTTCACCTAACTATCTATAAGTAATGGCGTATTTGGGGTCACTTCTTTTCCAATTTATAATCATATTTTTTCATGCTTTCGACACTTGGAATACTGATTTTATCCATTCCAGACTACATTAGCTTCAAGAAATGAGTGAAACAAAGTCTCTTCTACTATTCCAAGATGGTGCTGGTTTCGGTTACTATTTTTTCTGCCGAAAAACCGTCCGTCTTTGATTTTTATTACTTTGGTGATCACCAATCAGATGTTCTGCTGGCTATTTAACAGAAGCCGAGCGGCCCGCATACTCGAGGATCTCTCCACTGTAGCGGGACGCGTCCGTTCGTACGAGGTGAGCCTTGTGGTATAGCGTTGCACGTTAGCAAACTATAGAGAGTTAACTATTGGTAACACTATAGTAGCTGACAAATTGGTGGTGTTAGATAGAGTTGACGCTATTAGAATGTACTTTTTTTGTAATAGCAATTACGTTCAAACGGACGGCAAAAGCGCGAAAAAATGAGAGTTAGAATGGATTATTTTAAATAAGAGATGTGGTGTTTTATTTTATGTTGTATCAGGTTGCCATCACAACATAATTGGGACATTCAGTAGATAATATCATGGATTCTGATACTGTTATTTTAAACTTTTGTGAATATAGGCATTTAAACTTTTTAAGCCTTGTTATACTAGCATGTATATACTTAAGAGTTCTGTGTACTCATTCAGATGCTGTGATAGAGTACTTCTTGATGTTATAATTATTTGTTAAAGGACTACGAGTGCTGAATCGACTATAATTCGTGCGGTAGTGATTGCAATATTTTTCCTACATAGGGTAGGCACTAGTGTGCATATTGTATCACAGGGGCCACTAACCTGTGTGTACTACTTCCTCTTGTCAATTTAATTCGCGTTAATTTTAGATTCCTGTACTGGTGTTACCAGTGCAGGTGCAATGTTATCTGAAATTATATTTAGATTGGATATTGGACCCTAGTTATTTTAATTTCTAAATATACTGACGATCTTAGATTTCTACTTATATATTTTTCTGTTTACAGAGTACCACTATTTGTGACTCATATCTACAATGTATCTTAATTACAATTTTTGACGCACCGTCTACAATAGAAATAGAAAATGCTTAATAGCACTTTCAAGGTATGATTTTTTAGTGACTTATTAAATGAAATTATACTTAACCCTATGTTATATGGCAATGGCTTCCTCTTTACAAATAGAACTAGTATTAGAACATAGTTTTCTCTCTCCCAATCCTATTAGCATTTTCACTGGGTTTGGATGAATTTGAAACTAATCCTTAGACCTGGAAGTATTTGGCTGTTTTTAAATAAGTGCACGGTTTTTAATATTAAAGAAACGTGGAAGTATTTATGGAGTTGATTCAATTAAAATCCATTATTCTTTAATTCAGTGATTAATCACTTTTTGTCCTTTATACTTCTTCTTTTTATCTGTAGTCATATTGAGTGTTCTATAAGATTTAAACTTTGCGTCCATACTTCGTGACACTGTTCTCTTCGAAAATCCGAGATTTCAAAGAAGTTTCTTCAATTCTGAGCCACAGAAATTTTTCTAAGGTAAGTGTTACCTTATAAAAGGAACACACACTATTGCACTTTGGGTATAAGTTATTTGCACATTCTCTTTCGGTTGGTTCTCTTTGGTGCATGCTTGGTAGCATTATGTTTGTCAAGCACACTGGAATATTATTATAATTTTTTCAATTTTTTTTCTTTTTTCTCCTTGTCTGTTTTTTTTCCCCCTTTAAATCTTCTCTTTGTGGTTTACATTATATTTTCTTCTTCCCCTATTTTTCTTGGTGTTTTGTTTTGTGTTATTTATCACTGATGACACAAATGTTTTTTGTAATTTTAACCACATTCTTTAGCTGGTTTATGTAGAATATATGTTTTTTCTTTTAACGAGTGATATGCATCTAAAAAGGCATTAAATATACAATACTATATATACAACATTGTATATCAACTTGAATATTGTTTCTACAGCCTTGAAAAAGTCGTATAAACGACGAAACACGTGTCGGCTGTCTTCATCTACGATACGTACTTCGTGTCAACAGAATCAAGACTTTCAAAGATTACTTGCCTTTTGTAAAAACTTCTATGAATATTTGTTTTGTATTATAAACTTTACACTAATTTGGGCTTATTAAAAAACAAACTGACTACAAGGTCAGTTACAATACTATATAGTGGTTGTGCTCTGTAAATTCTTTTGTAATTGTATTGTGTATGGGAACAAATTATATTTTTTTCCATATAGATTAACACTGATAAATGGCACAGTGTTTTACATTGAGCACGCTTAGATTACTATTAGATTTTCAATAACACTGGGGGAAGACATAACGGAGGTGCTGGTTAGGTCTCTCTTTACCACTGCCATTTGTTCTAGAACCCTTCATTGATTTACTGATCTTAATCCCTGCTACTTATTTATTTTTAAATTGAGGTTTCGTGGATTTTTGTTTATCTTTCTTGTTTGATGTTGTAGTCTGAAGTGCGATGTGTCTCCCTTTTTGGCTTTGTTCGCTCTTCTGATCTTTGTTCTGACCATCCTCCTCTGTCCGAGCGTTTCTCAGATTGATCCTGAAAGGAACGAGAGGAACATGTATCATTATCCTGATATCTGTCAGGTTTTCTAATGCTATCACGATTTCTGAGATTGTATCTCTTTTCAGTGTACTCCTGTTGAGGAGACCCACTCTGAGATTGTTGTTTATTTTGTTTATTATTTTTTTGTTTATTGCCCCATTTCTTCTTGGAAGAATCGGATGCTTGCTTAGAGTTATGCTTTCAGAATTATCCTTAACCACGGGTTTCCCAGGTCTGGCTCCCAGATTATCTCTTCCCAAGGAAGCGTATGTTTCTGCAATAATCTTAGGTAACTCCTTCTCCTGTTGTATAGGAGAGAGTTCCCTCAGGTATTGGCGTATAACCATCGCGGCTGCCTCCCCATTTATGTTGCTTAACATAATTGCAGAAACCTGGGCAAAATTGCGTATTAGTTTCATCCCTAAGTCCAGGGCAGGTTCTGCCCCGTACTCATTCTGTATTTGTTTCAATACATCCGGAATTACTGCTATTGGAGGGGTACCAGGAGTTCTAGTATAAATGGCAGCAAAGACCGTACCCCAAGTGGCACAATCTTCTATCAGGAGAGCCATCCCCATTGGCAAGCAAATTGTCAGAATTCTGTGTTTTTCCTGTGGGCCCGTATGGGGAAAAAATGTTTCAAGCTGTGCTATTTTTTGTGCTATCCAGAACGGTACTTGTTCCCGACTGGTGGGAATTCTTTTCATTACGACATTCAGCGTTTGAGGGCTGATACCCGTGGTAGCCAATTGAGGTTGTGCAGCCTGAGCAGTCCTCACAGGCTGAACTATAAGTGTTCGCATTATGTATTTTGTTAGATCTCTGTAAATTTTCACTAAATCTTCATATAGTGTGCGCATTTCTGCTACTCCTAACCTATGAATGTCAGGGTATGGTGTATACAAAGCTAAGACCGGCAATGTTGCTCCTTCTTTACTGAGCGGACCGAGTTTCACATTTTCTACAGTGTGGGGGAGGGCCTTTAAACCAATTTATATACTCTTGGTAATTTAACGGGACTTCTATGTCCATGTATGAAAAGTATTCATCTAGTGTCTCATCTTCAATGTAAGTGTGAAACAATTTTGTGCGTGCGTCTGCAGCTGAGAATGTAACCCAAGAATACAATACCTCTGTTCTGAATGCTTCGCGTGCCTCCACCTTGAAGGTAACATCTCCACCCGTTGCTCGGAGGCCATGTTGTAATAATTTCATAGTCACTGCTTGTCTGCAATTTTCTGAAATATTTAGAGTATCTTCTTGTACTCCAACGTCGTCTCCATGTTCGGACTTAAATGAATTTATTTAAGATTTAGGATTTGTACAATATGGGAATATTCTTTAATCCTTCAAGCTTGATAAAACTTCAGGCAATACATAGGACGTACCTTCTCAGCCGAGGCGGATTTCCTATTCCCACTACGGACGTCTCCGGTTTAATGTGAGTAGGGGTCTCTGAGAAAGCACTACTGAACTACTAAGGGGCCGATTCCGATCTCGGTCGGAGGCGCACCCAATACCATTCGGTCGGGAAAAAGCCATGCGAATGCCTGTTTCCCGACCGATCCGTACATTATTCCGAACGAGTAAGTACGATGCGCACAACAGCATAGAATCCGGCCGAGTCGTACTCACCCAATCCAGGTCCTGTTCTCCGACCGAGGCGAATCCGGAAACGCCGAATCGAGTCGCACGGAAGGGAAAATGCAGCCCCGTCCGGCCGGACAAGTACGATGCGCTTCCCGTACGCGCCGAACCCGTCGCTACGTCCGGCACGTCAAAGCTTCCGGGAGAGGCGCACATAAGCTCCGATTCGCGCCACAACACGATCCACGGCTACGAGGCGAACACGCCAGCGACGAGGACGACGCGAAGCAACGAGAAAGACGAACGAGACGAACCAACCATGAATCCCTTCGTTCCGATCCTACCAATATTCTACATTTACTACCGGAACAGGCACGGACGCGTACGGCGCAGAAGGTAAGTCAGACACCAACCACAAAAACATACAACACGTACACGACACATCACACACACACAGAGGGATGTAGAATTTACTTACACCAGCAACAGCAGCACCATAGGGGTGGGATGCCCATCACCAATGCCACATATGCACACAGGGGCCTGGATGCGCACCACCACCACTACCACCCCTACCCAGGGGGGCTGGATGCCTACCACTACTACCACCCTTAGCCATGGGGGTGCCAGATGCCCACCACTACTACCACCCTTACCCAGGGGGGCTGGATGCCTACCACTACTACCACCCTTAGCCAGGGGGCTGGATGCCTACCACTACTACCACCCTTAGCCAGGGGGGTGCCAGATGCCTACCACTACTACCACCCTTACCCAGGGGGGCTGGATGCCTACCACTACTACCACCCTTAGCCACGGGGCTGGATGCCTACCACTACTACCACCCTTAGCCATGGGGGTGCCAGATGCCTACCACTACTACCACCCTTAGCCAGGGAGGCTGGATGCCTACCACAACTACCACCCTTACCCAGGGGGCCTGGATGCCTACCACCACTACCACCCTTAGCCAGGGGGCTGGATGCCTACCACTACTACCACCCTTAGCCATGGGGGTGCCAGATGCCCACCACTACTATCACACTTACCCAGGGGGCTGGATGCCTACCACTACTACCACCCTTAGCCATGGGGGTGCCAGATGCCTACCACTACTACCATCCTTAGCCAGGGGGCTGGATGCCTACCACAGCTACCACCCTTACCCAGGGGGGCTGGATGCCTACCACCACTACCACCCTTAGCCAGGGGGCTGGATGCCTACCACTACTACCACCCTTAGCCATGGGGGTGCCAGATGCCCACCACTACTACCACACTTACCCAGGGGGCTGGATGCCTACCACTACTACCACCCTTACCCAGGGGGTGCCACATGCCCACCACCACTACCACCCTTACCCAGGGGGGCTGGATGCCTACCACTACTACCACCCTTAGCCATGGGGGTGCCAGATGCCTACCACTACTACCACCCTTAGCCAGGGGGGCTGGATGCCTACCACTACTACCACCCTTAGCCATGGGGGTGCCAGATGCCCACCACTACTACCACCCTTACCCAGGGGGTGCCAGATGCCCAACACTACTACCACCCTTACCCAGGGGGGGCTGGATGCCTACCACTACTACCACCCTTAGCCAGGGGGGCTGGATGCCTACCACTACTACCACCTCTACCCATGGGGGGCTGGAGGCCTGTCACTACTACCACCTCTACCCATGGGGGGCTGGATGCCTACCACCAACACCACCCCCACTCATAGGATGGACAATGCATGACACAACCAGCACACCACAACCTAGGGAATGCAAGAAAAAGACATCCCCCCAACACCATGACAAGCGTGTGTAGACTGTGTCAAATGCCTACAACACTGAACATGACTTTGAACATACAATGTGACCCCCTATCACATGTGCCACACATATATGTGTGTGGCCCCCACAATGCAAGCAGGCCATGACCATTGTGGCAATGGGGTCCAAAACCCCATCATCACAGTGACCAAAATGTAAGTGTGGGGTCCATAGCTGAAGCACATTTTGAACATTGTGGCAATGGGGTCCAAACCCCCATCATCACAGTGACCAAAATGTAAGTGTGGGGTCCATAGCTGAAGCACATTTTGAACATTGTGGCAATGGGGTCCAAACCCCCATCATCACAGTGACCAAAATGTAAGTGTGGGGTCCATAGCTGAAGCACATTTTGAACATTGTGGCAATGGGGTCCAAACCCCCATCATCACAGTGACCAAAATGTAACTGTGGGGTCCATAGCTGAAGCACATTTTGAACATTGTGGCAATGGGGTCCAAACCCCCATCATCACAGTGACCAAAAGGTAAGTGTGGGGGCCCATAGCTGAAGCACATTCAGAACATTGTGGCAATGGGGTCTAAACCCCCATCATCACAGTGACCAAAATGTAAGTGTGGGGTCCATAGCTGAAGCACATTTTGAACATTGTGGCAATGGGGTCCAAACCCCCATCATCACAGTGACCAAAACGTAAGTGTGGGGGCCCATAGCTGAAGCACATTCAGAACATTGTGGCAATGGGGTCCAAACCCCCATCATCACAGTGACCAAGAGGTAAGTGTGGGGGCCCATAGCTGAAGCACATTCAGAACATTGTGGCAATGGGGTCTAAACCCCCATCATCACAGTGACCAAAAGGTAAGTGTGGGGTCCATAGCTGAAGCACATTTTGAACATTGTGGCAATGGGGTCCAAACCCCCATCATCACTGTGACCAAAATGCAAGTGTTGACAAAGAAAAAGCTGCAACTGCCAAACTGCATGGATGATTCCTGGTCACAGAACATAAAACACATCAGTGGCAAAGTAGTGCATGTGTCCCATTGCAACATAGATTGGGGGAGGCAAATACTGCAGTGCAAATAAGACATACCTTTGGCCAAGTGCAGACAAACAACACCCATGGGGGCTGACACTGTCAACATTCATCAATGACACAATGACAGAAGTGACCATCAGAATGCAGACCCACATATTTGCACCAATGGGCACACAAATGTAGATACCCTGTGGAGACTGTAGATGTGAGGTGAACAGATACCATACCATGGCAGCAATGGGACACACAAACCATGATCAGTGTGCTGACCGATGACCTAGGAGTCCCAGGGACAGCAGGGGAAACCCACCAAACAACATACAGCCAATGGCACACCTAAGATATGCCAATGCTGTGGTGCAGATGCACAAACACAAACAGGCAGACCCACACTGCACATCAAACACAACAGGTGGGGGGGTGCCAGTGTCCCCAGGCAACCACACAACACGTGAGGAGGCCTGAATACCAATTACACAGATGTGCATACAGTGCCACACAAAGGTAACTCATGGATCCAAATCCCCTATGTGGGCAATCAGGCATTGTCAGATGAGAGGGAGCACAAATCACACATGTCACACAAGCATGTAGGAACAGCAACTGACACAGCAAGACACAGACACACCACAGCACTACCCCGAGGGCCCCCAAAATGTGGTGACCCTGGGCTGCATTACAATCCCACTGTGATGACAAAGCTAAATGTCGTTCACACTGTGAACCACAGTCATGTGTCCTGAGCAACAAACTACCATCACACCTACACAAGCACAAATCAATCAGCACGGCCAGTAAGCCAAGGCCAACATGGAGGCAGGGGTCTAGCCGGGCAACAACTCTCATCTGCACACACTCAACACCACACACCTCGACCTCCAACAATGTGCAGCAGTGAAGCACACATGCACTGGTGACATTGCACATGCACCCATGACAATCCCAGGGTGGTGGGTGGGAACCAAGGTGCAGAAACACATCACACATGGCCACTCAACAAGACTCCTGAATGTCTGACACACTGCACACTACGCTGTACATGGACATGACGGCAATACCACACCAACCAATGGGATCCCAGCCACAGTCACACACCAATGAAGAAGCCAAGGTCACCCACAAAGAACACACATAGACAACTACCAACATTGCAGCCCGGACCCTGAGGAGTGCCAGCAGTCACACACACAACGTGTCACAATCACTGAAAGATAACACAAACTGGAAATCACATGACAGGTGTAAACAACAAGTGCCAAGGGGAATCCTGACTGTGACCCATCTGCGTCTGCACACAAACTCAGCCCTGACAGCAAACACACCAATGGGTGACACCCTGATGATCAGTAATGTGCCATGCACCCACATCACAGAGAATCCAGGGAGAAGACTTGGGGGTACATAGGTCAACTCAGCAAGCATCACAAACAGGTACAACACTAGGGATCCCAGCATGCACAGCAAAACGGAAGTGAACACACAGACATGCTCATACAACACACACCTTGGGCGCAGGCAATGTCACAGGAGTACACACTGCCATGAGGGGACTCCACTCCTGTGTGAGGAAAGCTGTGCCATATGTTGCCTCAGTAGGGCCCCATCATGTCAGCTGAGCACTTGGTCACACAATCAACAATTAGCACCAAATGAAGGCTCCCGTCACATCAGCCTGGTCATGGGAGTGCCAACGAAATCATCAGCACAGATCCAACACACTTGTATAGCAATGTTGCACTGACAACACAGATGAGTCCTTCCCCATTGATGCCCAAACCTGCATGTCCAGTGGAGATGGCCACACGGTCAGGGAAGTAGACGAATTGAACAATGGCAGGCACAACAGATGTGCAGGGGTAGAAGCCACAGATGTGAAATTGCTAGTGTAAGTAGGAAATCCCATTGCCAAATATTGAACACATGACACCCTCAGATGCTGCTAAGGATGACATGGATACACCACAGGATAGGACACATTCCCCCTGGACCACATGTGTTCCTGCACAGTAACACTTCATTATCATGAGACCAAATATCACCATCACTGCAGCAAGGGCATGGTTAGCATCATCAACAACATGTACATCAGAAGCAAAAGCACTAGAGAACAGAAAGTTGCTTTATTCAGCATATGTGTGTCCAAAAACTCAGAGAACAGTAATGCTCCAACAAAGGCCAATGGCCAGTCCATCAAGTAAGTCAATACAGGGTGACAGTGGCAGATGTCACCCTACGCATGCCTGCAATGCACAAAACCAGGGACAATCCACTAGGAGGGGCAACCGGGGGCAGGCCAGGCACCGCAGGGACAGGATCAGGGCTCACCAGGAGGAGGCAGGGAAGGGGTGGTGGGTGCTGGAGAGCCACTGACAACTGCAGTGGAGGTGTCTGACATGGTGTGTGCCGGCACAACTGGGGGGCATGGCTCAGATGGTGTGTGTGCTGGCACGTCTGCAGTGGACCGTGCAGATGGAGTGGACAGGTCCGCCACTGCAGTGCCCAAGTCAGACAGGGTGGTAGTGGACTCCACTGCAGTGCCTACCTCCAGGGGAGGAGAATGGGGAACAGGCAAGGTGGGCTGGACAGAGGGGGAGGACACCCTCACCACATCAGTGGCACAGACAAGCGCAGCGGGGGTGTGGTGCCGGGAGAGCAAGTGGCAGGGGGAGAAGGCCGGATCCTCTTGGGGATGGTATATCTGTGGGTGGGGGAACCTGGGGCAGGGTGTGGTGGGGGCACCTGTGGAGTGAGGGCCTGAGGGATGGAGGAAGGAGACCTGGTGCCTGAGCTGCAGGGCGGCGGCGGGGTCTTGCTCTTACGACTCCGGGGGACTTGCGGGTTGGGGCCTCAGTCTGTCTGCGCCTGGGGGAGGGTGTCCGGGGGCGAGGGGCACTCTGCTCCGTGTGGGTGGGCTTCCTCTTCCCCCTGGATGCTGGAGCAGCTGGATCGTAGGGGATGAGGCCGAGGTCACAGAGGAAGAGCCGCTGTGACTTTGGGGTTGCAGGTGAGGCAAGGGAGGGTGCTTTGGAGGGAGAGGCAACTGAGGACTGCGCAGTGCTTGTGGATGCGTGTGTGTGTTCCAGGGCCCCATCCCCTGTGAGTCTGGTTTCAGTCCCCTGACTGTGCGTGCGTGTGCGTTTTGTTTGTGGCGTGTGTGTCTGTGTGCTGGACGTGTGTGTGCTGGTGTGTGCCTGTGCCGGTGTGTGTGTGCTTGGGATGGGTAAGGTGCTGGGGAGTGTGGATGGAGCAGAGGCAGGAGGGGTGAGGGACTGTCTGAGGAGGGACACTGCTGCCGTCAGGGAGGAGTCCATGGACCTATTGCCCCTCTGTAGGTCAGACATGCCCGATGAGATGCCCTCCATTAACGACACCAGCTGAGTCAACAGAGCGGTGTGTGCATGGAGGACACTCAGCATGGCTGTCTGCCCTACATGGAGCTGGCGAAGGAGGTACACAGACTCCTCACTCAGGGCAGCAGGGGACACAGGGGCAGGGGGTGCGGTGCCTGGCCCGAAGGAGACACGCTCCCGAACATGGGAGCCTCCACAGACCTGGGGAATGGGAGCCGATGGGAGGGCGGTGGTGGTGCTGGTGGTGGCGGGGACAGCAACACTAGCTGGGGTGTGGTGGCTGCTGACACCCGCCTCCATAAGGGAGTCATCCTCCAAGCCGCTGTGGTCCTCAGCTGAGGTGGATGCTGCTGAGGACTCCTCGGTGTGGCTCCCCTCGCCCTCCGTGCCACTGGGTCCCTCCGACCACTCCTCGGCTGCTGACCCAGTCTGGCTCTCCGGCTCCTCCTGGTCCGTGGAGCTGTCCCCTTCCGTGGCCGTGGATGTATCTGCAATCAATGGGGAAACAGACAGACATCAGTCACCTGCACCAAACGCACACACCACTGTGAGCACAGCACATTACAGAGCAAGCCCTGGCATCATTAGTTGAACATTGCTAAAAGTGCCCTAACTGAACAGGAGAAGCCAATTGTCAGTCTGATGCCAACCATGGCACTCAGATCCCACGTGGCCTTGCACCCATCTGTCTGGTGTCTGTTGGATAGCAACACCCCAGTGTGGACACATGCACCACCTACACAGTAGTTGGACAGTGCAGAGGACACGGTGTAGCATGTGGACATGCACACATCACAACTCTTGCCACTGAGTCAGTACAGGTTTCCGGATGAAAGGGATGCCCAGAGTCAAATAGGAAATGCATGTGATGCATACCAGCGACAGACACCATGATGCACCCATGTCCTGATAGCCATCGCCACAATGGTGTGCATGTAGCACATGTCACTCCCCTGCAGGATCATCAATAAGTAGACACATGCCATGGCGGAGGCATGACTGCTAAGTCATACATCACTGTCTCAGTGATGTATGACTTGGCAGCCAGACAACAACACTCTGCACTGTGTCACAATAGTAGGTCATGGGGAATGCAAGTCCTGGAGCTGCACAAGTGCACATGTACATCCCCCACACAACACATCATCTTAACCCTCATCTGTCCAGGTCATACCGATTGAACATATGGGAGACCTGTGACACTACCCTCTGAACCTGAGCCCCTCACAATCTGCTGTGAATGGGAAACAGCTGCCTGAACTTCACATTTGCATACCCCAGTCTGCACGGGCAGCTGATCAAACACCTATGTGACACACAAGTATCGTCTCCTATGGTCACATCTCCAGTGGCATGCTGAGCCCCTACCGAGAAACACCGCAGCAGTCCTGGCAACAAATCCACAGCACACTGACACAGAGGCAGACACCTGAGGGGTCAAATCACTGCGCACAACGTGTCACCTGATACACGGGAGTGGGAGTACAGGTGTATTGGATGGGCTGGAGTAGGCATGACTGTCCTGCCCCACATGAATGAGGGATGAGCCCTGGACAGTGGAAAGCTGGCTATGTATGTGTGACACACGTAATCTGCACACTCCTGGGGCCCAAACATTGTTCCCACCCGCTGCATGGGTGTGTGCCAGATACCCCAGGCACATGTGGTGGCTCAGCTCAGCAAGTGGACTGCATATCAAAGCAACACGCAGATTACATGTCCGAACACAGGCATTGTGTGAACAATGGACCCACCCATGATGCCCACAACAGAGTTAGGGAAACAGATGCTGTCCCTTGAGTGAAGCAAACTGCAAGGACACAGTCCCAAGTGACACAATTCCCTGAATGTAAGGGCCACACCTGGGTATCAGATGAGGAGTGGGCAGTGCACAATAGAGGGACATGGCTCCTGGATAACATGACTGCTGTACTGTGGCAGTTTAACCAGGCCAGAGGAGGGCACATAGCATGTAATACAGAGTTCACAGTGCAGTCTTTGACTCACCCCTCCTTGCTGCTGTCTGGCCTTCAGCTGCCCATCCAGGTCTGGAAACACCACCGCCAGGATCTGGAGCATGTGGGGGTCAGGGTCCGTGTTCCGCCCCTCCTGCGAGGAGGCGACAACTTCAGCTGGACCCGTGCAATCCTCCGGGTCCAGCCCCGAAGGTCCTGCCACCTCTTCTGGCAGTTGCGGATCCGGCGCTTGTAGACCCCCACGGACCGGACAGCCCGGACGATGTCCTTCCAGATCTCCTGCTTCCGATGGGCATTAACCTGTGAGGATGACAAAGTGAAAAGGCCATTACTACACATGCAACATATCCGTGCATGACACAGTTGTATATACATGTCTCAATCACAGGGGCACATGATGTACACAGGCAGTGCAACGCTGCCCATGGACAGTTTGCCAAAAGTCACTACATGGTATCATTGCATGGGAAGTAAAACCTTGTTCAAATGCACTGTCACTGCACCATACCTGTCCAGTGCATGTCACTACACACTATGGGGGGTGACAACTACTCAGTGAGCCTGCTAGCCAGTGGTGTGCAGACTTTCAGCCTTGCTAGTCAGACAAAATGCACATTCAGAAAGGCAGTGCACAGAACACCACCTGCTCCCCTGGTGTCCCATACAGCTTGCTGTACTGTGGAAGTAGGCTGTCCAGCAGGGCCTGGTTCTCCTCAAGGCTGAAGGCTGGGGCTCTCTCCACAGTATGTGCCATTGCAGGGTCCAGAGGGGGCAGAGACAGCAGCAGTACAGTGGCAGATGTCGTCCTGGAGCATGTAGTGCAGGCAGGTGAGCTCTCAGGGGAACAGCCAGCAATATATATGTGCTGCAGAGGCAGATACTGTCCCATGTGTCCAAAGTGATAGGTCCAAGTCGTTTGCATCTTCTGAATCTGGCCAATCCATGGAATAGCAGCACCAATACACGCCCACAGCATCCTTCAAATCTTCAACTTCATGACATACATGATTTTGCAACATTGTTATGGGTGACCAACTGAATTTCCAGCAACCGACTCGTTCGAATTTTGAAAACGCGTCCGTTGCCAGGCTGGGCCATTGACAATGGGTGCGCACCGATCGGTCCATTGCGGTTCAACGCGTACAGGGGTACAACGCGTACCCGCGCACATTGAATGCAATGGGCCAGCCGGGTGCACCGATCGGTCCATTGCGGTTCAACGCGTACAGGGGTACAACGCGTACCCGCACACATTGAATGCAATGGGCCGGCCGGGTGCACCGATCGGTCCATTGCGGTTCAACGCGTACAGGGGTACAACGCGTACCCGCACACATTGAATGCAATGGGCCGGCTGGGTGCACCGATCGGTCCATTGCGGTTCAACGCGTACAGGGGTACAACGCGTACCCGCACACATTGAATGCAATGGGCCGGCCGGGTGCACCGATCGGTCCATTGCTGTTCAACGCATCCCTGTACAAGTGACTGGCATATGTCACCATGCCTGTCTCAGATGAACATATGCCAGCCACAAATAGCTCCCAGGGAGTGAGGGGCACACCTACAACACCACAGCCTGTCCAAACTGTATCATAAGGCATGTAAGGCTGCATTTTCTATTGTGTGTATGTTGGTGTACATGTTGTCCTGTGGGTGTCACCTGGGGGCAGCCACCCCCAGGCTGTGCACGTGTTCATGGGGACAGGATCCTGGGTGTTACGTGTACATGACCACTATGATGTGCAACTGTTCATATCTGAGCATGTGCCATGGTCACATTTCACGGTGGTGTATGTGTATGTCATGTCACATACCCCGTGAGTCCCATAGTGGGACGGTATGTTTGAGCCAGGGTGACCCAGTGGCACAATAGTGATGGTCCTCCACAGTCTGTGTGCATGTAGTGTTTACAATGTCTCTGATTTCATGTGCACAATGGGAGACAGTCTCCACATCCACGTTGTTTGTGCATGGACTTTGATGTTGTGCGTGCGTGTGTGTGTCACAGACGTCCATGTCTGTCCTGCAGAGGCAAGTGGAACCACTACCTGTGGGGGTCATGGTTGTTTTGCTGTGGTGTATACATGATACTCCATGTAATGCCAGTGTCCATGTGGCAATACAGGGTCCCTGGGAATGTACCTGTCGTTGAGCTGTGATGCCTGGGGCACATCTGTCCTCACATGTCACTGTGGGGGATGATTGTAACATGGCAGCAGGAGATGGGAACTGTGACACGGCCTCATGATATCCAATGGGCCATCCTGGGACTAATTGATGCCACTTGTTGAACCGTGATGACAGATGTTGGCCATGTATGTACCATACATGTCCTTACGGAACTGCACACTTCATGTAGTTGTGCCTCATAATGATGTATGATGTGATATTGAGTGTGTTCAATGCCGCATATGTGGGGTGACTGACAATCTTGCTTTCTTCTCCTCTGCACTGCAGGGCTCCTGCTGTCCATAGACCATTCCCAGACCTGGCAACGATGGTGGAACGGGACAGCATCCGACGGTACCACTTCACCAGGCAGCTGATTGAGGATTTGGCAGTGCAGTTGGCCCCACATTTGCAGCTTGGCCGGCCGTATCCTACGGCGCTGACCCCCAAGGTGAAGGTGATGGCAGCCCTACACTTCTTTGCCACCGGTACCTTTCAACATACTGTGGCGACTGCTGGTGGGATGTCACAGACCATGTTCAGCCGTGTGCTCCGCGATGTTTTGGAGGCAATGTTGCTATACCTGAACCGGTACATCTATTTCCCTAGACTGCAACGACTCACTGATGTGAAGAGTGACTTCTATGCCCTGGGGAGGATGCCGCATGTCATTGGCTCCATTGATGGGACACATGTGGCTTTGGTACCACCACAGGCACATGAACAGGCCTACCGTAACCGCAAACACTACCACTCGGTCAATGCACTGGTGGTGTGTCTTGCAGATATGACCATCTCACACGTGTGCCCGTTTCCCTGGTTCAGCACACAATGCCTTTGTGATGAGGAGTAGTCGCATCCCCAGGATGATGGCACAGATGCAGAACCAGCGTGCCTGGCTTGTCGGTGTGTACTGACTTTGTGCCATTGTGTGTGATCTGGTCTGTAGTATTCCGCCCACTTTTCCAAGTCAGCTAACGTGCACTTGTCTGTCCGTAGGTGACTCGGGATACCCCAACATGCCGTGGTTGCTGACACCCCTCAGGAACCCTGTGACACCAGCCCAGATGCGCTACAATGAGGCACATGGTCGGACCAGGAGAGTGATTGAGCGGACATTTGGTCTCCTGAAGAGCCGCTTCCGCTGACTCGACAAGACAGGAGGGTCCCTCCCATATGCCCCAGCAAAGGTGTGCAAGATTATCATCGTCTGCTGCATGCTCCACAACCTGGCAGTGCGGAAGGAGTTGCCTCTCATCCAGGATGACAATGACCAACATCCGCCACCTGTGGAGGATCCTGGCCTGGACCACGATGCCAGTGATGATGATAATGATGGTGATGTCCGCACACAGCTCATCACCAACTTCTTTAGCTGAATGTGAGTATCCTGAGGTGTCATGTCAATGATGTGAGTTGGCATGATATGTGTAGGTGGTGCTCTGGTGCTGTTAGAGTGTGTCCATGGGCTACTTGACTGGATGTGTGTAGCGATGTGTGCTTACAGGTAGTCTGTACTCCCCAACAGTGTTGACATGCTAACTTGGTTCTGGGTGGGTATCTTGTAACATGTATTGTGCATGAGTTTTGCTGTTCTGTCCTGTTCTCCATTGCTTTTGACTGTGTGTCATTTCTGTCCTTCACAGGGTACTTTCAGATTCGTTTGGTCAACTGTGTCCACCGACGACGTCATTGTACTTCCAGGGTGGTAGCTGTTGTGTCCCTACAGGTGATGTGCGCCACACCCATGGACTTCCTTCCTTCTACAGTTGTTGACTGTGTGCCCGCTGCCAGGTGGGATTACCTTGCATCTGTAGTGGTTACGACATGTTGCAACTGTGTAATAAACCTGTGCTTCACTTTGTGATGTGCGTTGTCTGTGGTCACACATTTGACTGCCATTTGCTTACTGCACCTGTGGGCTACTTGACTACAACTGTGAATAGGTGTGGTGTCTGTGCATTGCACCGTCTTTCCTGGCAACATCAGTGTAGGCAATGAGTCAGATGGCCTAGGTGTGTATGTGTTGTGTAGCCCTGGTGGTGTGTCTCCCTCATATGTGTCACGTTGCCATTACTCACATGCCTGTGTTGTACTTGCTGTTGCAGTTCGCATACACAGTGTAATTTTGCAGTTTATCATCCCCATGACAGCACCCACGTTGGAATCACAACAGAGGCAAGTATGGTGTATTAGTGTGTTTATTGTGATACATTTGTGTGAATAGTGCACAGGATGGTTAGTGCTGTACATTTATATTGCAATCAGAAGTTCCTAGATGAATTGAAAGTCATGGTAGACAAAATCCCCAGTATCGGGGCCACAGTTGTCTGAGACATTGGTCCAACTTGTACTCCCCATGTCATGTGTGGGAGTTGTGTTGCCGTCAACAGGGTGAACAGTTTGCGCACAAAGGTGATCATCCAGAACAGGTTCAGGCTTCCTGGGGTTGCACATGGCCATCGGCCTCTCACTTGCCCCTCCTCGGACGACCCCTCTTCTTTGGGGGGGGCCCCTCAAGTACAGGCTGCTGCGGTGCAGGGGACTCTCCGCCAGAGTCATCCTCCCTCCCTGTGGCAGTTGCAGTTGTTTCAGCACCAGATGTTGTTGGCACACAGGGAGGTGTAGACTGGTTGCTGGTCATCTGGCGGAGGCATTGTAATATGTCCCTATGCACCGCCGTCATCTCTTGCAGTGTGTCCCACTTGGACCCAACGCGGGACATGTGTGAGTCCAAGCGGGCATGATGGGCAGCCTGCTGCTCTTTGATGTCCCTGAGGAGCCCCACGACCTGCCTGAGATCTCCAGTGCTGGACTGGTACGCATCGGCTATGCGTGCCAGTTGTGGGTCATCATGCACACCAGACCCCTCTGCAAGCAGCGACCTCTGTCTCCCACCCCTCCCACCACCCCTGCCGACATGTGCAGTGCGTGCAGTGGCACGCACAGATGACCCTGGTCCCCCTTGGGGGTTGGTGGTGGTGGTGGTGTCCATGGCCCCACGTTGGTCCAGGGTCCCTGTGCTGGTGGTGCTCCTTGTTCTGTCCATGTCGGCAGGGATGGTATTTGTGGTGACAGTCGTTGGAGGGGTGGGTGCAGGGGGTGCAGCTGGTGGTCCTGCTGATGCTGCAGCTGGTGGTCCTGCTGGTGCTGCATGATGACTTGCACCGGAGGTGCCAGGTTGGTCTTCTTCATCCGAGGAGGGCAGAGGCTGTTCGACACCAGTGAGCTCTGTATCCTCTTGAGCCTGGGACTGGGACTCCTCAGCTGTCTGCTGCTGTGTCCCCATCATCACCTGTTTTTGGGAGACACACACAATGTATGTTATGTTTCTGCAGGCATCAATGGTTGACACACCTGACAGTTGTGACTGTGCCTCTGGGTGCGGGCCTGTACATTGCATTGTCCTAAGTTGTCACAGTCAGGGGTTGATATTGGTGTAGCACATTGTCCTGCATTATTTGGGCATTTCTATGTATTTGTTGGGGTGTGAACATGGTCTGCATTGGTTGTATTTGGTTGACAGCCGGCCCTCCTTCCCACCCAGCCAGTCAGTTATCCCACCATGGACTGTGCTTGCATTGCAGGGAGTGAAAGTTGTCTTTCAAGATGTCAGTCAGTGGTGTCCTGCTGTTGGTTGTTGCACAGTTGCCAGCGGGGCCTTGTGCTCCCCACAGCAGTTGCCAGTGTCAGCCATCTTGTCAGTTGTTTTCCACTCCCTGTGATGTGAGCATGGTTCAGGGTGGTGTTGTGGGGGTGAGCTATGTCTGTGACTATGACTCCCATCATGCTATTGCCTCCACCCCACTTCCCAGCATTCCCATACTTACTTGCTTTTGTGGGGAGTTCAGTGGGTGTGAGAGCAATGGCAAGATGGCTGACAGTGGTGTCCTGCTGTTGGTTGGTGTGCAGTTCCCAGCATGCCCTTGTGCTCCCCACAACACAGCACCAGTGTCAGACATCTTTGATGGGCCTTTCCACTCTCTGTGGGATGTGCATGCGTGAGTGTGAGCTTGCTGGGCCATGTGGGTGGGGGATGTTGAGCTGTGACTACGACTCCCATCATGCTATTGCCTCCACCCCCCTTCCCAGCATGCCCATGCTTCCTTCCCTTTGACTCTGCTTCCCTGTGGGGTTGTGTGCCTGTGCTGGCAAGATGGCTGACAGTGTAATCCTGGGGTTAGTTCTGCTACAGGTCCCATGTGTGTCCTTGTGCTTCACTCTGCATGACCCAGTGTTGTGGTTCTTTGTGGGATAGATTATTGGTGTGTGAGGCAATGCATTCTCCCAGGTGAGTTGTGTGGAGTTTGTGTTAAGGGGGGAGGTGTGAAAAGCTGCTGGTGACTGTGGTCGGTGCTGTGAGTCCTCCTTCCCACCCAGCCAGATATCCCACCATGGACTGTGCTTGCATTGCAGGGAGTGATAGTTGTCTTTCAAGATGTCAGTCAGTGGTGTCCTGCTGTTGGTTGTTGCACAATTGCCAGCGGGCCCTTGTGCTCCCCACAGCAGTGGCCAGTGTCAGCCATCTTGTGAGTCCTTTTCCACTCCCTGTGATGTGAGCATGGTTGTGAGTGGTGTTGATGGGCCAATTGTGAGGCTGAGCAATATCTGTGCCTACTACTCCCATCATGCTATTGCCTCCACCCCCTTCCCAGCATGCCCATCCTTCCTTCCTTTTGACTCTGCTTCCCTGTGGGGTGGGCTGCCTGTGCTGACAGGATGGCTGGGAGTGTTGTCCTGGCAGTTGTTTGGCTAAAAGTCCCAAGAGTGTCCCTGTGCTTCACACAACATAACCCAGGGTGGTGGTTCTTTGTGGGATCTTGAGTTAGGATGTGAGGCATTGCATTCTCCCAGGTGGGTTATGTGGAGTTTGTGTTGAGGGTGTGTGTGAGGGGAGGTGCTTGTGACTATGGTCAGTGCTGCAAGTCCTCCTTCCCACCCAGCCAGATATCCCACCATGGAACGTGCTTGCATTGCAGGGAGTGGAAGTTGTCTTTCAGGATGTCAGTCAGTGGTGTCCTGCTGTTGGTTGTTGCACAGTTGCCAGCAGGGCCTTGTGCTCCCCACAGCAGTAGCCAGTGTCAGCCATCTTGTGAGTCCTTTTCCACTCCCTGTGATGTGCGCATGGTTGTGAGTGGTGTTGATGGGCCAGTTGTGAGGCTGAGCAATATCTGTGCCTACAACTCCCATCATGCTATTGCCTCCACCCCCTTCCCAGCATGCCCATCCTTCCTTCCTTTTGACTCTGCTTCCCTGTGGGGTGGGCTGCCTGTGCTTACAGGATGGCTGGGAGTGTTGTCCTGGCAGTTGTTTGGCTAAAAGTCCCAAGAGTCTCCCTGTGCTTCACACAGCATAACCCAGGGTGGTGGTTCTTTGTGGGATCTTGAGTTAGGATGTGAGGCATTGCATTCTCCCAGGTGGGTTATGTGGAGTTTGTGTTGAGGGTGTGTGTGAGGGGAGGTGCTTGTGACTGTGGTCAGTGCTGCAAGTCCTCCTTCCCACCCAGCCAGATATCCCACCATGGAACGTGCTTGCATTGCAGGGAGTGGAAGTTGTCTTTCAGGATGTCAGTCAGTGGTGTCCTGCTGTTGGTTGTTGCACAGTTGCCAGCAGGGCCTTGTGCTCCCCACAACGCAGTAGCCAGTGTCAGCCATCTTTGATGGGTCCTTTTCCACTCCCTGTGATGTGAGCATGGCTGTGAGTGGTGAGCTTGATGGGCCAATTGTGAGGCTGAGGAATGTTGAGCTGTGCCTACAACTCCCATCATGCTATTGCCTCCACCCCCTTCCCAGCATGCCCATGCTTCCTTCCTTTTGACTCTGCTTCCCTGTGGGGTGGGCTGCCTGTGCTGACAGGATGGCTGGGAGTGTTGTCCTGGCAGTTAGTTCTGGCTACAAGTCCCAAGAGTGTCCCTGTGCTTCACACAGCATGACCCAGGGTGGTGGTTCTTTGTGGGATCTTGAGTTATTGGTATGTGAGGCATTGCATTCTCCCAGGTGGGTTATGTGGAGTTTGTGTTGAGGGGGTGTGTGAGGAAGGTGCTGGTGACTATGGTCAGTGCTGCGAGTCCTCCTTCCCACCCAGCCAGATATCCCACCATGGAACGTGCTTGCATTGCAGGGAGTGGATAGTTGTCTTTCAAGATGTCAGTCAGTGGTGTCCTGCTGTTGGTTGTTGCACAGTTGCCAGCAGGGCCTTGTGCTCCCCACAGCAGTAGCCAGTGTCAGCCATCTTGTGAGTCCTTTTCCACTCCCTGTGATGTGAGCATGGTTGTGAGTGGTGTTGATGGGCCAATTGTGAGGCTGAGCAATATCTGTGCCTACTACTCCCATCATGCTATTGCCTCCACCCCCTTCCCAGCATGCCCATCCTTCCTTCCTTTTGACTCTGCTTCCCTGTGGGGTGGGCTGCCTGTGCTGACAGGATGGCTGGGAGTGTTGTCCTGGCAGTTGTTTGGCTAAAAGTCCCAAGAGTCTCCCTGTGCTTCACACAGCATAACCCAGGGTGGTGGTTCTTTGTGGGATCTTGAGTTAGGATGTGAGGCATTGCATTCTCCCAGGTGGGTTATGTGGAGTTTGTGTTGAGGGGTGTGTGAGGGGAGGTGCTTGTGACTATGGTCAGTGCTGTGAGTCCTCCTTCCCACCCAGCCAGATATCCCACCATGGAACGTGCTTGCATTGCAGGGAGTGGAAGTTGTCTTTCAGGATGTCAGTCAGTGGTGTCCTGCTGTTGGTTGTTGCACAGTTGCCAGCAGGGCCTTGTGCTCCCCACAGCAGTAGCCAGTGTCAGCCATCTTGTGAGTCCTTTTCCACTCCCTGTGATGTGCGCATGGTTCATGGTGGTGTTGATGGGACAGTTGTGGGGGTGAGCAATATCTGTGACTACGACTCCCATGATGCTATTGGCTACACTGACTTGCCCAGCATACACAGAATTCCTTTCTTTCAGTGGTCTTCACTGTGTGTTGGTGTTGTAGTGGTGGCTACATGTCTGGATGTGTTTGTTAGTTATATTTGTGCCACTGCCTAGCTGTAGTTGTAGTTGTGTTTGTACATGTGATGACACGGTTATATGTAACTTTGAGATGGCATGTGTTGTGTTTATCTGACTGACATACACATTTTGGGATGATTCTGTTCTGGTTGCTGTGTAATTGCTAAGAGTGCATGGTTTGACTCTCCCCTTGACAGTGATGTGTGTGTGTATTGTGGCAGAATATTGTGTACATTTGTTGTGTACTCACCAGGCTCTGGGATGTTTTCTAGTCCATAGACGCTCACTGGCGGTAGGATGGCCCGCACCTTCTCCTCCCAGGGCCTGAGGTATACTGGCTTGGCAAGAGGGCCACTGCCGGTGTGTTTGCTCAGGAGGTAGTCCTTCTTCAGCAGCTCCCGTACCCTCCTGCGCACGTCATACCATCTGTTCTGGATGTCAGTCTTTGTGCGCAGACATGGTGATTGTGCGTTCACCCTGTTGATGATCCTCTCCCACATCTTTGTTTTCTGGGAGATGGGTGTCTGTTGGACCAGTGCGCCAAACAGCTGTGGCTCTACCCTGAGGATCTCGTCTACCATGACTTCCAATTCACTATCTAGGAACTTGTGATTCTTCTTTGGGGGCATGGTGATGGGTGGTGATGGTGAGTGATGTGTGTGTTGGTGTGCAGGTGAAGGTGTGTGTGTGTTTTGCTGGGTGTATGTGAGGTAGCTATTTGTTGGTGTGCTGATGGTGTGTGGCTTGTGTGAGGGATGAGCTGTGGGTGTGTGGTTGCTGTCTGTTGTGTGCTGGCAGGTGAATAGGATTTGCAAAGGATCATGGTTGGGATTTGTGTCCTTTATATGGGTGGAGTTGTGGGTGTGTCTTTGTTCTCTGTCCCCACCCCACCCCAGTATTTATTGGCTTTGTAAATGCTTGTTTGGCCTTTTTTTGTGTATTTTTCCTCAGTACTTTCTGTGCATGTTGGAAACGTTCTTGTGACCGAGTCGGACCCTGCAGTTGTCTCGTACGGTCTTCTCCGTTTCGTTCACGCTGTGTTTGTGCTATTTTCTATGCTGCGTACGCGTCGGTCGCGGTGTTTTGTGTTACTTCGGCTCGCAGTTTTGTATCCGTGTCGGTCGTACGGCTTGTCCTCCGTACGACTCGGTCGTGGTTTTCGCGCCTTGCATCGTACTTTGCGGTTTGGAGTTCGCGGGTACGTTTCGGTCGGATTTGTTCCGGGTGCGTGTCGGTCGGTTCGATTCACGTGTTTTTCCGGCCGGATTGCTGTTTTCCGTGCGGCTCGGTCGTTCGGCTTGGGTTCCGTACGTGTCGGTCGGATTTTGCACGCTTTGCATCGTACTTGGCGGGTCGGGCGCCACAGGTACGTGTCGGTCGGAATTAATTCCGGCTCCGAGTCGGTCGGTGCTTTTTCCGGCCCGAATCGGAATCGACCCCTTAGTGCCTAACCAACGTTGGGCACCATGTCGTGTGGTTCCTACCAATCCATAGGAACTGCGCATTATTTGGACAACTTAACATAAGGGCTTGGTGTCTATACTGGTTCCGGACACCATCCGCAGGATATGTTGGCCTATAGACCAGCTAGCTCACAGTGCCACTGTACCCCCCTAACCTACCAGGGAGCTAACAGTTTCTGGCAACCATTGAACATGACAACCCTAATTCCTCAGGAATCGTGGAAACAGTACCGAACCTTTCGCTCAGTCACTCATGCACACTTGTTCTCAGAGAAATATACAGAGAATACACGGTGGGACGTTTTCAATAATATTTATTGAGCCAACGTTATTCTTGCCTAAAATACGTGTGCTGCAATGATTAGGAGACAGAAGAAAATAAAGGAGATTACAAGCACCAAAAGAGTAAACAGTAGATACATTTGTACCATGGTGCTGAAGCAGTGAATATATGCAGGCATATATGCAAAATGGTAATCTAACATGCTCCTACGATGTGAAACCTAAGCTAAGGGTACCTAGAGTGTGTGTAGGTGTAGGGCCAAGAATCCCCCCAAGAGACGATCCAACCCCATTACCTGATCAGATAGAGTGAAGGACCCCATCTTGGTCTCGAGTTGGACACCCCTCACAGAATGTCAGACTGGTGCATGATGATTTCTCAGCATGTAGGGACCTTCGGTGTCAGCAGAAATGCCTCCTCTACCAATCTATCAGGATGCCTATTATTTATAATAAAAAGCAGCCTCCACGATGTGCGTGCTAGATTAGTGATGTTATGGATATGTGGATAGCGCTGTCGCCCCGTGGATGAAGATAGGACGACTTTTGTACCTTGTGTGTAGAGAGACATAGGGGGTCATTACGATGACTGGCGGATCCGCCCGCCATTCCCCTCTGCCCGCATGCCATTTCCCCCGCCACATTACGATGGCGGGGGGGAGTCGGCGGACGGAAAGATCGTCTGCCGGCTTTCCGCCAGTCACACAGGTGACTGGGCGGAAAAGGGCAGTAATATGGTGGTGGTGTCTGCAAGACACCACCATCCATATTAGGATGGCTGCGGAGAGCAGCCTTTCCATGGCGGCAACGCCGCCATGGAAAGGCATACGGTCTTCGCTATTGGGGGCCCGTTGTGGGCCCCCAGAATGTTGGGGGGTTGGGGGTGCACATGAGGGGTACCTATGGTACCCCCCTGCATTGGCATGGACAAGGTGGCAGGCACCTCGCGGTGCCTGTCACCTTGTGCATGCCAATGCATGACGTGCATTCCCAGCATTGTGGCGGGCGCCCGCCACAATGTTGGGAATAGGGGAAGCCACCCCCACCGTGGCGGTGGCATCCTAATACTCGCGGCGGGACCGCCGCTCCTATGGCGGACGGTCCCAGTCATCGTAATGTGCCCCATAGTACATGATGTTCAAGGCATCGTGATAATGTTGTGTGAAGCTGGATGTGTTAACAAAGTAGTTTCAGAGAAACTAATCCAACATTGTTGTGCATGCAAATGTGTGCAAAAGGTCACTGCTGAAATGTTATTTTGGTGAACAGACATAATATCGAGTTGGAAATATCGAGTAGCCGTAATATCGAGTCCAAAATCTCGGACTACAAAAATATCGACCGTCAGAATATCGTTGTCAAGAATATCGAGTTGAAGGTAAGTAATATCGTTTTTAAAAATATCGAAGTAATTAATATCGTTAGCAAAAATATCGTTGTTAAAAATATCGTTGTTTTATTTAGTGTTATGTATTTTAGTGTGTATTTTATATGTATGTGTTCTATTTTTTTGTGTAAGTATTGCATTTGTTTTTTAATATATGTGTTAAATTTTTAGAAGTTAATAATTTTTTTTAAAGTAAATTTTGCGTTTTAGTTCCGTAGCGGGTTGTGGGTTTATAGGGGAATAGGGTGGGAAGTAATTTAATTATAATAAATGTAATAATAATTTTTATAAGTTATTAATTTATTTCAATTAATTTTTGCGTTTTTGTTCCGTAGCGGGTTGTGGGTTTATAGGGGAATAGGGTGGGAAGTAATTTAATTATAATTAATTAATTAATTAATTTGATTAATTAATATTTATGTATTTAATATTTTATATTGTTAATTGTGGTAATTAATTAATTAAATTAGTTATTAATTGGTTGTTAATTATTAATAATTATTTGGTAAATATCTTAATTGTGTACTTTTTTTAGGAGCGGGTTGTGGGTTTATAGGGGAATAGGGTGGGAAGTAATTTAATTATAATTAATTAATTAATTTTTTTATTAATTAATATCTATGGGGCCCATTACGATGGCGGGCGGAAGCACAACCGCCGTGCTGGCGGATGCAAAAACCACCAGTTACCGCCGGCACGCAGCAGTCCACACGCCCGCCCAATTACGATGCGAAAAGTAGGCCAAACACCGCCGGCAAGCCAGCAACCCCGTCCGCCATCAAAGTGCGTCCGCACACGTAGCGGCGCAGCCCAATTGACACACACCGTCCGACGAAACACGTCCCGCCCGGCGTATAAATTACGATGCCGCAAACAAACGGCTCCCACGGCTAAGAGACACCGAACGTGAAAGAGAGGCGGTAACACGGACGCAGAGCACGGACAACGAAGAAGCGGCTCCCCGAGCATGAATCCAGCACTGCAGGCCCTCCCCATGCTTCTGCTGATGCACCACCAAGGACGCAACGTACCGCGGAGACGCAGGTAGGCACACACACAACAAGTGCACGCAAACAGCGCACACAGTGCAAGGGCGGAAAAGCGGACAACCCCCACCAGCGCGTGTACACAACACATCCAGCATCGCATCCACATATGACACACAGGCCAAATCGTAACATCGCAGAACACATGTGTACACACCACCTGGGACTAGGAACCAACCACCCCGTCACGGCCCCAAAGCGCCGATGACGCCGCCACACATGCGCACAACGCAGAGGCCAACCGCAGCGCCATGCATGCGTCGCACACAGACACAGGGACACAACCAAGCAGCACACACATCAGCCCCACCCCGAACGCACATGACACGTGACAGGCCGGCCACAGACATGTCCCCAACGCCCAATTCACGGACAACACCAAACGCCACACAACCGACGCACACATGTCAGTGAAGACACGCAACAGCAGGACACACCCCAGTGTAACAAACATGGCGTAGCACACAGCGGCGGCAACACCAACTAGGAGAAGCAGGGCCCCTTCGGGAAGAGGAACGCCAGTACCACACAGAAAAACCCATACCACCCTGCACATATGAACAAGACATATAAAACGGAACACCAAAGAGCCCGGGGACCGACAACAGGTGGCCCAAGAATAACATCCACACACAAGGCCCAACGCAGAGCGGAAAGGCAGCCTGCCGCCCACACAAGGGAGAGCAGACAGCACTGAATGACCTTCCATTCCAACTCCGAAACCACAGCCCTACGACAGAAGCCGGTGAATACAGCCATTGTCCAAGAATAGACCAACTTAGGCATGCCGAGGAGACCGACCACAGGGCAGATAGCGCATATCACAGAAGCACACAACGGACGGGGAAGAAAGAAGAAAACACTCCCCCATGTCGGCCACATGCAAGTTAATTGGAAGGAGTCACACAGCACTGACCTTGAACTGTCTGAGAAGCATGTGGGAAGAGGGCCCGTGTCCTCCAAACAAGCCAACAGAACACAAGTCCTGTCTCCCTACGACTACACAGAGCTCACAGCAACCCCGGAGCGTGCACATTGCAGACTGCACACACAGCCGGAGCACGCCACCTCAACGAACCGCTGCGAAATGGCAACCGCAACACACCTACCCAACTACGCCGAACAGCTCAAGCTGTACAAAACCAACCTGTGCCATACATTGGGATGCGATCTCCTGTCCCTGCTGAACGTAAGTTACCGACTGACTTACCGCATCACATTGTTCAGCTGCGTCATGCCCGTCTTCTACTGTCGGAGGTGTCCCTACCAGCATCCCGTCGAGATATGCCTCTCCAACCCGGCATGTCTGAAGGCGGACCTGCTACCACTACTCCTCCCTCTGGACGCACACGACAGGGCCTGCTCTGCCTATGGGGGCATGGCGTATGTGGCCAACATCGCACCCGCACTGAAATGGGACCACTGTGCCTCCACACGACGGATCATCGATAACAGCTACATCGAATGTCACCCAGCATGCCCCATCATGGTCCTCCAAGGGACAACCTACGAACAACACCTTGACAGCCACCATCCGCTTCATTGGCTGGCAAACATGTATACCACCAATGACATGGAAGCCCTGCTGGACGGCATCGCATACCTGACAACCTGTAAATACGTCGGACCACAACGCAGGTTCCCCGAGTGACCTATGATGTCCAGCCCCGCACCCATGCTTAGCTTCCACACGGACTGGCCAGTCACCACCACAACAGCCATACCAAACGACCGGCAACTGTAACCACACCATCAACGACATCGCCATGACATCGGATATGACCGGGACATGCACACTGTTCCCCATCACATCCAGGAACACCGCATGCATCGTGGGAGGCAGTGGCATGGGCTCTGTGTATCGCACCCACATGGACGGAACTGCACGAACAACCAGGACACGACATGGATCCAGCGCCCATGGACACACACACCGCTCAGTGGACATGAATAGGTCGCCTGGAGTCTGTGGGTGCTGCACCCCTCCCACCCCCGCCCCGGGAATCCCATACCAGGACCTTTGCATGGACGACAAGTGCATACAACAACAACACGACCCCAGTGACTGTGACATGTCCAGTAACCACCACAGTGCAACAACAAGTGGCACGCCGCTGCATGCACGCAAGCACATGCCCTGATGTCATCTCACATGCACGCGTGCATGAGGAACAACCGCAGCAAACCTGTCACATGGAACTGAGATGGACTGTGCCCATGATGCCAAGCGGTCTGGTAGGCTACATGTATACCGTCTGTGTCAAAGTCCGCAGCTCCGCAGCTATACGTAAATGTACATTAGAACAGCCTTGGCCAAGCAGATGTCACTCTGAAGCCCACATCCCACATGCAACAGCCAATCACATGTAACCCCACACCCTATCCCATTTGCAATCATGCTCAGTATATCCTCAACATGTATTCCGCTGCCAGTAGTGTCCACTATACTGCATCACAGAGGACAGAAGACTCAATATAATGTTTGAAACCAAAACTGTCTCCGCTGACTCATTTCACAAGTACGAATGAGAGAGGATGAGAGTATGTGAAGTACACGGCAGTCGTGACATGACCATGTAGTCCACTGGTATTGGATGTCAACGCAAATGAGTAGCACTACTGTGGAAGACACACATGTGTCGTGTGAAGTCGTATGGACGCAGTGCTCAGGTGGGTGGGTGCGACGGGTAGATGCGCACATGACAAGTTGGAGCACGCCGTGTTGGGAGGGGTCATGAACAGTACACCACCGCTTCCCTGGGCATTGTGAGAGGACACCTGTCGGGGGGGTGAACACGTGTGTGCACAGCAGCCGGGCACACGTACAAAGCGGTACCAGGCGCACCTCAGCCCACCCTCTGTGGACAAGCTGGATCCTGTTGTGCGCCCGCCATGCCCCTTGACAAGGCACACACAGCCCCAGTCGACCAGGTGTAACCCCAACATAGTCAATCCGCACAGGCGATACAGGGCACGGGATGGCAGTGGAGCATGGTGTGTGAGAGGTCTCCTCGCGCTCCTCCTGGTCATATCACGCAGGCAATAGAACCTCAACGTCTAGCATGGCAAAAAGTCAAATGGAAGTGTAGGGGGACGCACCACAGCACGAGCAGCACTGACGTCACGGGAGGTGGCTCGCACCATCCCATCCATTGCCCATCATACCAACCACGCCACATGCCATTGCGACTAAGTGCAAGCGCGTGCGCCACCACCCCTGAGCCCTCCCCAGAGAGGCCAAAGAGTGAATGTGTGGGCCATCAGCCACAGACGGACGCGGCCTGGCCGCAAGGGCTGCCACAGCCACTGGGTGTCGCAGGTGGCGGATCCGGAAGGCGAAGACTGTGATGCATAGTCCATGCAGGCCGGGTCTCCATTTGGGGCACCACGCAGGTGGACGGCGTCCCGCCACACATCATACCCTGAGACAGCCCACTCGTGCAACTGGACCCACACATACACTCCTTGCCCTCTCTGGTGCGAGCTTGGGGCTGCCTGTGCAAGCGCTAGCCTCGCAGGTGAGCATGCATATTGGGGGGCGAGGGGAGGACATGAGGGCTGGGGCGAAGATGACTGTATCACTGTCAGTTAGTACAAGGGATGACCCAGATGTGGAAAGGAAGAGACGTGTCCCGTGTGTACTGCAACTAGTCGCCAATCCAACTACCCCCCATGTCCGGAATGTAAGCCCGCACCTAGGCCCGCCCATCCGCCACATCGAACATACCACCAGCACGACAACCTTCCCATTCGAAACACTGACTGGGGGTGGCGACCAGTGAACAATCATGTGTAGCCTACCCACGCGTACATGTGGGCCCTCCATGATCCATGTCACCTGCGGCAAAGTCATGACATGCGCAATGAGGGAAGTGAGGAGAGCTGTCCGCCCCACGCACAGAAGGTGCATCAGCTCCACAGACCCAGCAGCGAGTCCACCAGGGGTCACATGTGCAGGGGCAGCTGTGCCTGGTGTGAAGGCACATGCATATAGACAGCACATCGACCAATGTGTAGTCTGCCCACATCCACAGTCCATCATCATGCGGACATAGGAATTGAACACAGGGCAACACATCTTAGTTGGTGCACCCACCGTGACCAACAATGCGCAATCATCGACGTACCCGCCCTGTGCATGGCCCCCCACCCAACGGAGGCACATCCAGTGCCACCATCCCACACACACAAGCCTTCCACGGAACATGCTGTGTCCAATGGTCAGTACAGAGTCAGCGCCCATCTGGTGGATCCTGAACAGGAGACACATGCACACACATGCCAGCTCCCACTATGTACGTCTGCCACCTGGCACGTGCAATGTAACCTCTCACCTGTGACGTGTGACTGCAAGCACACAGCCGTCTTGGCATGGGGCTGTCAATGTGGACACCTGTCAATGTTTCGGGAGGTGTGATCCGTACAGTGCTGTACATAGGGTGCAGTGCTGACACCTACTACTGTCTCATATCCCCTCGTGCCACAGGTCCCACTTGTTTTGGCCGCTCAGCCTGTGCCCACATCGTCGTCGTCGTGTGCCATACTCATCCAGCCTCGGAAGCAGTTCCATGCTCAGCAGACACTCATGTTGCCGTGGCGTTGCCGCTTGACGAATATGCAGTCAGTCCCCATCAGCACGCCCCGCAAGTCATTGGGGCCTAGATCCCCATGTGCATGCACATGGCAGTGGTATGTCTCACTAGCCATTGCCATTGTTGGGAGACCTGTGTAAGTGTATTGTGGCCGTGCCGTCCCAGCTTGACAGCTGGGCTGTGGCTCATGTGCGTGCTCAGTCATGTCAGTGATGTGTATGCGAAACTGCTATGTGTTGTGTTGCTTTGACATGTGTCCTCTGCAATTTCCCTAGGCGGAGACCGAACATTGACCGCCCATACCAATTGCTGGTGGACATGGACGATACAGAGGTTATTAGGAAGTTTCGGCTGGACAGGCCAACCCTGCATCGACTGTGTGCCATGTTAGAACCCCATCTCCGTCCCCGCAGGGTGTATCCAACAGCATTCACCCCCACGGCTAAGGTGATGGCTGCCCTGCATTTCTTCGCCACTGGGTCATTCCAGCACACAGTGGGCAGTGGAGGAGGGATGTCCCAGCCCATGTTCAGCAAGGTGCTGAGGGATGTACTGGCAGCCATGATGCTGTACCGAAACAGGTACATCCGCTTCCCCAGGGCTCGTGAATTGGCGGCAGTGAAGGGTGCATTCTATGCCCTTGGCAGAATCCCACACGTCGTTGGAGCCATTGACTGCACACATGTTGGCCTTGTTCCACCACAGGCCACTGAGCACCTGTACCGCAACAGGAAGCACACGCACTCCCTGAATGTGCAAGTGGTGTGCCTTGCGGACATGGTGATCACCCACGTGTGTGCAAAGTTCCCAGGCTCGGCCCATGACGCACACATAATGCGCAACAGCATCTTGCCACGGCTGATGGCCAATCTGCAACAGGATCGTGGCTGTATTGTCGGTGAGTATGTGGAGTGGTGTAGCGTGCTGGTTGTGCGATGCTGTCCCCTGTCCAGTTGGAATAGCAACGGTTCTCTGTGTCCCTCACACCCAGGTGACTCTGCGTACCCGAATGGGGCATGGCTGCTCAGTCCATTGAGGAATCCTCGCACCCCAGCAGACGATCGATACAATGAGGCACATGGGAGGACCAGACGTGTGGTCGAGCGTACCTTTGGCCTCCTCAAGTCCAGGTTCAGGTGCCTGGACCGCACCGGGGTGCACTGGCGTACTCCCCACAGAAGGTGTGCCAGATAGTGGTGGCGTGCTGCATGCTGCACAATCTGGCCATTCGGAAGCAGATCCCCCTCATTGTGGATGACGGAGATCAACCAGGGCCCCAGCCCGCAGACCAGGACAGCTCGAGTGAGGAGGACAGCGGAGAGGAGGAAGCTGGGAATGTGCGGCAGCAGCTCATCGCCCGCTACTTCACTTGACGGTGAGTGTCCATGTACGACGGCTGATGTGTCTGTATTTGTGCAGGTGTGTGTGTGCTGTGTCCGGGTGGCCTTTTGTTCACTGCGTGCTGTGTGTCAACGCTCCATGCCCAGGTTAGTATGCCACTGATGGTGGCTGTGGCATTGTGCCCTATTGCTCTGTGCGATGTGTGTACATTGCTTGTAGTTGTTGACATGTACTGTGTGATGGGTGTGTGACACACTCATTGAATGTGCTCCTGTTCTGTCTCCCACCCCTAGGTCCCTACAGGCTCCTCCGGATTCCATTGCCATGCCACGCATCAGGTGCCTTTCCGCCCAAGGTGGCCGTTGTATTCCGTACAAATAAAACACAGGGCACAAACAGCAGTTAGTGAAAAAGGTGCATTTATTACAAACTGTGACATGTGATTGTGTGTAAGGTGATGACAAAAGTGGTGCGTGCTGTGACAATGAGCTGTCGGTCATGGCTGCGTGATGCTCAGGGTGTACCCACTGGTTCTATGTCCATAGTCCAACACACACATGCCATCCAGATGGCTGTGTGGAGTGGGATCGTAGTCCAAGTCAATGCAGTGGCTGGTCAAGGAAGGCTGGCGGAAGGCTGGCTGGCTGCCTCACTTGCGACTGGAGCGTGCGAAGTCCTCCCGGGAGATCTGTTTCCTCTTCGGACGGCCCCTTCCACGCTTGCGAGGGGGTGCCTGCTTGCGACATGCTGGTGGTTGAGGTGTGCTCACTGGCTGTGGACGCAGGGGAACTGGACACTGCTGCTCGACCCTGCGCCCCGGCAGGTGGTGGCGGAGGGGAGCTGCTATCCCTGGCCGTGTCCTCACCGCCACCACCAGCTGGCCCATGAGGTCCACGAGTTGACCTATATGGGCGTCCATGGACCTCAGCACCCCCAGCACCTCCCGCGTGTCTGAAGCAGACCTGACCCATTGTTCTTGGGCCTCCTCATAGGCCCCAAGGACTCTGGCCATTTGAGGCAGGGCATGGCTCCCAGGGGAGGCTGGCGTTTCCCTGACCCTGCTCCTCCTACCAGTCCTGCTGCCACCGGCCTGCCCACTAGCCACATTGCTCACCACGGTCCTCGCTGTGGCTCCCAGGGTGGATCCAGTCGGCCGGGCCACCACCTGCGCTGGGGCTGGTGCCAGCGAAGACGTGGTGGTGGTGGCGGCGGTGGTGGTCGGTGCGGCGATGGTGGCGTTTGCGGCAGTGGTAGTGGGTGTGGCCGCAATGACCGTGGGTGTGGCCGCAACGACAGTGGCAGCAGGGGGCTGGGACTGTTCAGCAGCCCTGGATGATGGGTTGGTGGGTAGGAGGGGTCCTGGGGAGCGGCTGGGCCCTGCCACACCAGATGGGCCTGCTTGGTGGTCCGTGTCCGAAGAGGAGGTGAGATCCTCCACATCCGTGTGTCCTCGTTGGGGGCTTGTGGGCTGGCTGTGCTGGCTGCTGTCTCCATCCCCAGCATCCGGCAGTTCGTCACCTGTGGAGAGAATGAGATTTGTTATTGTGTTGCACCTGGCGAAGTATGTATTTGTCGTCTGACATTGGCAGTTCGTGCAATCTCGTACATGGGTTTCCCGGAGGCGTGTGTGTGGCTGTGGCATTTGTAGTTGTGTGTGCTTGGCAATGGGACTGTGTGCTGTGCACATGTGGCATGGGACGGATTGGCCATGCCGATGGGTGTGTTGCTGTGCCCCTACTCATTGTGACTCTGGTGTATGCGGGCTCCTGGCCCATCCTGGGTCTGGTTTGTACTTTGCTTTTGGGGTTCAAATGGAACGCTTAGGAACGCATATGGCAACATGGGGGCCATGCCCCAGATTCGCATTTGGGAGGGAATATGCTTTGGGGTTCAAATGGAACGCTTAGGAACGCATATGGCAACATGGGGGCCATGCCCCAGATTCGCATTTGGGAGGGTATATGCTTTTGGGGTACATGCTGTGAGCCATGGGTGCCGAACGTGACATGTGTTGTGGCAGCATGACAGTGCATGGTTTGAGGTGTGTGCATGCTTGACATGGCCTGCATATTTGCTGTCTGTTGTGATTACTGGACATGGCATTGGACGCATCGTTATGAGTGAGTGATGGTTGTGTGTGAAAGCCAACGTATTGCAGTTGTCCCATCTCCTTGGTGTGCGTGCTGCCCTGTGCCATGTGCATCACTGCAGTACTCGTGGGGGGTGTGGCCCATGTTGTGTGTTGTTGCTCACAGTGTGTCGTGCGCTTCATTGACTTCTGGCACATGGTTGGTCATGGGCATGTATCTTAGCGTGACTGCTGTATGTGTGGCAGCTGTGCGGATGACATGCCTTTCATGAGACTGGGGCTGACGGATGGGATGGATGGTATGTTGTATGTGCATGGTGTGTCTGTGTGTTTGATGGGTTCAGTGGTGTTCGTGTGCATTTCTGTTGTTCCGCTCTGTTGCGTCTAGTGTTGTTTGTCTTACATAGGCGTAGTTGTGGGGTGTGTGGTTGACAGGCAGTAGGGGCTACATGGACAGGACTTCAATGGTGTTTCGGTTGTGTGTGATGAGTTGCACAGTGGCTGCCGTGTGGTACTATTTTCAGTGTGGCTTGTGTATGCAGACGTGGCTCCTTGGGTGTTGCTATGTCTGTGATGGGTCATGTGGGGTGTGAGTCTGTTGTTCATGTCCGTGTGCACATTGTTCACTTGTTCGTGACGGTGGGCGGTGCTGCGTTTCCGTCTGCTACGTGACATGTCCCATGTGTTGGTCGTGTGCCGGTCCTCATGCCTCCAGTAATCCAGCCCTGTCCAGTTTCCCACCTGCAGGTTGTTCGTGCGTGCACTGTACTGGATGCCACATGGCTCTAAGCGGGGGTGCTCCATGTTGCAGGTCTGTGGGGGTGGGGGGGTGTTGTGGGTCGTGGGGGTGGCTGGACACCCACTGACACCGATTGCTGTGGACCGTGATGTCTGCCTTTCGGCTGTCGTTGTGCACTGCGGTGGCTGACACGTGGCTGTGGGGTGTGGGGGATGCTCCTCCTTGCTGTGCTGTGGGACTAGGGACCTGGTGTGTGTTGTACTTGTGCTGTCCACCGTCCCACCCACTGCACTTTGTGTTCCTGCCACTTACCTGTTACTTGTCGGTTTGTGCAGCTGTGGCGGACACATGGGTGTGGTGGGTGCTCGTTGTGGCGCTTCTGGCATATTTGGGGACCTGTTGGTGGTTACGTGGCTGGCTGAATGTACTCATGTCCCCACGCATCTTACAGTTGTTCTGTTTGGGCTGTGTGTGGTGGTGTCTGTTGCATGTGTGTGTCGTGTATTGTGTGCTGGACATGGGGGTGTTTGTCCCTGGGAGCTGTGGCATGGTGGTAGTGCATGTGAGTACATAGCGGTGTGCTGGTATGCATTAGTTTGTACTTACCAGCCTCCACTCCCCCTGCTAATCCGGCGAGGATCTCGGGATGTATGATGACTCGCACCTTCTCCTCCCACGCTTTGAAGGTCTTGAAGAGCGCGGGATTCCCTCCGCCAGTGACGGCAGCCAGCTCTCTGTTTTTGCCCTCCTTCTTCTTGACCAGGCTCTTGACGTCATTCCACCGTTTGTTAATTTCGACTCTGTTCCTGGGCAGGGTCCCGACTGCATTGACCTGGTCTACGATCCGGTTCCACATTCTGTTTCTGGTGGCTAGTGGTGTGTGTTGGACCATGTTCCCATAGATTTGTGGGTGCACCTTGATGATCTCGTCGACCATGACCGTCAGCTCAATGGGCGTGAACTTGGGCATTCTTTGTGGTGCCATGGTGTTTGTGGTGCTGGTGCGGTGTGTGTTGTGTAATGTGCAGGGGGTTTGTGGTGCCGGTGTTTGGTGGGTGGTGGTGGTGGGTTGTGATGTGTGCGTTTCTGTGGTGTGCTGCTGTCCTTGCTGTGTCACTGTGTCCTCTCCTCTCCTCTCTGGTTTGCAATGTAGCAAGGGGTTGTGGTCTGTGGGAGTGCTGCTTTTGTACACACCTATGTGGGTGTGTCCTCATGGTCTGTTGTTTTCAGGTGTGTTGTGTCTGGGGTTCTGGCCTTTGTATTTTTTGTTTGTCCGGGGGGTGTTTTCGGGATATGTACTGTGCTTGTGTATTTGTGCGTGCCTTGCTGTGTGGACTTGTTGGCCATGTTGTGTGCTATTGGTTTTGTGTGCGGATGGTTTCTGTGCAGGTACGTGGGCGCCATGGCTTCTGCCGTGTCGATTCTCATCGGCGTTGTTTGCGCTGGCGGGCGGTATATTTGTTGTTTTTCCGCGCTCATGTCGGTGCGATCGTAATTTCACGTGCGGTGTGTCGGCCGTGAGGGCGGGCGGTTTTGTGTTGTCGTGCGTGTTTCCGTCCGTGGCGGGCGGTTTGTCTCCGACTCGGACGTTGGCGGGCGGTATTTTGTGTGCTTTTTCGCCGATGGCGGTATTCGGTTTGTGTAATCGTAATGGCGTGGTCGGTGTTCAGGCGGTGTGTGCGGGCGGATTTTTGCCGCTTCCATGCCTGGCGGTGTTATTTACGCCGGGTATCGTAATGTGCCCCTATGTATTTAATTTTTATATTGTTAATTGTGGCAATTAATTTATTATTAAGTAGTTATTAATTGGTTGTAATTATTAATAATTAATTGGTAAATATCTTAATTGCGTTATTTTTTTAGGAGAAGGTTGTGGGTTTATTGGGGAGTAGGGTGGGAAGCAATTTAATAATTATTAATTAATTTATATTTTTAATTATTTGATATTTATGTATTTAAAATTGTATACTGTTAATTGCGATAAATAATTTATTGTTAATTATTTATTAATTGGTTATTAATAATTATTAATTAATTATTAATAACGTTATTTGTGTTATTTTTTAAGAGTGGGTTGTGTGTTGATAGGGGAGTAGGCTGGGAAGTAATTTAATTATAATATATTTTATTAATTTTTTTAATAATATTTATTTTAAGTTGTTTTATAGTGTTAATAGTGTGAATTAATTTATTATTGATTGCTTTTAAAATTGCTTGTTAATTTTAATTAATTAATTAATTATGTTACTAGTGTTATGTTTTACAACATTGGTGGTGTCATTTATAGGGGAATATGGTGGGAGTTAAAAAAATTAATTCATTCATTGTTTGATAATTAATTTTAATTATTTTGCTTGAGTGGGAATAGTAAATTATTCACCTATGCAATCCAACACTTTCCCTACTGTTGCATTTGCTGGAGTGGGAATAGTAAATTATTCCTCTCCGCTATCCAACACTTTCCCTACTGTTACTATTGCTGGAGTGGGAATAGTAATTTTTACCCCTACGCTATCCAACACTTTCCCTACTGTTGCACTTGCTGGAGTGGGAATAGTAATTTTATCCCCTCCGCTATCCAACACTTTTCCACTCACTGGAGTGGGAATAGTAAATTATTCCCCTCCGCTATCCTACACTTTCCTTACTGTTGCACTCCCTGGAGTGGGAAGAGTAAATTATTCCCCTTTGCTATCCAACACTTTCCCTACTGTAGGGTGATCGAATCTTATAAACCTGTAAACAAAAAAGGGTTTCCCAGTCCCAATCAGTTTATCCACAGCAGACTATACACCCACCCGCAAAGCAGGCGGACATCTTTAACGACCCTATCAAAATGGCAGTCCAGGCTCCCACCTTCTATTAATTTGCCTCCCCCAACCCAGAAGGTAAGACACCACACACAGAAAAAGGACCTCCCACATCATGGCTGGACCACATATGATACCTGAAGGAAACAGCGCATACTCTATTCTTTACCCCCAACCTATCTAAAAGTGCCACTAAAACCTTCAAACACAACCTCCTTAGAAAAACCCGGATATCTTGTTTCTGGACCCTTCCTTCAACGCCAAGAAAGGCACGATAATTAATAACCTCATATTTTTCACAAGAACAACAGCCAAATGGCGGTCTACCTTTTCTAAGCTACTAAGTACCACGTCCATAAAAATATCCTCTACGGAACCAGGATAACAACAACTCCCGCACCAAACCTCAGAGCCACCCTGAACATAACGTGCTACAAAAATGGCACTATTCTTATCCAAGCAGCTAACAAGGACCTAAAACTATTTGACAAATACTTTCTCACCCTAAAAACCCACACCATCTCCCCACCCAATGCCCCACAGGACCTACCCACACCCCTCACTCCCTTATCTCCTGTAGATCAGAATCCACCTCCCCTACCCAGAACCTATAAAAGAGGCATCACCAACTCACCTACCTTAGAACACATTCCGCCTACACCCTCTAATGGAAACATCACCAGATCTAACGACATCACCCCTCCCGTTACCTCCAATCTCCGACCCTCCTCATCCCCACTCTCCGCTACCTCCCCCATCCCCTCTACCCTCACCCTCCCCCATACCCATATACCTACCACGGATAACACCCACCATGACACGGCTACTCTATCAAGTCAGATTATAGCCCCCAGCCGGTTCATACCCCCTCCTTATACACTACCCACTCCTAGCCACACATACCCTCCACACTGCCCCCACAGACATCAGACCCCTCAACAATACTACTCCCAACCCGCCCAGCTCGCCTACTCCGTCCCCTCCTCCCTATCACCCATCAGAACAAGACTCACTCCTTACCCAGTCCTACTTCACATCTAGGAAACTTCAAAACGTCATATTGGATATCAAAAGCATCCTACTATTCGCCGAAAAATCTCTATCCAAACTTACGCATCTTCAATAGTCTCTATCTGAAGTCAACAACATGATAAAAACTATTCCACTGCCTCTGACCAATCGACACTTACGCACCCGCAAACCATCCCACTACCTAACGGAACTAGAAATCCAAACCCTTGTACTACTCTACGAAAATCCTACGGGCCCCAACACAATTGAAGAAGATCTCAACTACCTAACGGACCTGGAAATCCAAACCCTGCTACTGTCATATGAATCCCCTCCCTGCCACATCACAAATATTGAAGAAGAATTCTATATTCTCCCAGTCCCTATCAACACAAACAGAACATCCCATCCAAAACAAAGAGGAATCAACCTGAACAACCTCCAATCCATAACCCACAACCCCGCAACACACGAGCCGAACGCAAAAAACTCCTCAAAACCGATCTCCTGCCTCCTCCTAAACTGCCGCTCAGCCTTTAAACACGCCTCTGACATCGCTGACCTCATCCTAAACATGAAAACGGACATAACCATCCTCACGGAAACGTGGCTCAAGGAATCGTCCTCGCCATGTCTTGACCTTCTAGTCCCCCCTGACTACAACATAATTAGACTAGACAGACCTCTAAAAAAGGATGGAGGACTAGCCTGCATACATCGATCCGACCTCACCATCTCAAAGTTTCACTCCGAACCCATGGACTCCTGTGAATACCTTGGGATATCTGTCAAATCATCAGATAACCACTTCCACAAACTTCATATCCTCTACCATCCCCCAGGTAAGAACGCAGGATTTACAGACCAACTTATGGAAATCATTACTACAAACTCTTCCCCTCATTCCAACGACATTTTCCTCGGCGACTTCAATCTCCACTGAAAACCCCCTAGACAAGCAGGTTAACGCCCTCAAATCCTTCGTAGAGGACCACTCTTTGATCCAAGCTATCTCAAAACCCACTCACTCTAAGGGTGCAACTCTTGACTGGCTCATCTCTAAACAAAATACGATTGACTCTATCCTGATCACCCCATGTGACTGGTCAGACCATCAGATCATCACCTTCCATATTTCTTCCACTTCCAAGAAAGCTTTCTCGCAGCAAAACAAGCCTAAACAATGGATAAGAAACACGAAAAACCTCGACTGGAACAACCTAGCATCCCACTGTGAGAAAGTTCTCATCCCCCCAACAACATGTCAGACGTCAATGACCTCACCGATCACTACAACTCCACGATGACCACGGTCTTAGACCAAGTTGCTCCACCAAAACTCAAACGTATTCCAAATAAAGACAAAAACCCATGGTTTAACGGAGACCTGAATGAAGAACGGCGTAAACTTAGATCATCAGAACGGAAATGGAGACAACATCCCTCCCCTCCATCTTAAACTACTTCGGAAAGCTAGAAACTCCTATAACAAACGTATTCTACAATCTAAAAAGACTTCTTTAGATCAGAACTAGACAATGCCAAAAATAGACCTAAGAAACTCTTTGAAATTCTTAAACAACAATCTGACAAATTGGCTAAAACCTCACTATCGACCCCGAAATCACAGCTTAATTCTCTTCTTTCTTCACAGCAAAAACGAACTCCCTCCAACTTGAGCTTAACGCGGCAGCAACCAACTCAGCCACCTCAAAAAGCATTCAAAACGAAAACGCTGAACAACCGGAGCTACCTCTACCAAAAAACAACTCTCACTGGTCCACTTTCAAACTCTACGATATTAATGACATCTCCAAAACCCTAGCAACTACTAAACTCAACAACCACTTCAACAACCCAGTTCCCTCAAACTGCCTTCCCCACATCTACCAAGTCATCTCCCTCTCCTGGACCAAAATCGTCAACGCATCGCTAGCACAAGGACACATACCGGACTGTCTAAAAACGGGCCAAGTCACCCCTATATTGAAGAAACCGACAGCAAACTCAGCCGACCCCAACAAATTCCGACCATAACCAACATTCCCATGCTAGCCAAGGTCCTGGAAAAATGCTCTCGCACCTATTACCAGTTGCTCAGATTATCTTTGTCACCTGTGCCCCTCCGATCTTTGACAAAATATGTTGATATTATGTACTGCCTTATCTTGATACTTGTTTTTATTCATTTTGTTTACTCTTTGTAAAGCGCTCTGATACCCTACCCTGGGTCTGGTCCGCGCTATAGAAAACTCTAAAAATAAAAATAAATAAAATTTGCTGGAGTGGGAATAGTAATTTTATCCACTGTGCTATCCAACACTTTCTCTAGTGTTGCACTCTCTGGAGTGGGAATAGTAATTTTTACCCCTCCGCTATCCAACACTTTCCCTACTGTTGCATTCTTTGGAGTGGGAATAGTAAATTTTATACCCTCTGCTATCCAACACTTTCCCTACTGTTGCACTATCTGGAGTGGGAATAGTAAATTATTCCCCTCCGCTATCCAACACTTTCCCTACTGTTGCACTCACTGGAGTGGGAATAGTAATTGTTACCCCTCCGCTATCCAACACTTTCCATACTGTTGCACTCTTTGGAGTGGGAATAGTAAATTATTCCACTCCGCTATCCAACACTTTCCCTACAGTTCTACCTGCTGGAGTAGGAATAGTGAATTATTCCCCTCCGCTATCCAACACTTTCCCTACTGTTGTACTTGCTGGAGTGGGAATAGTAAATTATTCCCCTCTGCTATCCAACACTTTCCCTACTGTTGCACTCGCTGGAGTGGGAATAGTAATTTTTACCCCTATGCTATCCAACACTTTCCCTACTGTTGCTATCTCTGGAGTGGGAATAATAATATTTACCCCTACGCTATCCAACACTTTCCTTAATGTTGCACTCCCTGAAGTAGGAATAGTAAATTATTCCCCTACGCTATCCAACATTTTTCTTACTGTTGAACTCCCTGGAGTGGGAATAGTTAATTATTCCCCTCCGCTATCCAACACTTTCCCTACTGTTGCACTCCCTGGAGTGGGAATAGTAATTTTATCCCCTCCGCTATCCAACATTTTCCCTACTGTTGCTGTTAATGTAGTGTCAAATGTAATTGTAAAAGATGATAATATTTTAATTTTTTTAATTATTATATATATATTTTATTTTTATTTTTATTTTACTGGTATATGTATATATATATGTATTTATAATTTTTAGTATGTTTCTAACATTTTATAATTTATTATAATACTTATTTATAAATATTATTAAGTAAATGTATATATTATATTTTATATATATGTACGTTTAATTATTTTTAACAGATTTATTATTTTAAACATTTTCTAATAATTCTAACTATGGGGCTCATTATGATGGTGGGCGGACATTAGTCCGCCCGCCATCATAGCGGTGATGGGACCACCCGCCAGACGTGCGGCGGTCTCACCAGCCCAATTAGAATGCGCCCGCCACTATGGTGTGTGCTCATGGTGGCTTCATTGCTCTTTCTTTCATCACCACCTTCTCTTTGTCTCTCTGTATCTCTCACCCTCTCATCTCTCTTTCTACAATTATTGTTCACCATATACATCCTTTAGCTGTGTTGGGCTTTCTCTGAAATCTTTGCCCATTCTAAAATAATCCATTCCTAATTTAACCATTACTCTTTCTTAATCTGTCTTTGCCCCAAACTCTGATTCTATGCTCCCTTTTCCCACACTCACTTTTAATGTTGCTTCCTATGCAGCCTCCTTGCTTCACTATATATATATATAGTGACGGCTGAGTGAGTGCCACTGCCCACGGGAGGCTGACGCCACTGGGGGTACAGGAGGCCTGCCTGCTGATTGCTTTGATAAAAGTTTGGGAAAATAGCCAGGGTTTGCAGGAGTACTTTACTCTAGTACGTCGAGAGCGGAAGACTTACATCTGGAAATCAAACAGGTACACAAATGCTGATGTAAGAAATAAACGCATGAGGATAAGTGCTTGATGATCTGAACTCAACATCGCCATTGAGCCCTACAAGGAATTTATTCCACATGAGGCACAGAAAGGTACTGTTCTTTTTAGAATAATCAATGATATAAACATGTACTCTGGACTTGGTGGAAGAACGCGGTGATTTGAAATCACAGGTGCAAGGCATTATGGACATTGGAGTCCTGATTCATTTGAAACTGAGAACATTCACTTCTCCGACTCGAAAATTTAAAAAGTGCAATTGCAGAATATTTATCAGAGTATGGATTGTGATACTTGGTATGTGATGTCCCAAATGAGAAAAATAGTGGATTGCACGTACTGATTATTAGTGCAATTCACAAGATGGGAAAAGCACCCGTACTTTGTCCTTTCTATTTGTCTAACAATGCAAAGTATTTAAGTTCCCCAAGCACCTGCCCCTTAATTTGGATATGATTATGGTCAGTTGGGACCGAAACGCGTTATGCAGGCTGTGATGCTGCTGGTTTACCTGTTGGAATAAAAGAGGTTTGAAACTACTCTCGAGTGGAGAGCTTGACTCTCATGCAGATACAGTGCATGAGTTTTCGTTGGAAATATATATATATATATATATATATATATATATATATACATATATATATATATATTTATATGAGCACAATGGGATTCCCAGCCAGAGCGCTCGTCAGCGGGTGCCAGCGTGAGGAATCCTGAGTGCGGCGTATTTTTGGTTGCAAAAAAAATTATATATATATTCACTGAAAAAACCATTGGTTTCAGGCACGTTATAGTTAGAAATTAGCATTTAAAAAACCTTAGAAATTCACTGAAAAAACCATAGGTTTCAGGGGCGTTATAGTTAGTTGGACATTTCACTCGTACAAAACCATAGAAATTCCCCCGTTATAGTTAGTTCAGCTAACTATAACTCGCGCGCCCGCAATGCACTGCTGATGACGTCACATATTACATCACTCATGACATGGTCAGTGACATCACTCATGACATCACTGTTGACATCTCAAATGACATCACTGATGACATCATCCTTGTGATAGAGTGGCAGACCTCCTCTCACCCTAATATAACCTTTGATACACACACTCAAAAATAAAAACTAACATTTTCAAAACAATGGACATACCAATACCAGTTACAACACACCTATTCAGTAATTCCAAGATCTACACACACATCCACTCATTCACCAACAGTCCCTATACAGTCACTCATACATGTACTCGTGCATCATATGTACTCATACACCTATACATCCTGTTACACACCGCCACTCATCCATAGAGTTACTCACACACATAGTCACACATGCAAACAAAGTATCAAACATCCATTTACTTGCATATACAGTTATACACACACTACCACACTTACTTCTACAGAAACTTACACATACTTACTCTCTTAAACAATCACTTATAGAAACACCTACTTATTTGTACAGGAACTCTTCCAATCTCTCACTCTCACATATACTCACTTATATACACCAATACTCACATATACTAGTTTAAAACATATGTAGTTACTCATAAAGACACTATTGAGACAGTCATTCACTCACTAACACACCCATACACATACTCATCCACCTATACAGTCCTGCACACATGCTGTCTTCAACACATACAAACAGTGAGTCACTCATTCATGCATCTATGCACTAAGTAATACCCCCCACCGAACCATACAGGCACTCAGACACTCATACTGATACTCAAAAACCAACTAATAACCCATATAGACACTCATGTAGCTACTCACCAACCCATGCAGCCACTTATACACAAAGTGAGAGACTGATATTTTCATATTTAAACATTACTCACTAACCCATGTATTCACTAAGATACACTTAGTCAGTTATACAATCAATTTTACAAAAACAAATCATCCATTTAGACACTTATATACCCATTTATTCTTCCATCGACCTTGAGATATACATATATAAAACATATTTAATTTTCAGAAAAACACACATTCACTGGATGATGTCATCAGTGATGTCATTTGAGATGTCATCAGTGATGTCATGAGTGATGTCACTGACCATGTCATGAGTGATGTAATATGTGACGTCATCAGCAGTGCATTGCGGGCATGCGAAGTTATAGTTAGCTGAACTAACTATAACGGGGGAATTTCTATGGTTTTGTACGAGTGAAATGTCCAACTAACTATAACGCCCCTGAAACCTATGGTTTTTTCAGTGAATTTCTAAGGTTTTTTAAATGCTAATTTCTAACTATAACGTGCCTGAAACCTATGGTTTTTTCAGTGAATTTCTAAGGTTTTTTAAATGCTAATTTCTAACTATAACGTGCCTGAAACCTATGGTTTTTTCAGTGAATATATATATATTTATTATACTATGTATACATGTGAAAATGTCTCGGTCCCCTGTTTGCCTCGGTGGCACGGAAAAAATGGGTGGAACTGACGTCAGCACGCCGACGAGGTCCTCTTATGGCTCCGATGACGTCATACGGTGTCGCGAGCAGAGCCGTGCTCGTTGACGTGGGAGAGCTAGGAAAGAATTTCAGTGGAATGCTGGTGCAGGGGATATTCACCTAAGTGTTTAGGCTAGTCCTTTGGGAGCAACTGTTTATGTTGCCACTCCAGAAACCGAAACCAGTGATCCGAGGGCAGAGGCCCTGCAGAAGGCACACGAGGTGGGGTGCCCAGTCGTGTGCACCGGCGGGGCAGCGAAGTGACAAGCACCACAACACACAAAAAAGGTAACGAGGGCACTGAATAACACAGGATCTTCTCTTTGTATCTGGCAGGAACAACGAAGTTAAAATGCCCTAGTACCAAAATGTAGAATTAGTGCTACAACGGTCTTCAAGAGGACCTGCGATGCTGCTTCTGCCTCCCGTACCCTGGAGGCGGCACATGGGTCACGCGGTACGGTCATACTGCGGTGGGACGCACACTCGTTGACCTCTCATGGCACTGCTCCACACTTCAGGGAGGACGCTTTCCATTAGCTATGTTTTCTGATGACATGTCGCGCCGGCCCCGTCCAACAACAGAACTCCTTTAGATCCAAACAGACTCTTCCACTCTCTCACCGGAAGTGAAACCAGGCCACGCGGACACTTTCACAATACAACAGCCGGGAATGCACTTTTGGTAAAAAAACACATTCCTTCCTCCTAATTAGTCAAATAAACGTCTCACTGAAGAACAGGGGCCAGCTTCGATCGGTAAACAGCCGTTACAACGACTTTTTAGTTTGCGATACCATTACAACGCATGCATTCCCACGCATGCGTTGTACATCACGAAGTCATTACTACGCATTTTTTAGAACGCATGGTCATTTACCACGCATGCCTTTACAACGAATTTTGTTGTAAAGGTATGTATGGTAAGTGACCATGCGTTCTAAAAACATGTAGACGATCCATGTCGTTGTAAGGAAACAGAGGCTGTTCCGTTTCCTCACAACGACGTGCACCGCCCTCAGAGATGACGTGAAGCAGGAACCACGAGGAGAGAGGAACCATGAGGAGTGAGAGGTAAGGGGATTGGGCATGGGGTGGGGGTTTCTGTTCTAGGGTTTAGGGTAGTGCAATGGTGTTTGGGTGGTGTAGGGGTCGTGTTGGGGGTAGTGTTTTAGGGTTTAGGGTAGTGCAGTGGTGTTTGGGTAGTGTAGGGGGTCGTGCTGGGGGTAGTGTTTTAGGGTTTAGGGTAGTGCAGTAGTGTAGGGGGTCGTGCTGGGGGTAGTGTTTTAGGGTTTAGGGTAGTGCAGTGGTGTATGGGTAGTGTAGGGGGTCGTGCTGGGGTATTGTTTTAGGGTTTAGGGTAGTGCAGTGGTGTTTGAGTAGTGTAGGGGGTCATGCTGGTGGTAGTGTTTTAGGGTTTAGGGTAGTGCAGTGGTGTTTGTGTAGTGTAGGGGGTAATGCTGGGGGTAGTGTTTTATGGTTTAGGGTAGTGCAGTGGTGTTTGGGTAGTGTAGGGGGTCGTGCTGGGGGTAGATTTAGGGTTTAGGGTAGTGCAGTGGTGTTTGGGTAGTATAGGGAGTCGTGCTGGGGGTAGTGTTTTAGGGTTTAGGGTAGTGCAGTGGTGTTTGTGTAGTGTAGGGGGTTGTGCTGGGGGTAGTGTTTTAGGGTTTATGTTAGTGTAGTGGTGTTTGGGTAGTGTAGGGGGTAGTGCTGGGGTAGTGTTTTAGGGTTTAGGGCAGTGCAGTGGTGTTTGTGTAGTGAAGGGGGTCATGCTGTGGGTAGTGTTTTAGGGTTTAGGGTAGTGCAGTCGTGTTTGTGTAGTCTAGGGGGTCGTGTTTTAGGGTATAGGGTAGTGCAGTGGTGTTTGGGTAGTGTAGGGGGTCATGCTGGGGTTAGTGTTTTAGGGTTTAGGGTAGTTCAGTGGTGTTTGGGTAATGTAGGGGGTCGTGCTGGGGGTAGTGTTTTAGGGTTTAGGGTAGTGCAGTGGTGTTTGTGTAGTGTGGGAGGTCATGCTGGGGGTATATTTAGGGTTTAGTGTAGTGCAGTGGTGTTTGGGTAGTGTAGGGAGTCGTGCTGGGGGTAGTGTTTTAGGGTTTAGGGTAGTGCAGTGGTGTTTGGGTAGTGTAGGGAGTCGTGCTGGTGGTAGTGTTTTAGGGTTTAGGGTAGTGCAGTTATGTTTGGGTAGTGTAGGGTGTCGTGCTGGGGGTAGTGTTTTAGGGTTTAGGGTAGTGCAGTGGTGTTTGGGTAGTGGAGGGGGTAGTGTTTTAGGGTTTAGGGTAGTGTGCCCAACCAGCCACAATATCCGTGGACAAAGGGGATCCTGACTCTTTGGAACGCTCCGTCAATTGAATAATTTGGGTCAAGGGCCCTACCACGTCCAAGACCTATCAATTCCTTTCTTGGGATCCCTCATATACTTGGAGAAAAAGGTACATAGTTTCTCATCAATTTCAGGCGTATGGGCCACCTTCCCCTTCAGTGAGCGCCTGGGGCATTCTCCCCTCATCCTATTCCTGACCTCCCTTTCAAGGGGTTGATGGATTCTCCCCACCACATACTCTGCCACTTTGGCATTAGGTGTCCACTCTGCCGACCTAGGATGGTAAATTTGGGTAGGCTCGAACATGTCCGAGTGGACCCCGTCCCCAACCGGGGACTGAGAGGAGTGGGACTCTGGACGCCAGGGACGGCCCGAGTCCTTATCCTCATCGGAGGAGAAATCGTCCTCCGATACACCCTCTCCCTCTAAGGGAAACCCGCCATCGGGGTCTACAATATTGGTGACAGTGTCGCAATTTTCTCCGGGCCCCTCCTCCTCCCGGCAGGGTGCATGTTTTAGCGTTTGCGCACTCTTGAGGAAGGTCTCCGTAAGTTTATCAAATCCTTCCAAGTGCCCCGCGTTATGCTTAACGGCCCTTTTATTCCCCATCTGGGAGCTACTTGGACCCACCACCACCAGATCTGGGTCACTGAACACCCCAGGGATGCTTTTCGCCAGCTTATCAACCTGATCCCTAAGAGGAGCCAGCGCCCTAGAAATAGCCAGAGAGAGGGCTTGGTCCACTGCTGGAGGGAGAAGTTGGGGGCCATTCCTCCTCCACTTCCTGGTAGGAGGAGTAAAAATGGTCTTCTGGAGAAGACATGATAGCAGAGGGTGTGAGCACAGAACAAATGCCCTTAAAATCCTTAAGACAGCCCCCTCGCCGTCTTCTTTGGTCATATTATAAATCACAGGGACAAGGACGGCCGTCCTAGTGTCCTAGCTCTCCATTTTGGTTTTGAATGTGAAACAATACCAAGGCAATAATGCTAATTACGTGCACAAGAAACCGCTATACAAACAGCAACAACGTCAGATTAAGCCAAGAATGTAAGGAATGCACTTAACTGACGAGCAGTGAAGAAAGAGGAAGCGGAAGGGACGTCACGATATTATATACGATGGACTGTGATATGATTGGACTATAGTTGCCTTGGAGACTACCCCCTAATGGTTCATGGGTTGTGTAGTCTTTTGTTTAATGATTGTTGTGTTACGTTTTCTTTGAACTGCTATGCAAATAAAGTGAGGAAAGATATGCATAATCCTCGCCTCCGTCCTGCCATAGAATTCATTAAACTTTATTTGATCTGATTTAGAAACATAGATCATAAAAGTGTACATAAAAACAGTAAATCCTCTTTCCTAATACAATACAGTGAGAATTAATTAAAACCAGTAGGTAAAAACGGGTGTTACAAAGCCCGGTTCAGAGCAACTTCAGGTTAACAGAATCGTAAAGTTCAATGTTTCGCAAGATCAATCTCATGTACTTCGTGCAAAATACGCAATAAGGGGTCCAAGTAAGATGTAACGCTCCAATACCTGACCAGTTTGCACTATATAAAACTGCAGAAAAACTAAAAATAAAAAGTGTTTTGCACACTTCTGTCATTGGGCTATATGTGGGCTACATCTGGGTGATATTTGTGCTACATTTGGGCTCTTTTTTCTCTGGTGGCCATCTGGGAGACTTATTTGTTATGAAGTTTCCTAATTTCGTCATTTACTGCAGTCTCCTCAGTAGGAAATGCTTTCAGTTTTTTACTTTGATTCCATCAAGAAGGCATTCAGATGTGTCACACATTTGCCATAAATTCAGAATGTTAGCACTCTAGTTGTTCATTAGATCACTGTAGTAAAGCTACTGCTCACCAGGGAGTTAACTGGAAATCTACTGCTGGTATTGAAAGTGATTGTTTCAGTCTGCATGTCAGAATTTTCTAATGAAATAGAAGAGGATTTGAGATCTCAATTAAAACATGCCCTAAATTTTCTTTCTGCATCACTAACCATAATTTCTATGGCAAAATGAACCCCCTCATTTTGTTCCTTTTTAAATTAAATGTTTTAAGTGTTACCAGTTTATTCCAATCAAGATGGCTTCAGGTCTGCCATACTTTTGTCATAAGTAAGACTGTTAGCGCTCTAGTTGTTCTTTAGAACACTCTGGGAAGCTGCAGTAGAACACAAAGGCATCAACTGACAGGCTGCTCCTGTTGAAATATAACAGGAAGATATTTGAGTTCACACTTGAAACATGTCCTAATTTTTCTTTCTACAGCACTAACCATAATTTCTATGAACCCCATCATTTTGTTCCTTTTTAAATTAAATGTTTTAAGTGTTACCAGTTTATTCCAATCAAGATGGCTTCAGGTGTGCCATACTTTTGTCATAAGTAAGGCTGTTAGCACTCTAGTTGTTCTTTAGAACACTCTGGGAAGCTGCAGTAGAACACAAAGGAATCAACTGACAGTCTCTGCCCTTGTTGGATGTACATGTTTTACTGAGAATGTCAGACTTCATTCTCACATGACTGAGAAAGATAATGTGAATTTACAGAAAATATGCTCTCATTTTAGCTTCTGGAGCACCTTCCAAAACTGTATGGGACAAGCATGTGAAAATAGTTTTCTCTCAAACATGATTCATGATATCCCAGCAGAAGGTTTTTCACAGGGTAAAATCACCTTAGAACACACCACAATTCCTGAAAATAGTATGGTACCATCAACAAATGAATTCTAATGTAACTAAAGTCTGTTATCACCCTTTATAGTTCTCCTTTTGGTAACTCTCAAAATCTTCGATTCACTACAATGCATTTCAATGGGGTACTATCATTTATATTGGTCCCAAGATGGCTGCCAGCAATTCCAGGATGAACTGCTGACAGCCAATCAGATCTCACGATGACATGTGTGGTTAGGCTCCGCCCAGATATATATGTGTTTTCTTTTCAAATTTCTCAGGAACTACTGAACGGATTTACACCATTTAACCAAAAGGCACAACTCTGAACCAAGGGCTACCTTTTGCTAAATTTGGTGTAATTCCGTTCAGCAGTTCGGGCTGTAGCTGCGATGAAAGGTTCCTATGGAAAATTGCATGGGGAAAACACGTTTGGGATCCCCTTTTCTCGGCCTCGCTGTCGAATCACCCTGAAACTTCCAGGATAGGAGCGGATCGGAGCGGGCCATAAGTTTTGAAAATTTCGCGAAGATTCGTCAACCGGCGCCAAAGTTATTTTAAATAGAATGTTGTGGATTTCCTATGGAAAATAGGTCCTAACTATAACTATCTACTGGTGACCGCCAGTAGATTATATATATATATAATCTACTGGCGGTCGCCAGTAGATAGTTATAGTTAGGACCTATTTTCCATAGGAAATCCGCGACATTCTATTTGAAATAACTCTTGCGTCGGTTGACGAATCTTCGCGAAATTTTCAAACTTTATGGCCCGCTCCGGTCCGCTCCTACCCTGAAAGTTTCAGGGTGATTCGTCAAGCGGGGCCGACAAAAAGGGGGTCCCAAAACGTGTTTTCCCCATTCATTTTCCCATAGGAAACTTTAGCCACGGCTACAGCTCGGACTGCTGAACGGAATTACACCAAATTTGGCAAAGAGGTAGTTCTTGGTTCAGAAAGAACCCTTTTTGTTAAATGGTGTAAATCCGTTCAGTAGTTCCTGTGAAAATCAAAAGGAAAATCACATATATATCTATGGTCGCGTCGGATTCGCGCACCCTCCCGATCACGAGCTGCATGCTAATTGGCTGTCAACACTCCAAATCAGGAAGTGTCGGCAGCCATTTTGTCCCTCGGTAGAACCGAGGGACAGAAACAAGTGCGCAAAGCGCAAAAGGGGGCAGGGTAGAAACACCCTGACCCCTAGGTCTGCTCAGGGGTCCCACAAGGACCCCCTGGGCAGAAAAAGCATTTTTTTTTTAAATCGGCGGGATGCGCTTAGGGTGCGCGAATCCCGCTGAGAAAAAAAGAAACAAGTGCGCAAAACGCACAAAGGGGGCAGGGTAGAAACACCCTGATCCCCTAGGTCTGCTCAGGGGTCCCACAAGGACCCCCTGGGCAGAAAAAGCATTTTTTTTTTAAATCGGCAGGATGCGCTCACGGTGTGCGGATCCTGCCCAAAAAAAAATCGAAGCGTGGTCTCCCGCGCTTCGATGCAAAGTCCCGGGGGCATGCGTGGGGTGGGTTTATTGTTTATGGGGGGCCTCTAAGGCCCCCAAGCCCGGGGACCACCACCCCCCAGGGCTTTTTAAAGGAATTATGGCGGGAGGGCTGTGCGCCCTCCCGCTGCCCCGGGACCGCCACCCCCGGGGCTGTTTTTTTTAAATTAAAACCTGTGTGTGGGGCTCCAGCCCCCACACGCCCGGGGACCGCCACCTCCCCGCCCCGGGGACCCCCACCTCCCGGGGCTTTGAACAAGTTGGGAGGGGGGCCGCGCGGCTCCCCTCCTGGAGGCAGTGATGGCCCTGGGGACTACCACCCCCACCTCCTGCAGTGTCCCAGGGTATCTACCCTCGGGACACTGTAGTTTGCTATGACAGGACGGGAGCATCGCGGCTCCCGTCCTGTCATAGCAAACTTGGTTTGCATTTTGAAAGAGAGAGCAGGAAACCTGCTCTCTCTTCAAAATGCAAACTCAATTGCTTTTCCACATGGGGAGCAGCATGTTAGGATGCTCCCCATGTGGAAAAGCAATGCCGGCTCGCGCAGGAGGCGGGGAGCCGGCTGGGACTGTGGGGGGATTGGGGACCCCCCACAGTCTCCAACGAGAGGCCAGGCCCCGGGGGATGGGGTTCCCGGGGCCATAGTGGCCCGGGAGGGGGGCCATGCAGCCCCCCTCCCCCAAAAAAAATAATAATTAAAAAAATAAAAATAAATAAAGGCCTGCCCCGGGGGATGGGGTCCCCGGGGCAAAAGGAGGCCTGAGGAGGGGGCCACGCAGCCCCCTCCTTAAAAAAATAATAAAAGAGTGGCCATGCCCCGGGGGATGGGGTCCCCGGGGCCGGAACTGGCCACGGGAGGGGGCCACGCGGCCCCCTTCCCGTTTTTAAAAAAAAAAATGAAAGAAAAGGGGTAAGGTCCTGGGGGATGGGGTCCCCAGGGCCCAAAAAAGGAAAAGGAAGGGGGGCCACACAGCCCCCTTCGAGGAAAAAAAACAACAAAAACTATTGTGCCGCAGGCCCCGCCCCCTTCCTTTACCACTCTGCAGACGCGCCCCTGGCGCATTTGCAGAGGGGAACGAATCCACCTTGAATACTGGGGTCCCTGGGGCCAACTAGCCCACCAGGAACCTCCAGTATGCGCCAGGGGCTGCGCTGCAGAGAGGTGTACAGAGGCCACACCCCTTTACACCTCTCTGCAACGCAGCTCTGTGGCGCTTACTGGAGGTACCTGGTGAGATAGTTGGACCCCAGGGACCCTCAGGATTCAAGCGGACTTAATCCCCCAACTTAAAACGCGCCACGGGGCGCGTTTGCACAGTGGTGAAGGGAGGGGCGGGGCTTCAGGTGACATGTGTGCAAACAGGCCCCGTGGCGCATTTTAAGATGGGGAATGAAATCCCCTTCAATCCTGAGGGTCCCTGGGGCCAACTAGCCCACCAGGTACGTCCAGAAAGCGCCACAGAGCTGCGTTGCAGAGAGGTGCAAAAAGGGGCGTGGCCTCTGAACACCTCTCTGCAACGCAGCTCCTGGCGCATACTGGAGGTACAGGGTGGGCTAGTTGGACCCCAGGGACCCTCATGATTCAAGGGGACTTAATCCCCCAACTTAAAATGTGCCATGGGGCGCGTTTGCACAGATGTCACCTCAGGCCCCGCCCCTCCCTTCACCATTGTGCAAATATTCCTCTAAAATCAGCCGAACTACGAATTCCGATTTACTCACCTGTTATCAGGAGAGAACCCAGTGCTGCATCTTTTAGCCCAGCACTGACCCTGAAAAGTAATTCTAACCGTACTTACCAGTAACTTGTATTTCCTTCCATAGGAATCCATTGTCTGGTTTTCAGCAGAAAAGTTTCAAAGTGTCGATTTTTGAAACATACAAATATTCCTCTAAAATCAGCAGAACTATGAATTCCGATTTACTCACCTGTTATCAGGAGAGACCTCAGTGCTGCATCTTTGAGCCCAGTACTGATCCTGAAAAGTAATTTTAACCGTACTTACCAGTAACTTGAATTTCCTTCCATAGGCTAACATTGACTGGTTTCACTTGGAAATTCTTCAAAGTGTGGAGTTTTGGAACTTTATAATATTCCTCTAAAATCAGCCGAACTACGAATTCCGATTTACTCACCTGTTATCAGGAGAGACCTCAGTGCTGCATCTTTGAGCCCAGTACTGATCCTGAAAAGTAATTTTAACCGTACTTACCAGTAACTTGAATTTCCTTCCATAGGCTAACATTGACTGGTTTCACTTGGAAATTCTTCAAAGTGTGGAGTTTTGGAACTTTATAATATTCCTCTAAAATTAGCCGAACTACGAATTCCGATTTACTCACCTGTTATCAGGAGAGAACCCAGTGCTGCATCTTTTAGCCCAGCACTGACCCTGAAAAGTAATTCTAACCGTACTTACCAGTAACTTGTATTTCCTTCCATAGGAATCCATTGTCGGGTTTTCAGCAGAAAAGTTTCAAAGTGTCAATTTTCTTACAAACTACAAATATTCCTTAAAAATCGCCTGTGTGACTTAAACGCATTCTTTCAACTGTTTACAGGAGATGCACCAGTGCTGGATCCAGGATCCACCACTGAGTAAGAAAAAGTAACGATAACACTACTTACCTGCTAAGTGAGTTTCCTCCCATAGGATAACATTGGTGATTCTATGTGAAAAAGTTTCTAAGTGTCAACTTTTAAAATACAATAACATTCCTTAAAAATCACTACTGTAACCAAAACGCTTTTACTCAACTGTTTACAGGAGATGTCCCAGGACTGAATCTAGGATCCAGTCCTGTGGTTAGAAAAGTAATCCATAAAGTAACTAATTGCATTTAACTAGAAATTCACATTGAGCTCAATGTTGCATTGTGTTTGAAATTGTGTTGCCCATTGCAACAACTGTAACTACTGTACTTAAAAGTCTATTGCCTATTTGCAAAGTATTTAAACTAAAGTAATTCATTCTGAGAAAGTATATTTTGTAATGTAATGTATAATGTAATTACAATGTAATTTAAAAATAAAATATGTAAAAATAAATAGTTTAAAAAATGTAGTAAATCAGTATCAAAAAAATAAATATAACAATTAATACATTTAAAAATTGTCATTTACAAAACCTTTGAAATTCACTGAAAAACCATAGGTTTTAGGGGCGTTATAGTTAGAAATTAGCATTTAAAAACCTTTGAAATTCACTGAAAAAACCATAGGTTTCAGGCACGTTATAGTTAGAAATTAGCATTTAAAAAACCTTTGAAATTCACTGAAAAAACCATAGGTTTCAGACACGTTATAGTTAGAAATTAGCATTTAAAAAACCTTTGAAATTCACTGAAAAAACCATAGGTTTTAGGGACAGTTATAGTTAGTTGGACATTTCACTCGTACAAAACCATAGAAATTCCCCCGTTATAGTTAGTTCAGCTAACTATAACTCGCGCCCGCAATGCACTGCTGATGACGTCACATATTACTTCACTCATGACATGGTCAGTGACATCACTGATGACATCACTGATGACATCTCAAATGACATCACTGATGACATCACTGATGACATCATCCACGTGATAATCTGATGCACCTCCTCACACCCTAATATAACCTTTGATACACCCACTCTAAATTACACACTGCCATTCGCAAAACCATAGACGCTCCAACACCAATAACTACATACCCACTCACTGATTCTTAGGTCTACACACACACATCCACTCACTCACCCGTACAGTCACTCATACGTACGGTCACTCAGTACAGGACTATCATATGCACTCATACTCCTATATAGACACTCAAACACCGCCACTCATCCATAGAGGTACTCATACACCTAGTTAGTCATGCAAATAATTAATCACACTACCATTTACTCACCAATACAGTTATACACACACCAGCTCACTTACTCATACAAATACTAGCACATTCTTACGCTCTTATACAATCACTGATACAAGCACACACTCATCCATACAGTCACTCTCACAATCACACACTCTCGCTTATAGCTATTTACGTACTCCAACACACATATATACTGCCTTTCACATATGTAGTTACTCACACATGCACCACTGGGACATACATTCACTCACTAACACACTCTTACACACACTTACCCACCCATACAGCCTATCACAGATGCACTCTTGAAACCATCCACCCAGTGAATCACCCACTCACACATCTATGCACAGAGTCGCACACACCCCACCCACACAAACACTCAGGCACCCATACAGATACTCAGACAACCAATAAATAACTCATATAGACACTCATGTAGCTATTCACAAACCCATGCAGCCACTTACACAGCAACAGACAGACGGTTACAGACATTCACCCAGTTTAGTCACTAACCCTTGCATTCAGTAAGATACGTTTAATCACTCACTTATAGAGTCAGTCACGCACCTACTAAATCCTTCATCCACACACTTATACACCCACTCATTCTTCAATACACCTTTCCCTATATATTATAAATATTTAAACTTGACAGAAACACAGTCACTAGATGATGTCATCAGTGATGTCATTTGAGATGTCATCAGTGATGTCATCAGTGATGTCACTGACCATGTCATGAGTGATGTAATATGTGACGTCATCAGCAGTGCATTGCGGGGGCGCGAGTTATAGTTAGCTGAACTAACTATAATGGGGGAATTTCTATGGTTTTGTACGAGTGAAATGTCCAACTAACTATAACTGTCCCTAAAACCTATGGTTTTTTCAGTGAATTTCAAAGGTTTTTTAAATGCTAATTTCTAACTATAACGTGTCTGAAACCTATGGTTTTTTCAGTGAATATATATATATATAAATATAAATATATATACATCCATACATATTTATATATATGTGTGTGTGTGTGTGTCTATGGAAATGTATATATACTACCTACTGGCTGTATGTAGTTTCCATAGGAAGAGCGTTTTTTCATTTGCCAATAACTTTCGCATCGTTTGATGTTTCTAGTGAAATTTACAAAACTAGTATGACGCTCACTCCAGCTGCTGTCTTGAAAGTTTCGTGGTGATCAGTCAAGCGAGGGCCGAGAAAAAGGGGGGTCACCAAATTTGGCAGAAAGGTAGATTTTGGTCCAGGGAAGTGCCTTTTGTGATTTGGTGTACATCCGATCAGTAGTTTCAGAGATATTAACCGAAATCCAAATTTGTGTATATAGGGATGCAGTGGATCTGTGGCTCCGACGCGGTGCTGTACGAGTCCTCGTGCCAGGAGTAGTGCTGTAATTGGCTGGCCGCAAGCTGTCTAAAAAGTTGCAGCCACCATTTTATGAAGCAGAGCCAGTCCTGGGGATCTATCTAAATCTAAAAACATAGAAGGGGTCAGGATAGGAGTACCCTGACCCCATTGGTGAATTGTAGGGGTGTGTCATGGATTAGTTATGAGTTTTAGAATGTCGAAATCAGTTTTTTTCCAAGTTGGTGGAGTTGCGACCTCATCGCAACGCTCAGCACAGCACCTGTGTAACATTGCGGTAGAGTCGCAAACCTCGCCGAAAATTAATTAAAAAAAATACATTCAAACATTCACTCATACAGCAATGCATGCACTCAGAGTCACACAGACACTCACACATCCACTCACAGACCCACTGAGAGATGCATGTACCCACTCACAGACCCACTCACAGATTCATGCATCCACTCACAGAACTACTAAGAGAGCTACTCAACCACTTAGCGACCCACTCATAGACTCATGCACCCAGTCACAGACCCACTCTGATACTTATACATTCACTCACAGACCCACTCAGAGAGTCATGCACCCAACCACAGGCCCACTCAGACACTCACACACCAACTCTCACAGATTCACTCAGACACTTATGCACTCACTCACAGACCCACTCAGAGACTCATGCTCCCACTCACAGACCAACTCAGACAGTCAGGAACCAACTCATAGACCCACTCAGAGACTCATGCTCCCACCCACAGACCCACTCAGACAGCTAGGCACCAACTCATAGACCCACTCAGAGACTCACTCACCCACTCACAGACCCACTCAGACACTTAGGCACTCACTCACAGACCCACTCAGAGACTGATGCTCCCACTCATAGACCAACTCAGACAGTCAGGAACCAACTCATAGACCCACTCAGAGACTCATGCACCCACTCACAGACCCACTCATGCACCCACTCACAGAACTACTCAGTCACTCACCCACTCAGTGACCCACTGACAGATGCATGCATCCACCCACAGACCCACTCAGACACTCATGCATTAATTCACAGACTCACTCAGAGAGTCATGCACCCACTCAGACCTACTCAGAGACTCATGCACCCACTCACACACCGACTCAAAAACTCATGCATGCATTAACAGAGCCACTCAGATGCTCCTGCACCCACTCATACACCCACTAAGATACTCACGCACCCACTCAGACTGAGAAAGTGTTATATGTTGTCACAGACTTACTCAGACCTATACACCCACTTGCATATAAAGGCACTCAGAAAACTTGCATTGAATTTGTGCTTTTGGTTTGCGGATAAATCGTAAATCGTAAATCCGGTATTTGTAAAACGTGAACTACTCACCTCTACGGGTCTCAAGGCGCTGGGGGCCATCGTGGAAATTAAGTGAGCTATTGCCCAGAGTCACATGGTGCTGAGCTGCTGCCGGAGCCAGGGGTCGAACCGTGACGTGAGCCCTGTGCTCCGAAGTCAGCTGCCCTGGCCGCTGCGCCACACCTCTCCACAGGGTAGCATCTCCAGAATTAGGCAATAGGGTGGCTCTGAAGAGAGTCTTTGTATTCATTGTGAATATGTGACAGCTACACATAAGACAGGATGCAGTGTTTCAGATTGCTTAAAGGACTGTAAAGTAAACTCCATCCCTTCTGTAAATTCCATGCATGTTGACACGTAGATTGCTGTTGTAGATCGAGCCCATGTTGTGGTCTCTAAGGAATGCAGAAACAGCTTTATTAACATGCTTCCTGGCTTTGTCAATCTGTGGACAGACTTGATTTGACCACTTCCATTTCTGCCTTTGGCATATGTTGGAGTTCACCAACACAGTGTGAGTTCTGGATGTTGGCAATGTGCAATACTCTCAACCAAAGGCAGCAATTGGTGCCACTCTACACCTCTCTGGCCAAACCATTTAATATCCACATTAGGCAAACCCAAGTCCCTGTCAATGCCATTCCTTCTCACACACTCTCTGGCCAAGAAGACATAGCTGTGACCCACAATCCACACTCTAACCATTTTGAATGTGTTATATTTCATATAGGTGCACCGATATAGGTCTGGGTAACATCATAACCCTTCACCTACATTCTCTCCTATACTACATACATAACTGATTTGAAGGACTGACCTTTTACCCCGTTACAATACTACACACAAGTACATAGGGTATTTCCCTGGACACTGGCCTCATAAATTATGCATGAGGATTCTTAGTTTCTTGGAATCACAGCAGGACCATCATCTCCTGCATAATAACTGTGTATAAAGTTCATTCCCGACGTCATCCTAAGTCCGACACTGGCACAGCAAGGTAGAACCCCTGGGGATACCTTAAGGTATATAAACACCACATCTTGCTGAGATAGGGAGAGGAGATCAAGACTTCCTGGCCGACACACTGACGCAAGATGCTGAGGTTCCTGCATGCAGATACTCCAGCTCGCAGTGGTCTGACATCCCTTGCGGGGTGTTCAGCTCGAGACCAGAACGGGGTCCCGCAGTCTCACATCAGGTAATGGGGTTGGCTTTATCCTAGAGGGATTCTTGGCTCTACACCTACTCACATGCTAGGTACACTTAGGTACATCTAGTTAGGGTGCATCGTAGGAGTACTCATTTTATTGCCATGTATTCTATATACTTGCCTGTATTTATGATTTTAGCAAAATGGTAGAAACCTACCATCTGTTTACTTTCTTAGTACTTCTACTCATTTATCTAGGCTACTGTCTATTGGTGATTTCAGTGCACTTATTTTACGCTAGAATAACGACTGTTCAATAAATACTTATTGAAGACGTCCCAACCGTTTATTCTTTGTATCTATCTGAGAACAAGTGACTGAGCAAAAAGTAAGTTACTGTTTCCACAGTCCTGAGGGATCAGGGTTGTCATGTTCAATAGTTGCCAAGAACTATTCTCTCCTTGGTAAGAGGAGGTTATAGTGGCATTGCGAGCTAGCTGGTACACAGGCCAACATACCCGGTGGGGGTGTCTGGAATCAGTCTGGACACCAGTCCCGCAGTGTTTGTTGTCTAAACGCGCAGATCCTATATAGGTATTATAGGAACTACATGACATGGCACCGCCAACGTTGGTATTGGCACTTATTCAACAGTCAAATCTGAGTAGTTCAATCGTGCTATTCTCAGAGACCCCTACTCACATTTCCCCAGAGACTTCTGGAGTGGGAGGGAACAAAATCTGCTGAGTAGGAAAATTCCTATGTATTGGCTGTTGGTTTAATCAAGCTTGAAGGATACAGTGTTCCTAATTGTGCATAACACCTTATCTCAGTTCCCTTGAAACGCTCTCCTTTCTAAAAATAATGACTGAGCAGGGAGACGTAGATGAAGGGAATGCACTAAACTTCAGAACAGAAGAAAATGATGCAGATGCAATATATATTGCAGAAAATGTTAGAAATGCCGTCACCCTAAAACTAGTAGCATATGGTGTTACAATTAGGCGTGGGCAAGTGACCTTCGTGATTGAGGCACACGAATCATATAGAACAGAGGTATTCTACTCATGGATTAGATTCCCGCAGGCAAATGCTTTGACAAAAACATCTCACTACTATGTCGAAGATGACATATCAGACGAATATAGTCCATATGAGGACATTGAAATTCCACTAACTTACCACGAACATTTTTACTGGTTTAAAGGCGCCCTTCCCCATACAAGAAATAGAGTAAGACTCGGCCCGCTCGGAAGAGACAGAGCAACTTGGCCAGTGCTAGCGGCCTACACACCACATCCTGACATTGACACAAGCCAGGAGGAGACTTACTCGTACAGCATAACAAATTAATAAGACTTTACAGAAACATGACACAGTTTGTGATGAGAACACTCACACTTCAGCCAACACCGGCTACACAACCAGGACCAGTCCAAAATAATACAACCAAAATTACACCACAAACACTGCACGCAGTGATGGGTAAAATGCCCACTAAAAGTGAACAAATGCCCTTCTGGATAGCACAAAAAATAACACAGCTGGAGGCAGTGTTTCCACACACTGGTCCTAAGGAAAAGCATAGAATACTGACGATTTGCTTGCCAATGGGGATAGCTCCTCTATAGAAGATTGTACCTCTTGGGGTACAGTTTTCGCTGCAATGTATACCAGGACTCATGGTATCCCTTCTTTAGCGGTAATACCCGATGTATTAAGACAAATACAGAACCAGTATGGAGCAGAACCTGCTCTAAACTTAGGGATGAAGTTGTTAAATAACTTTGCCCAGGTATCTTTGATAATATTAGCAAATATTAAAGGGGAAGCAGCATCAGTGGCAATACGCCAACGTCTGAGAGATTTCACTCCATCACAACAGGAGACAGAGCTACCTAAAATATTTGAAACTGCCTATGTGGAATTAGGTAGAGACAGTCTGGGAGCTAGACCTGTAAAACCTCAACTAGTGGGAGGTACAGATAAAGAACAGGCAAAGCAAACACCGGTTTCTTCAAAAAGAAATGGGACAATAATAAACAGTCCAGGGGAAGGTTTCCTCAACAGGAGCCCCCAGAAAGGAGATATAATCTTAGGAATAGAGATAACATTAAGAAACCTGACAGGTATCAGGACACTGATACACGTTCCTCTCGTTCCTTTCAGGGTTCATCAAAAAACTCGGAGAGGGAAGGATGGTCAGAACAAAGACAAAAAGAGCGTACAAAGCCCAGAGACAGGCAACTTACTTCGGACTACGCTTCAAAGAAAGAAGAAAATCCCAAAGCAAAACCTCAATTTAAAAAGAAGAAGGTAGCAGGTCTCAAAGTTAGACATGCCCAGAATTCTGAGGACTCAACTACTGAACGGGGAATGGGCTCTGACGATGCTAGACAGCGCAGCAGAATTAACAATAGCTCGCCGGAACCTGATGGAATTTCTGATGACAGCGGAGTTGAGTGAGTATATCACGGTGGAAACACCTGATACTAGGGTGAGTGTCCCACACAAGTTACATGAAATAACACTCCAAATGGAGGGGGACAAGCCCAGAGAAGTTAAGGGTCTCTTTTGGGAGAACCTGACTTCTGGCTACGACATCCTATTAGCAGAAAGAGATTGGCCGCCTACTATTGTTATGGAATGCCCAAAGGGGGAAACTGTAATCTTTCCTGCTTTCTCCGACCTATTCCCCGCACACCTAAGACATACATATGCATAGGAGTGGGCGGTAGCACTTGCTCCAGCATTATACTGCAACCACGTAGGGTGGGATGAAGAGTCACCCCACCATGTAATTCCAATAAAAACAAACCCAACTCCACAAAGACAGTATCCCATAAAACAAGAAGCTAAAAACAGGTCAGGGAGATCCTAGATCAACTTGAATACCAAGGTGTAATTGAACCATGCACCTCATCAATGAATAATCCTTTGTTTCCCGTAATGAAACCCGACAACTCATATCATCTAGTTTTAGACTATAGACACCTAAACTCATGCACGAAAACATTTGCAGTGCAGAATGCACATAGTGCCGCATTAATGAATAACATTGTGCAGAAAAAATACAAAACAACATTGTATATCTCGAATGCATTTTTCTGCCAAAACATAGTGCTTGAAACCAGATATTTAACAGCCTTCTCAGCGCTAGGGTCCCAGCGTCAATTTTGTTGACTCCCCAAGGATATAAGAATAGCCCTGGGTTATTCTCAAGGAGGGTAACAGAGTTACTACAGAATTTGGATGAAGAAGCATTATCCTATGTAGATGATATTTATCTGACGGATGATGACTTAGAGGAACATTTGACCAGGGTGAGCACCATAATTTTGGGTTTCGCCTCTGAGGGCTACAAATTTAATTTAAAAAATCGAGAATAGCCCACCTAAATGTCCTATGTTTGGGACATGAGCTTTCAAGTGAGGGCAAAGCCTGGCAGCCCACTTTTTAGAAAAGTGCGCATTGCTACAACCTCCAAAATCATTAAAAATTTACAGTCCATACTGGGATTTTTTAATTTTGGCAGAACATACATTTTGGATTACGCAGAGAGAGTAAAACCCTTCTACGACCTAATAAGACCTGACTTTTCAGTTAGACAATGGACACAGGAACACACAAATATCCTTAGTTCCCTACAAGCTGATATGATAGCATCAAAACACTTACAGACACGTGTAAACTTACACAACCTGGTGATCCGCGTAGTCGCAGGTCAATCAGGGTACACTTACTTAACCTTTAATGAAGGTGAAACAGTACCAATTGCATATAAATCGCATTTGTACACTAGCACTGAAATGCGTTTTGCACCCACAGAAAAAATTCTGACAGCAGTACAGACTGCTGTAGTGAGAGAAAGAGCACTGGCTCAGGGGAAACGAATAATAGTCGTGACCCCGGTACCGGCCTTAGAGGCTGCCACAAAGGCAAGCGTCCCAAATGCAAAAGCGTTATATCCAAGATGGATACAATCGGCTAATTCTCTCACTGCAACAGATGTAGAATACAGATATGACCCTAGTCTAAAAACACAAGCATTCCTGCAATACGAACAAGAATATCCTCTACCAAATGAAATAATGCCTCTAGATCGGTATGAATACATTATTTATACTGACGGATCTGCTCAACCGGCCATAGGGAGTAAGCAACAATACAGTGCAGCATGCGATATTGTAAAAGGTGGAATGCAGGACGGCAAGTTCCGTACAAGCTGTACTAAAACGCAGTCTCTCGGAGACTGCACTGCTCAGTTGGCAGAATTAAAAGGACTATTACTGGCACTGATAAATACGGATCCAGAATTCCCCACACTAATAGTGTGTGATTCATTTTACTGTGTCCAGTCATACAATGAATACCTCCACTATTGGGGACAAAATGGGTTCAGAGATTTAAACGGTGGCACAATAAAACATAGGAAACTATGGGAACAGGTAGCAGAGTTGAAGAACGAACTACCAAGGGCTCACGTGATACACACGCTGAGTCATCAATGTGATGGCGTTCACGCTGAAGGGAATTCATTGGCTGATGAAGCCGCAAAGGGGGCAGTACGCACTGCATCCGTAGCTGCAATCACCCGTTCAAAAACTAGGGTAGACGGTAGCACAATGGTAGCTGTGATAGCTTCGCGCAGTAAAAGCAAAGCACTACCTAAAGTTTTTCCACTCAAGTACTCCTACAAGTTAGATGCAAACAACGTTCCATTTGCTCAGATTCCTGGAGTGGGGGATAGAGTAATACCAAACATGGATCGCAGGTTAGGTTTAATCTTGGCTGCACACGAGGGTCTGAGTTCTGCTCATACAGGAGTTACGGCGACAGTTTCTTTACTGAAAGGACGCTATTGGTGACCAGGGTTAACAAAGCAGACCAAAGACTTCGTCTTAAAGTGCGATATCTGTCAACAGATAAAAGGGTCCACCATAGCTCTCCCAGCGCAGACACCATTGTTAATATCAGACAGACCGCTCGCGTGCATCTACTTGGACCACTGCAACCCCTTACAATCTGATGCGGCTTACAAGTATATCATGGTGGCAGTGGATTCCTGTTCAATATTCTTATTGGTATGGCCCCAGTGCTCGGCTGACGCCCGAACTGTTATAAAAGATTTGCGAGTCTTCATAGGGACATACGCAGTTGGCACATTACATTCTGACCGTGGCCCCGCGTTCAGCTCTAGGGCTTACAAGGAAGCCATGGGAATTTTGGGTGTAGCATTGCGGTACTCCTCTCTGTACCATCCTGAGGGAAATTCAGTTGTGGAGAGGAAAAACTGGGACTTAAAGCAATCTTTAACAGCTAGGGTATTAGGCTCGGGTGGTAGTTGGGTCAATCATCTATATGGGGTCCAGCGAGCCCTTAATAACCAGCCAAGAAGCTCTCTAGAGGGTGCCACTCCTTACGAGGTCCTGTTTGGGACAAGAATGTGGGTACCTGATCTCGATTGTGAAGGCACAGTGGCAGATGAAAAACCGTTTGACATCAATAAACGTTTGGCTATTTTACAGGATCTGAATGAATCCAGAGCCTCTTTAAGTAACGTCAAGACAAAAAGAACCACCACTGGGGAAGTCAAGTGAGCCACAGCAAGACCTGCCTGGATTCCTAAAGTGGGGGATCTGGTCAGAGAAAAGATTGTGGACAAAAAGAATTTGGGCCATCCTATCGAAAGCCTGTACCTGTCCTGGCCATTGAAGGATCAAGAACTGTACTTCTACCGCCTCTTGCCGGAAAAGAAAAGAGATTTGTCTCATTCGATCTGATCAAACAACACTATGTGGCCGATACTAAATAGTAGGACTTGTGGGCTCCTAAGTAGCCGACGTACTCCTCTTGCTACAAAACAGGAAGTTCAAACAGAAAGACTCATAACATTTGAAGAGTCACCTTTACAAAACAATGGAATCGATAACAATGCAATGCAACTAGTTCCCCTTGACACAAACTTTCAAAATAAAAACGAAAGACAAATTTCAATTCAACCTAACAAGGATGTCTACATCAACATGCATCTTCAAGAGCAATCTACAAGTTCAACAAAACCTGCTGAGCTACCAAAAACAGACCGAACTGCATCTGGCTATTTCATCGACTTCGATACCTTTTCATTGGATCCAAGTGAACCTGAAACGACGCCAGCCCAAATTTCTCGCAAATAACGGATCAAAGACTTTTTTAGCTTTCTTAGAAGGACTTATTTAGCATCACCTTGGCTAGAACTTTGGATAATCACCAGTATATTATTTTTTCTTTTTTGGTTAGGATTAGTAATCATTTTCCACTTGCTCATCAATGGAACTTATCTTCAACAGAGCTCTGCAACGTCAAAAGTGAACTTAATTTTAAAACCTCATGTTTCATCTCATCGTGAACAAAGAGACTGGTCCTTAGTGAACATTTCAGCAGTTCCTATACCGGATGGTATAGTGTGGGACAAAGTAAATTATGACATATTTGGACCGACCGAGCTTTTAAAGATTCCACATTTGTTTAAAATTTAATTGAACGATATCATTACCTCCAGTACATTTTCTGATGATTGGGATTTTGAAACTGTTAATAACTTATTGTCTGATTTGGAACAATCTGCTGCATTTTCTAGCACTGAAATGTTAGAGGACACATCAGATTTTTACAAAATGTATTGTTATCAACATTATGGTCATCATTTCTTGCATTAATCTAGCAAACCTAGAAATGTTTTCACATTCCACCAGTGAGAACATTGCCCTACACCACCGAAAGGTAGTTCAAAAACATTTGCACAGAAATTCTCATATTTTTCAGGGTTTAACACTTCTGACCCAACCTCGTACTATTATAAGGTTGCACCCTTATCTGCACAGAAAAATATGTTAACAAACACCAAACAGATTTACTCTGCTTCCTTTATTTCCCAGCTGTCTGAACAGGGTTTTGACTTATGGATGGACACTGTACACTTGAAATCAATCTGGGGTTCTAGGGACTGGCAAGTCCAGGGAACAGAAGCACTATTTAAAGCATGCCTCATTCCACAGCAGATGATTTTTCTGATTGACACTGTGCAACAGACTTCCTGTCTTGGAATAGCCAAGAATAAGGGCTTGAACACGCCTCAAATTCCAACACCTTTAAACACCGAGGGGAATTGTACGTCAAAAAGAGGGGCTAAGTTGGGTAACATATTGCAATACAATAGATCAGACCCCAATTGGAAGGGATGGTTGGTTTGGGTACCACTGAAGGGTTTAGTATCCACAGACCAGACCCACGTTATGTACAACGAGAACATCCGGGGTAGTGATTGGGTGGTGTAAATAATGTGATAAGTAAAATTAGGTTGTGATTTAATTACTAATTTAACTACATCTGTGATTGGCTGCGGATACATCTTTCACAAATTACACTATTGTGGAAAGGCTTAAATTTTCAATCACTCATCCACACCTGCTACAGCTGAACTGGAAGCTGGTATGCTCCAGTTAGAAAGTGTGTAGACTTTTGACTTATTGGCACAGTAGAGTATTTCAAAGCAGGTTGCTATGGGAATTCAAGCAAAAGCAGTGTGGGGGAGGGTTCCAAATAGGTTGTAGTTTGATTTTTCAAACTATACTAGTTCAGACCCAGCATATAGTGTGAAATATGCATTGTATTTTCCAATTCACTACTACTGATATGTGATTGAAAACACATACTAGTATTATTGTAAATGCTGCAACGGACTCCCGAATGGATTTGCGACTCCATCGCAGTTACACCGGGAGTGGGGGTGCACTGGGTGCCACGATTGGGTCACGACTCCACCCACAGGCACTACCAGATTGGGCTTCTTGTCAGTACACTAGTAAAAGAACTGACCAATGAAAACTAATATAAGCTTAATTAAAAATGAAGGAAACGTTTTAATTTGCTTACGACATCAGCTTCACTAGAAAAAGAGAGTGTAAAAGTTTACAGATAGTGGTAATAATAATTTTCTGTGTGTAGAAATTTGAAGTGAAAGTGTGCTAATTTATGAAGATCTCACTCACATGCACAGGCACAACTTTTATGGATCTAGCACTAATGCAGGCAGTGACACACTCAGCTAAATAACCCAATACTAACTAAAACACCCAGGAGGCAATCCATGACATCTCCTACATATACATTTACAGATATATCCACTCACAAACAGAGGCAGCAATTCACCAACAAACTTACTTGCATATGGAAACTGACCCCCAGATAGGGACTCAGACAATCTTTCAAATATATAGTAAAATACTGACACTACTAAAAGAGCCATCCAGTGTAGTAGCTCTTTAATGATGTGTTATGCCTGGTATTCTTGACACTGTGCATCCAGTTCTACAGTTAGGCCGACTAAGCCTATAAAACCCCTTGGCAAGCCTTACTCTCTTGTTCTACCACATATAGCTCAACCTTATCATAGCGTATAGCTAGGCCATAGGATACTCTCCTATGTGCATAAAAGTTAACACATGTAGTTAGTAGTTTCAGTGACCTACATGCAAACTTTCAGGCCCATGTGCTTAATTATACATCCAGTCTCCCACTCTGATTTGAATCTCGGATAGCACATGCAAAAGGAGTAACATACTAATACATCCCCTTAGACAGTCTCAAAATCATCTAAACATTCACTTGTATGCACACACCGAACTCTTATGGATCTAGAACGAATGCAGGTAGTGACACATTCAGCTAAATAACCCATTGCTAACTAATACACCCAGGAGGCAATCCATGCCATCCCCTACATATACATTTACAGAGATATGCATGTGCAAACAGAGGGAGCAATACAGCAACAACATACTTACATATAGAAACAGACCCCAGATAGGGACTGAGACAGTCCTTCAGATATGTAGTAAAGATCTGACACTACCAAGTGAACCATCTAGAGTAGTACTCTTTAAACATCTCTTATATCTAGTATATTTGATGCTGTGCATCCAGTTCTACTGCTACGCTGACTTGGCATTTAAAACCCCTTGACAAGCCTTACCCTCTTGTTCTACCACATATAACTCAACCGTAAGGTAGCGTATAGGTAGGCCATAGGATACTGTCCTATGTGCTTAAAAGCAAACACATGTAGTTACTAGTTTCAGTGATCTACATGCACACTTTCAGAACCATTTGCTCAGTTATACATCCAGTCTCTCACACTGATTTGAATCTCACATAAGCACATACAAAAGGGGAGAGCCTCTGATACATCTCCTCAGACAATGTCACAAGCAATAAAACATTCACTCACATATGCATACACAACGGTTATGGATCTAGTACTACTGCAGGCAGTGACACACTCAGCTAAATAATCCAATAGTAACTAATACACCCAGGCGGCAATCCATGCCATCCCTTACATATACATTTACAGAGATGTGCACTCACAAACAGAGGCAGCAATACACCAACAAACACACTTATATGCGGAAACAGATCCTCAGAACAGGACGGAGACACTACTTCACATATGTAGTAAAGAACTGATAATACCAAGTGAACCATCCATAGTAGTAGCTCTTTAAGCATGTCTTACACTTGGTATACTTGAGGTTGTGCATCCAGTTCTACAGCTCGGCCAACTTGGCATTAAAAACCCTTTCACAAGCCTTACCCTCTTGTTCTACCACATATAACTCAACCGTAAGGTAGGGTATATGTAGGCCATTTGGTATTCTCTTATGTGCATAAAAGCTAACACATGTATATACTAATTTCAGTGACCTATATACACACTTTCAGGCCCATTTGCTCACTTATACATCCAGTCTCACATATTACATCGCTCATGACATGGTCAGTGACATCACTGATGACATCTCAAATGACATCACTGATGACATCATCCACAGTACCACTCACACCCTCATACAACCTCTCGTATGCCCGCTCACACACCCACACAACCAGTCACATACCCATTCACAGACCCATACAATATATTTTCATATTTCCTACGGGCGGTTGCCGGTAGGTAGATATAGTTAGGACCTAGTTTCTACAGGAAGAGCATTTTTTCATTTGCCAATACCTTTGTCGTCATTTGATGAATCCTCGCAATGTTATCAAAACTAGTGTGCAACTCACTTCAGCTGCTGTCTTGAAAATTTCAGGGTGATCCGTCAAGCGGGCCGAGAAAAAGGGGGTTCCCAAAAAGCGTTTGCCTTATGTTAATTCCCATTGGACATTTAGACACGGCTACAGCCTGAACCTCTGAACGGAATTACACCAAATTTGGCAGGTAGGTAGATGTTTGTATTGTGAAGTGACTTTTTGTTATTTGGTTTAAATCCGTTCAGTAGTTTTAGAGATATTAACCAAAATACAAATTTGGATATCTGGGGACGCGATGGAACCGTGACCACTCCCGATCTCGTGCTGATATCTGATTGGCTGCCAACACTTTTAAACAAGGAAGTGTTGGCAGCGATCTTGTGACTCGCCTTGAATCGAGTCACTGAAAAACATAATCAAAAGAAAAGGGGGCAGAATAGAGAACCCCTAGACCTCTGGGGGGTTGGGGAGTCCCACAGGGCCAAAAAAACATTTTTGGGAAACATTTCGGTAAGAGACGTGCGGGATCCAAGGTTCCAACCAATTTTTTTTTTTAAACAAAGCACAGGCTCCCACACTTAGTTTCTAATTAGCCCCCGGGTGGGCCAGGTCCCCGGGGCATTTTAATAAAGGAAGGTGTATGGACCACCACCTCCCCGGGGCTTGTTTGATAAAGAATGCGGGGAGGCCCATATGGCCTCCCCCAAGCCCTGGGGACCACCACCACCCCAGGGCTTATTAATTTATCAATGGAGGGCCACTTGGGCCCCCCCCTAGCCCTGGGGGCCACCACTTCCATGAGGAAAATTATAAGAAAGGAGTGGGCCATGCAGTCCCCCTCCTGGAGCCAAAGTTGGCTCTGGGGACCGCCAACCCCTAGGTCCGGCTCCGGCTATGTCCCAGGATGCCCACCCCCGGGACATAGCTGTTTGCTATGGCTTGGCGGGAGCTTTACCACAGGTTACAAGGATGTTATAGTTAGGCTTAGATTTCATTCGTACAAAACCATAGTTATTCAGCAGTTATAGTTACCTGAGCTAACTATAACTTACGCCCCTGCAATGCACTACTTATGACCTTACATATTACATCACTCATGACATGCTCAGTGACATCACTGATAACATCACTGATGACATCATCCAGTGAGTGAAAGTGCTTTGTAAATGTTTCTGAGACTCAAAGATATGTAGTAAGCTACTTCTAAACTAGTAATGAATGATATGGTTTCTAACATATTTCATCTGAGTGGGTGTGTGTCTGTCTGTATTAGTGTGGGAGTGGGTGTCTGAGTGCTATATGCGAGTGTGTGGTTGTATGAGTGGATGTATAGGAGAATAAGGGGAAGTGTGAGTAGCTCTATGGGTGAGTGAGTGTGTGTGTGAGTGACTGTTTTGCATAGTAGGTTTCAGTGAGAGTGGCTGTATAGTTAAGTGAGTGGCTGTGTGACAGTTTGTATGGATGTGTGAATGGGTATGTATGTGGTTAACTGGATTAGTGAATGGATGTGTGAGTGGTTGTGTGGGTAAGTGAGTGGTAGTATGAATAGCTGTATGGGTGAGTAAGTGCTAGTGTGAGTGGCTGAGTGGGTGAGTGAGTGGTTGTACAAGTAGCTGTATTAGTGAGTGATTGGCTCTATGAGTGAATGAATAGTAGTGTGAGTGGCTTTATGGCTGTGTGAGTGGGTGTGAGTGGCTGTATGGGTGAGTGAGTGGGTGTGTGGGAGTCATTGAATGAGTTTGTGAATGGGTATTCTAGTAGATGTGTGAGTGGAAGTATGAGGGGTTTTATAAGGGTGTGAGTGGGTGTGTGAGTGCTTCTGTGGATATCATCAGTTATGTCATTTGGGTTGTCATCAATGATGTCACTGACCATGTCATGAGTGATGTAATATGTGAGCTCATAAGCAGAGCATTGCGAGGGCATAAGTTATAGTTAGCTCAGGTAAATATAACTGCTGAATTTCTATGGTTTTGTACGAGTGTAATATGAGCCTAACTATAAAGTCCATGTAACCTTTGGTTTCTTCAGTGAATTTCTAAGGTTTTTTTATTCTATTTCCTAACAATTACATCCCAGTAACCTTTGTTTTTTCAGTGAATTTCAAAGATATTTTGAACTTCCATATCCTAACTATAACGCATCTGTAATCTTTTATCTTTTTAGTGAATTCCAGAGGTTTTTAAATTTTCTTTCCTAACTGTAACCTCTAAACTTTGAGAACGGGTATGTTAGTGTCTGTGTAGGTCCCTGACTTGCTGTGTGAGTGAGTGTATGGGTCTCTGATTGGGTGTCTGAGCGCTTATGTGGGTGTATGAGTATATGTGAGCAGCTGTATGGGGTTGTAAGTGGGTGCGTGAGTGGTTGTATGGTTGGATCAATAAGTGTGAGAGTGTGTGTGAAGGTTTGTGAGTGAATGTGAGAGTAGCTAAATACCTGTGGTAGTAGATGTCTGAGTGTTGGCGTGGCTGTTGATTTAAAATATGGGTGAAAAGTAAAAAAAAAATTTAGAAAGGGGAAAGCAAAGCGTAGATAGTGAAGTAATATATGACAAGCAAATGATACAACTTTATGAACTAGTGAAATAAAGGAGAATCACATGAGAAATCGGATTAAAGCAATGAGAATGCAATTTGAAAATGAGTAAAACAGCAACATTAAATAGTATAAAAGACAGTAAATGAAGAAGTAGTTAGTGGAAGTTGGTTAAAACAGAAAGTAAAGGTAGTGTCTTTGGAAATGTGTTGTTTTAATTATTTTCTTTTGTCAAAGCTTTTGGGTTCCACGGTTTTCCCACAGTACCACAACACAGATGGGCCGTACTCTATGGTTTGTGTTCTCATTACATGATCGGAACGGGTTCGTGGTTTAGAACCACAGATTCATCAAATAAAATAAAAAAATCATGTATATAGGAGACTCTGTATGTGCAAGTATACCTTAAGGCTGCATATATTTATAAGCACAGAGGGCACGATTCACAAAAGTAATCTGAGACAAAATCCTAACTTTACGACTTTCGGTATTCACAAAACGCATTTAGGAGTAGTAAAGTTAGGATTCCTAACTTTACTACTCCTAAACTGAGACAAAATCCTAACTTTTCGACTTTTGGAATTCACAAAACGCATTTAGGAGTAGTAAAGTTAGGATTCCTAACTTTACTACTCCTAAATGCCTTTTGTGAATACCAAAAGTCATAAAGTTAGGATTTTATCTCAGATTACTTTTGTGAATCGGGCCCAAAGTACCTGCAGTATATAAATATTTTTTTAAATAAATATTTTCACGATTTCGGTGAACTCGTGAATCTGTGGCTAAGAACCGCAGGTCCGCTCGATGCAAAATGGAGATGCTCCTATTCTATTGGTTCATGTTAAACCACACCTATTTTTGATTAGGACCACTCCCTAAAACAGTTATTCTTCTTCAAACTGTTGTGGGAGAAGCATTGCTTGCAGTTTCCTCCAGTTGCAGTTTCTTTTTCAAATGCCTGAAGGGAGTCCTCCACCTCCATCTGGAAACACTCAACTTATTGCTGATGAAGAAGAAGAAGAAGGAGAGCGAGGTGGGCAGTATTTCACTATGCCATCTGGAGAGAAGAAGGTATCTGCCAGGTTAGTGAAATGCAAACTCTCTGAGAAGCAGTTACCGCGTGGTACTGCAAAAAAGTACAGTCATAGAATATGTCGAAACACATAAAGACCAGACCTGAACGGTCTTATCTGCGGATGGTGAGGGAGAGGGAGTTAACATCTGGAGATGCCTCAGATGGTTTGACCTTTTCTGGAAATAGCAGTCCTGCTGTAATTACTGTGCCGCTACCTCCCCATAGTTAGGAGGCATGGTAACACACTGTGCTACATGTCATACGCTTGTGGTAGTGAATGTGAAAGTGCAGACTGTTTTTGATTTTTTGATGAAGTAAACAAGTACAAGTATATTACTTTCATACTGCTGTTCCACATCACCGTTGTGATTTAAAAATGCAAAGTTACTGCATCTTGTTTCTTTTTTGTTTTTTGTTTAGTTTATGAAGGGAAAAAACAAACAAAAACTTTTAAAGTTTTTTAAAAACATTTAAAACATTTCTTTAGAACCACCATTGAATCAATCAAAAAGCTGAGTCTGAGTCTTTATTATTCTTGTGCATTTTAGTCTGTATGTTAATAGATGTATGAGTAAGTGTTTCTGTGGAAGTATCAGTGTATATATGAGTGTGTCCCAGGGTGTCTGAGTGTATGTATGAGTGAGTGTATGAGTGTGTCAGTGAATGTATCAGTGTGTGTGTTAGTATATGTATGAGTATGTTCCAAGGTGTCTGAGTGTATATATGAGTGAGTGTCTGAGTGTGTAAGTAAATGCATCAGAGTATTTGCTTGGCTGTGTCAGGATATGTGTCAGTGTGTCCTGGGGTGTCTGAGGGTATGTATGAGTGAGTGTCTGAGTGTGTCAGTGAATGCATCAGAGTATTTGCTTGGCTGTGTTAGTATATGAATGAGTGTGCCCTGGGGTGTCTGAGTGTATGTATGAGTGAGTGTTTGAGTGAGTCAGTGAATGCATCAGTGTGTGCTTTGGTGTGTCAGTGAATGCATTAGTCTGTGCTTTGGAGTATCAGTGTATGTTCCAGTGTGTCCTGGGGTGTCTGAGTGTATGCTTGACTGAGTATCTGAGTGTCAGTGATTGCATCAGTGCATGCTTGAGTGTGTCAGCATATGTATGAGTGTGTGCCAGGGACTCTGAGTGTAGGGATTACTGAGTGCCTAAGTGTGTCAGTGAATGTATCAGTGTATTTGCTTGGCTGCGTCAGTATATGTATGACTGTGTCTGAGTGTATGCAGCAGAGAGTGTGTCAGTGAATGCAGCAATGTGTTCTTGTGTGTGTTTTTGTATATATAAGTGATTCCCTGGGTGTATGGGTGCATGTATGACTAGGTGTCTGAGTGTGTCCGTGAATGCATCAGTGTGTGCTTTGGTATGTCATTGTATGTATCAGTGTATCCCAGGGTGTCTGTGTGTATCTATAAGTGATTATCTGACTGAGTCAGTGAATGCATCAGTGTATTTGTTTGCTGTTTTAGTACATGTATGAGTGTGTCCTGGGGTTTCTGAGTGTTTGTATGAGTGAGTGTCTGATTGTGTCAGTGAATGCATCAAAGTATTTGCTTGCTGTGTCAGCACATGTATGAGTGTGTCCTGGGGTTTCTGAGTGTATGTATGAGTGAGTGAGTGAGGCAGTGAATGCATCAGTGTGTGCTTGCATGTGTATGTAATATATATATATATATGTGAGTCCTGGACTGAGTGTATGTATGACAGTGAATATATCAGTGTGTGTGTGTGTGTGGGTGTGTCAATGTATGTATCAGTGTGTTCCGGGGTGTCTGAGTGTATATATGACTGAGTGTCTGAGTGTGTGAGTGAATACATCAGTGTGTGCTTGGGTGTGTCAGTATATGTATCAGTGTGTGCCAAGGTGTCTGGGTGTATGGATAAGTGAGTACTTGAGTGTGTCAGTGAATGCATCAGTGTATTTGCTTGGCTGTCTCAGTATATGTATGTCTGTGTCCTGGGGTGTCTGAGTGTATGTATCTGTAAGTGTGTCAGTGAATGCATCAGTGTGTTCTTTGGTGTGTTAGTGTATATATAAGTGAGTCTCAGGGTGTATGAGTGTGTTTATGATTAAGTGTCTGAGTGTGGCAGTGAATGCATCAGTGTGTGCTTTGGTCTCTCAGTGTATATATCAGTGTGTCCCTGGGTGTCTGAGTATATGTATCAGTGAGTGTCTGACTGAGTCAGTCAATGCATCCATGTATTTGCTTTCTGTGTCAGTACATGTATTAGTGTATCCTGGGGTTTCTGAGTATATGTATGAGTGAGTTTCTGAGTGAGTCAGTGAATGTATCAGTGTGTGCTTGGGTGTGTCAGTATATGTATGAGTATGTCCCAGTGTGCCTGAGTGTATGCATGAGAGAGTGCCTGATTGTGTCAGTGAATGAATCAGTGTATTTAATCGACTGTGTCAGTATATGCATGAGTGTGTTGTGGGGTGTCTGAGTGTATATATGAGTGAGTGTCTGAGTGCATCAGTGAATGCATCAGTGTCTGCTTTGGTGTGTCAGTGTATGTATCAATGTGTACCGGGGTGTCTGAGTGTATATATGACTGAGTGACTGAGTGTGTGAGTGAATATATCAGTGTGTGCTTGGGTGTGTCAGTATATGTATCGGTGTGTGCCAGGGTGTCTGGGTGTATATATGAGTGAGTGCCTGAGTGTGTCAGTGATTGCATCACTTTATTTGCTTGGCTGTCTCAGTATATGTATGACTGTGTCCTGGGGTGTCTGAGTGTATGTATAAGTGAGTGTGTCAGTGAATGCATCAGTGTGTTCTTTGATATGTTAGTGTATATATAAGTGAGTCCATGGGTGTATGAGTGCATGTATTACTAAGTGTCTGAGTGCATCAGTGAATGCATCATTGTTTGCTTTGGTCTGTCAGTGTATGTATCAGTGTGTCCTGGATATCTGAGTGTATGTATGAGTGAGTGTATGACTGAGTCAATCAATGCATCAATGTATTTGCTTGCTGTGTCAGTACATGTATGAGTGTATCCTGGGGTGTCTGAGTGTATGAATAAGTGGGTGTCTGAGTGAATCAGTGAATGCATCAGTAAGTGTGTCCTGGGGTGTCTGAGTGTATGTATGAGTGAGTGTTTGAGTCAGTGAATGTATCAGTGTATCTGCTTGCTGTGTCAGTACATGTATGAGTGTGTCCTGGGGTTTATGAATGTATGTATGGCTGAGTGTATCAGTGAATGCATCGATGTGTGCTTGGGTGTGTCAATGAATGTATGAGTATGTGTCAGGGTGTCTGAGTGTATGAATGAGTGGGTGTGTCAGTTACTCAGTGAATACATCAGTGTGTATGTGGGTGTGCCAGTGTATGTATAAGTAATTCCCGGGGTGTCTGAGTGTATGTATGACTGAGTGTCAGTATCAGTGAATGCATTGATGTGTGCTTGGGTGTATCAGTATATGTATTAGTGCATGCCATGTTGCCTGAGTGTATGTATGAGTGAGTGTCTGAGTGTGTCAGTGAATGCATCAGAGTATTTGCTTAGCTGTGTCAGTATATGTATCAGTACACCCTGGGGAGTCTGAGTATATGTGTGACTCAGTGTCTGAGTGTGTCAGTGAAGGCATCAGTGTGTGCTTCAGTGTATAAGTATACATATGAGTATGTCCCAGTGTGCCTGAGTGTATGGATGAGTGAGTGCCTTATTGTGTCAGTGAATGCATCAGTGTATTTGCTTGACTGTGTCAGTATATGTATGAGTGTGTCCTGGGGCATCTGCGTGTATGTATGAGCGAGTGTCTGAGTGAGTCAGTGAATGTATCAGTGTGTGATTTGATGTGCCAGTGTATGTATCAGTGTGTCCCGGTGTGTCTGAATGTATAAATGACTGAGTATCTGAGTGTGTTGGTGAATGCATCAGTGTGTGCTTTGGTGTGTAAGTATAAGTATGAGTGGGTGCCAGGGTGTCTGGTGAGTGAGTGCCTGAGTGTGTCAGTGAATGCATCAGTGTATTTGCTTGGCTGTCTCAGTATATGTCTGAGTGTGTCCTGGGGTGTCTGAGTGTATGTGTCAGTGAGTGTGTCAGTGAATGCATCAGTTTGTGCTTGGATGTGTTAGTTTATATTAAAGTAAGTCCCTGTCTGAGTGCATGTATGACTAGGTGCCTGAGTGTTTTAGTGAATGCATCAGTGTGTGTTTTGGTGTGTCCGTTTATGTATCAGTGTGTCCCGGGGTGTCTGAGTGTATATATGAGTGAGTGTCTGAGTAAGTCTGTGAATGAATCAGTGTATTTGCTTAATTGTTTTCAGTATATGTATGAGTGTGTCCTGCTGTGGCTGAGTGTATGTATCAATGAGTCTGCAAGTGTGTCAATGAATGAATCAGTGTATGCTTGGGTGTGTCAGTTTATGTATGAATGTGTCCTAGGGTGTCTGAGTGTATATATGAGTGCGTGTCTGAGTGTGTCAGTAAATGCATCAGTGTTGAATGGGTGTGTTAGTGTATCTATCAGTGTGTCTCAAGGTGTCTGAGTGTATGTATGAAAGAGTGTATAAGTGAATGCATCAGTGTGTGTTTTGGGTGTGTTAGTGTATGTATGTGTGGTTCCCTCTGTGTGTCTGAGTGTGTGTATCAGTGAGTGTCTGAGTATTTCCTTGAATGCATCAGAATGTGCATGGGTGTGTCAGTGTATGCATCAGTGTTTTCTGGGTGGTTAACTGTATGAATAAGTGTGTGCATGAGTGAATGGATGCATAAGTGTGTTCAAGGTGTCTCAGGGTATGGATGAGTGTGTGACTGTGCATATCAATGTATACATAAGTGTGTGCCAGTGTGTGTTACAATGTGTATTAATATGTTAGTAGGTGTCTCAGTGTATGTAGCAGAGTGCGCCTAGGTGTGCAGTGTATGTATGAGTGTATCCCTGGGTGTCTGAGTGAATGTATGTGTGAGTGTCTGAGAGGTTCAGTGAATGCATCAGTGTGTGCCTGGGTGTGTCAGTGTATTATTGAGTGTGTACTGGGTAGTTAACTGTATGAATAAGTGTGTGTGTGGCTGCCTCAGTGTATGAATCAGTGTGTAACTGGCTATGTCAAAGTATGCATAAGTATGTTTGTGGGTGTTTCAGTGTATGCATCAGTGTACGCCTGGCTATGTTATTATCTATATATGTGTGTTTTCGTTTTGCAATGTATCCAGCAGTGTCTGCTAATATGTCTTATTGGATATATTATATAGCCTAAATTAGTAATTAGTCACCTACATAACTGTAACAAATGGTTCCATTGACCTTTGTAAAGAGACCAAACAAAAATAGAAATTATTGTTACATATAAACTTGCACAGAAAAGTTTAAGTTTCTTAATTTCAAATGTTTTTTATTAATAAAGCATTACACAGCTGTAACTCTGCAAACAACTATTGCATTTCATTTAAAAAATTTATTTTAGCTTTTTTCTGTTGTCAGCATTTATACTTGTGCACCATAAACAATGTATGGGCAGATTTACAAGAAACTGACGCATCTGTGGAGATGCGTCAGTTTCCCTGCATCAGCCTGCGATACCCTTGCGCCACCATGGATGCGCCATATTTACAATATGGCGCACCATGGCGAAAGGATTGACAGATGCGTCAGAAATTCTGACGCATCTGTTGGCCCAAAAGTCACACATTGTTGCAGTCATATCGCAAGCATGACGCAACTCCAGCAATACATGTTGAGGCCTATACTTATTGTACTGCATCACTCCTAATGCCTGCTTCAAGCAGGCATAAGGTTTTGACGCAGTGGCGTCCTAGTAGTGGCGCAGTTAAATCTTGTAGATTTCACTGCATCACTTTTACGAGGCTTTCCTGCGTGGGAACGCCCACCCTGCATAAATTATACCTGACGCAGGTATAATGTGACGCAGGGCTTTAGAACCTGGCACATCTCCCTAGATGCGTCATGTTGTAAATTGCCCGCATTGCTTACGCCGCCGCTGCGTCTCAATAGTGACACAACGGCGGCGCAAAAGTGTCGCAAGGGGCTTGTAAATCTGCCCCATACTGTATAAATATTCATCCTTGAACAGAGGGAAAAAACAATAATGTAGATTTTACAAAAAAAAAAAACTGCATAGTATGGCACTATACATAAGTGATACTATGCATTGCACTCACTACAAATAATTAATAAATAATTTTAGCTATAGCTACTGAACTAATTTAAAGAAACATATCAGAAAAAAATAAAATGTCATGATATTGTAAGTTGTCCATTACTCGAAATAGATGTAAACCACATTGGAATTTTGGAGTCAGATTTGAAGACATCACTCCTGGTAGGCCTAATGATGTCTTAAACACAGACGATTCATAAAGAACAAACACTGTATACCACTTTTTAAACACCAATTCTCCTTAGAACTTTGGTTGAAGAAAGAAGAGGTATGAATTTGGAAGTTTGAAAGGCAGTTTTTGTTTCAATGTAAGCTTGCTGTCATTGCATTCCGTCCATCCACTTACACTTCTTGAGTACACAGTGTAGTGTCCTGAAGTTATACGAAGTCCTTCATGAAAGATGATAGCCACTATAGTGTACGCTCTTCCAGAAATTGAAATTGTCCCACTTTGAAGTTTGTAATTTCATTTTCCATTTTTTTTTTTTTTTTTTTTTTTTTTAAATATCTTTTTATTAACAAACATCGACATACAAACAGTTATGAATCCGCTCAATCTCAATAGCAGCAAGACAGTATGGGACATTACTCCTGCACATTTCATACGGTCAGTAACATTTCAGGGAGGATGTATGTCATCTAGTGCGACACATTGTGGGGGGTGCAGATATCTCCTCTGTAAGTGTTCCACTGTGACCATACACGTGACCACTTTCTGGGACAACCTCGGGCAAGATATACTGTCTTTTCCCCGAAACATACACCAGTCCACACTCGTCTCCCATGCCCCCCGTGTAGGGGGAGTCACCGCTCCCCAGGCCTGAGCAATGTTTCTCTTGGCTAGCATGAACCCCAGCGTGACCCACTGTATTTGGTGGGAGTTCATGTCTGTTGGTTCCCATATGTTTAACAGGCATCTACGCGCCTCAGGGAGAATGGGAATTGCGAGCACCTCCCTACGACTTCATGTATTTCCCTCCAGAATATTTGGATGTGTGTGCATTCCCATATGATGTGCATAAAGGTGCCTATTTGCCCACATCCCCTTCTGCAGTCTCCTGTGTCCGCCCTTCCCATCTGTACTAGTCTGGGGCCGGTCATGTATATCCTATGCAAAATTTTTAGCTGCACTAATTTTAGTCGTGCCGGAATAGCCACCACTCGGGAGAGGACACCGCCTCCTGCCATTCCTCATCATCCATCTCTACTCCGTCTGCAACCCACTTCTGGCGCAATGTAGAAAGTGGATCTTCCATGTTATATATTAATTTGTTGTAGATTAAGGAGATGGTCTTATCCGGGAGGTGGCCATCCAATATCCTATCCTCCAGGGGGATGACTCCGGGAGGGAAGTGCCCGTCGGGAGAAGAGAGTGTAGAGCATGGCTAATCTGTGTGTAACGGAACCGCTCAGTGTCGGCTAGTTCGTGTTGACTTTGGAGCGTGGCGAATGATTTCACTCCCTCTCCCTCCCACATATCCTTTATCTGTGAAATCCCGATCATGTTCCATTTATCAAACCCCTTTGTTGTCCATAAATTACCCAGTTGCCTCGAGTCCCAGAGAGGAGTAGCCAATGTCAGCTTACCCTTCCACCCGAGGGATCTATTTACGTCGTGCCAAACCTTCACTGAGTGACCCGTGGGCCCCGTCATACGACGCCGGTCGGGTCTCGAATAGAGTGATCTATTATAATTCCCTCCCGGTAGCAACCATCTATCCATACGATAGCCGGGATCCTCAATGCTACCATATGTGCCATGGTTGATGGCTGCCAGGTGTGAAGCCCAATAATATTTCTTTATGTCTGGGAGACTAATTCCCCCATCATACCATTTTAATGTGAGCTTACCCAGGGCAATACGTGGCGTGCTGGTCCACAATAGTTCCCTCTGAAGGTGTTCGATTTCTTTAAAATATTTCAGGGGGACAGGATCGAGTGAATTTTGTAGGGCATAGAGAAAGCGGGGGAGGGACATCATTTTAAAAGGGCTGCTCTACCCAGAAGAGAGAGGGGAGAGATTTCCAGCTGGCTATGTCTCGCCGCAGCCGCAGCATTGGAGGAAGGAGGTTTTTTTCATACCGAAGTGCAGGGTCCCGGGAGAGGAAAATCCCCAAGTACTTAAAGCCCGTGGCACTGATCTGGATTGGGCAGTCACGGGGCAGGGCTGGGGGCCTCCCTGAAGGACATATAAATGTGACTTGGTCCAATTGATTGCAAACCCTGAGTACCTTCCGAATACTTCCAGTATATTTAGAACCACTGTTAGGGATCTTTTGGGATCCGTCAAATAGAGCAGTATGTCATCCGCATAAAGCGAAATGCGGTCCTCCCATTCAGGCGACCAACGCAGACCACGAATAACTGGACTCTGTCGGATCCATGATGCCAATGGTTCCAAAGCCAAAGCAAAGAGCAGGGGAGAGAGTGGGCATCCCTGGCGGGTACCTCTGCTCAATGCAAAAATGTCTGATTTCTTATTATTGACAACGACTTGCGCCAGCGGCGCCGAGTATAGGAGGCGAACCCACCCAATAAACTCCGGGCCAAATCCCAGTTTATGGAGGACTGCTATGAGATAAGGCCACTCAACCGTATCGAACGCCATAGTGGCATCTAGAGAGACAAGGACGGCTGGTTCTAGGATCGTGTTTGCCCTACCTAGAACACCGTGGACCCGTCAGTAGATTTAACGCCGTGTTTCGGCGTGGTATGAAACCGGATTGGTCCGGATGTATCAACTCGGAGATGACTTTAATTAGTCGATTAGCTAATAGTTTAGCTAGGATCTTGGGTTCCGCGTTAATGAGGGAGATCGGTCTATACGAGGTACATTCTGTTTTAGGTTTGCCTTCCTTATGTATAGTTATTATGTTTGCTATTCGTTGGTCTCTCGGCAGTTCCCCTCTCACCCTACTTTCCTCGAACATGGCCCTGAGAGGGATGGCTATCTTGTCAGGGCCAAGCTTATATAATTCAATCGGGATGCCATTTGGGCCTAGGGCTTTTCCGGAGTTTAGGGATCTAATTGCCTGCGCTATTTTGTCAATTGTCAAGGGGCTATCCAATTCTTGCCGCTCCTCCCCGGAGAGGGTGGGGAGCGTTATGTCTCTCAACATCTCAGCAGAGTCATCTTCAGTGTAGGATGCTACTGAGGTATATACCTTCTCAAAATGTCTGGCAAAATGATTCGCTATCTCTTGGGGGATGTGATGCAAACATTGTTGGCGTCATGTAAAATCGGGACCAGCCGATTCGCCCATTCCCGTTTATCCAGCCAGGCAATCAATTTCCCCGCTTTATCCCCCAAATCATAAACCCTACCGAGTTTCTCCCTTCCCCATGTTTTAGCTCTTTCTGTGACCACTGCCTTATATTCCTCCTGCTTAAGACGCAACAAATGAATCGACTCAGGAGTGGTCCCTGTTTCCACGTCTCTCTCCAATTGGCTGACCTCATCCTCTATCTTAGCTACTTCCCTCATTTGCTCCTTTTTGTGTCCAGATATTAGGGACAGGGCCTCCCCCTTATCACCACCTTGAAAGCTTCCCAGAGTGTCTGGGAAGAGTCCACTGTGCCTGTGTTTTTGGTAAAGTAGGTATCCATCGCCTTTGGGAGTTCTTTGCGGATTTTGGGGTTGCGAATATACCAGGGATTAATCGGAATAACTCTACCCACCCTGACCTGGTCTAGGAGTATATGTACCCATAGCGGTGAGTGGTCCGAGATGCCCCTTGCAAGGTGTCTGATTTCGTGAATATGTGAGATTTGGGGGCTTGGGACCAAGATGTAATCCAGTCTGGATAGGCTGCCATGGGCTCCGGAATGGAAGGTGTGTTGCATTTTTCGGGATTATACGTGCGCCAGCCGTCTACCAGTCCCATCGCTTCAAGGAAGTCCGGAAGCCAGCTATTAGAAGGCCCCAGTTCTCGAGGGGGTAGCGATCTAGCCTACCCGAACCCACTGAGTTAAAATCGCCTCCCAGTAATAACAGTCCCTCAGGGAGTGATAGGAGAGTAGTACTCAAATCTTGGAATGTGGTAGACTGTAGTCCCGGCGGGACATAGACCGACACTAGTGTAATGGTTTGGCCCTCCCAAGTCCCCGTGATCCCTATATATCGACCCCTGTCGTCTGCCCAAGTGGAGTCTACGCTGAGGGGGAATGTGTTTTTCAACATAATACCTACTCCTCTCGAGCTCGTTGTGAACCCCGCATGTGCCACCAGTTTGTATCCCCACCTACACATTGCTTTACATGAGTTTCCTATCAAGTGCGTCTCCTGAAGAAGGACAATGTCCGGGGCCTGTTTCTTGATATATTGAAGAACAATGCTGCGCTTAACTTTGTCTCCCAGCCCATTGACATTCCAGCTTAGGATTCTGGCACTCTTATCCCACTGTGTATGCATTAACTCTGGCATAATAATACAAAGCCTCTGTCTCGCCTATCATAATACGTGTCGATGCCAAACTTCCAACAAAAACAATAACAAACCTCCCTCCCAACAACCCCCTCCCTGCTTCCCTGCCCTCTGGACTTAGAACTGCCCATATTAAACTGGCAGAGTGCCTGTCGCCCAACTTTCGTACTAAAAGTAGAAACTGAGGGCGTAAGAGATCCCCGACCCCCGCCCCCCACCCCGTGATTTTGTAAGTCTCTGAGAGGGGATAGATCGCCCTTGTCCGTCCTATCGTTCATGTTAGCTTTCTCCCCAACCTGTCAGCCTCACCATGTCCCCTGGAGTCCAGCGAGGGCTCTATTTCTGTCTCTTATTCCTCCTTCCTGAGGAGCCAGTCTTTCGAGGGCCGTTAACCATCTCACTGTTCAACTTGGTGTTGTGTCCTTGCCTCTGTCGTCTGTCAGCTCATGCTTTACGGGTTTCTAACCAATTTGCTGCTATCTCCGGGTTATCGAAAAACCAGGCTCTGCCATCTGCTTCCACTCGGAGCTTTGCCGGGAAAAGCATTGCATACTTGAAGCCCTTGTCTCTGAGCAGTTTCTTCACTCCCAAAAAGGATCTTCGTTGTTTCTGGACTAACTGGGTGAAATCTGGGAAAAGATTAATATCGACATTATTCAGTCTTAGTGGCGGCCCTGTTCTGGCGCGCTGAAGTATTGTGTCGCGGTCCCGGTAGTTGAGGATTCTGGCCAGGATCGGGCGCGGGGTGCTCCGGGTTTCGGACGACCCCCGGGACTCTGTGGGCTCTTTCAACTACAAAAAGGTTGCTAAGTCCTTTGGGTTTGAGGTGTTGGAGGATAAGTTCTTCCACGAACAGATCCACTGATTCCCCTTCTGCCTTTTCGGGAACACCTAAAATGCAGACATTATTGCGTCTGAGGCGTCCTTCATAGTCGTCCAGCTTCGTTTCTGCAAACTTTCGGAAGTTTTGCAGTTCCTGAATATCGGTTTGCATTTGTGATGTATCATCCACCAAGCTTGTCGTTTTAAGCTCCACCTGCTTGAGCCTCTCGTTATTTTTATTAAGGTCTGCTCGGATCAGGTTCACCTCGATCGTTATGGTGTCCATTTTATGTTCGAGTGAGGTTTTTATCTCCGCAATGGCGGTCATGACGTCCTTAAGAGTGGGTTCCTTGTCTTGAGATTCCTGCTCCACTGCTGCTTTATGTTTAGGGGAGGTCTCCGCTACGCTCTCCCTTGCGACTACATATTTGTCCAACTTGTTAGTTTGTATTGTTTTTTGGCCCCTTGTGGACGCCATTTTGTCTCCTTTGGTTTCCCGTTGGTTGTCCAACAGGCCTTTGAAGCCGTTCAGCGCAGCGGGGCGGTTTGTTTTATGGCGTGAGCGGCGAAGGCCGTGCAGGAACCCGGCACCTGTGTGTCGCCGGTCCAGTATAGCGGGAGGTATCGTGGGGGCTGACTCAAATGAACCCCCGGGATGTTGCCGCAGACGAATGCTGCAGGGCTGTCCACCTAGGGAGATGTTGCCACTCTGCCTCCGTCGGAGCTTCTCCCGCAGGGCCTGCGACTACCCCAGCGCTGCATCCTGCCTTCGTTATTATTCCCTGGGGAACCTTGCTTCCGTGGTCAACCCTCTTGCTCCTGTCTCACTCCCCGGTTGTACTCTGGTGTCGCTGCTTATCTGGCGGCTGCCTCTACCTCCAAAGCCACGCTGGACCCAGCGGTGCGGTCCCCCTGCACCGCGCACGTCGCGGTCCCTGCAGTCGATCCGCACCGGATTCAGCGGGGGCCCTCCCGCTTACGGCGTCGGCAATTCCCGGGCCAAGTCGTCTTTCCTCAAACGCAGCTCCGCTTATCGGCGGGACGGGCCGCCGCGCTCGGCAGGCCGATGCAAGATCCCCGGCGTCTAGCCCTGCTGTTTGCCGCTCACGTCATCACGCACGGCTCCTGTGCCATTGCTGTGGGTCCCGGCTCCTCTCGCGCTGCAGGCCAGATATTGCCGAGGGGATATCTCACCACGGAGGACGCCTAGATGTTCCGTTTTCTTCCCCCATGTACACCGGACGGCTTCCGACGTCCAATTTCCTCTTCAGAGACACGGATGTTTGGGTCGGATATGTCTTATGGGGTTGGGGTGATCAGAGCTCTCCTAGGTAGCGGCCATTACGCTACGCCGCTCGGCCACGCCCCCTCATTTTCCATTTTAGATCCATCTGCTCTGCTTTGTCGTAGCATTAATATAATGTATTTCCCACTTCTCTGTAGTTGCAACGTAGACGTACAATCTGATCTATTTGGGCAGGCCATATTTTGGCTAGCCTTTTTGATTAGTGTGTCTAAAGGCACAGTTTTGGAATCTGGTAATGTTAAGTAGAGAAATCATTCAGAATTGATTTGAGTTGCACAATAATAATAATAATAATTATTATTATTATTTTTATTATCATTGTGTAAAAATCAAATAAATAAAGAAAAAAAGAATTGATTTGAGTTGCAGATGTAAAAGAGCAAGCTTCACAGTCATGGTCCCATGTGTAACTCAGTCCAAATAAGTAATCAATATTTACTTCTTGTTCCAAAACTCCGAGGATGACCATAATAAATTCCTGTGCATCTTGTTGGGTGTTGAGAGTAAATACTACAGAGCCACTATATATGTCTACCAGATGTCGAATGCTTGAAGCAGAATGTACTACAGTCCTATCACTGCATAAACGCTCCAGCAAATGACACAGTGGGAGCAGAATCTGTTGTCTGCTTTATGTTGAATTGCATTTATAAGATGCAGTCAATAGATTAGTACATTGAGAACAACATTAGCATAGCAGTTGACACCATTACTATTTTCCAACTGGAAACCTGCAACATCTCCCCCATTTTCCAGTTTTTTCTTGTTAACACCTTCTTCCTTGTCTTTCTTTTGCTTCTTTTAACGAGCATCCATCAATTATTTTATAAGCTTCCACTTAGGAGAGATTATCTGTTTCTCATGAATAGGATACTGTCCTAAGTGACTAGTATATACACTTCTTAACCGATTGTACTCTCTGACACAACTTGCATCCCACTAACTTTCTTTTCATCAAAATCAACCAAAAACAAACTGGACAATGTTAAGTCGGGACAATGCTACATATGACATACCTACTTTGAATATAGTACTTCCCATATTAATAAAAGCTATATCTACACTTCAGCCTTGTGATTTATGGATAGTTACAGCATATGCTAGAGAAAGTGGGAACTGCGATCGCAGGACATATAAGTCTTCTACAAGCAAAAACGTACAATACATCAGCCAAACTGCTTCACGCCATCAATTTGATCAAAGTTTATGGTAAGTATTCAACCTCATCCCTATTTGCAAACTTAATGAAATCAATCAATTTGCCCATCACACCATTTACTAATCCTTCCTCAACATTTAAATTACACCACAAAATTACAGTTTTTGCACATGCGTGAACACTTTTCTAATCCTGCAGTCCAATATACAGATTTCTCCAATGAATCCAATTTTGCTTGCAGTTTTCCACCTACAGTATTGTCACTCCCTGGTGCTCCATTTTGTCAATAGCTGTGAGTTCCAAAATTTCTTCTATCTCCAGTTTTAGTAATTGTGCAGCCAGAGAACTCCACACCTGGATCTTCAACTGCGCAGACGAGCTCGCCCCGCTACACAACCCCGACAGACAACGCCCCAGGAAAGCCGCCTGGTTCACCACCGCTCTCCAAGAAGCCAGACGCACCTGCAGACGCCTGGAGAAGAACTGGAGAAACACCAAGACAACCGAAAACCACACCACCTACAAGGACGCCTTGACGGACTACCATAACCAGATCAGAGCCACCAAGAGGAACTTCATCCACAACAAAATCCTGGCCAAGTCCACCAACTCCAAGGAACTTTTCAGTGCCATTCAGGAATTCACCAACCCATGCAGTGAAGCCACAGACATCACACCATCCCAAGACCTCTGTGACAAGCTTGGAACCTATTTCCACCTCAAGATCAAAAACCTCTATGACAACTTCATCGACCATCCACCAGGTGCCACAGACAGCCCCCTGCCCCCCCAGAAACACCAGCCAGCCCACCATCTCTAACTGGACACCGATCACGGCCGAAGACACTGCCTCTACCATGAAAAGCATCCACTCGGGGGCCCCCACCGACCCCTGCCCCCCTCACATCTACCACAGTGCTGCGGCCGCCATCGCACCCAAACAACAATGCACCATCAACATCACCTTCAAAACAGGCACCTTCCTAGACGACTGGAAGCGCGCAGAAGTCAGACCCCTGCTCAAGAAGCCCACAGCTGACCCCACCGACCTCAAGAACTATCGGCCCATCTCACTCCTCCCCTTCGCAGCCAAAGTTGCAGAGAAAACAGTCAACAGGAAACTGACACGATTCATTGAAGAGAACGCCGTCCTCGACCCGTCCCAATCCGGATTCCGAAGCAACCACAGCACAGAGACCGCCCTACTCGCCGCCACAGATGACATCCGCACCCTCCTGGACCAAGGCCACTCCGCAGCCCTCATCCTACTCGACCTATCAGCGGCCTTCGACACTGTCTCCCACCGCACACTAGTCGCCAGACTACACGACGCAGGCATACAAGGAACAGCCCTGGACTGGATCCGATCATTCTTCACCGGAAGAAGCCAAAGGATCAGACTCCCACGTACAACGCGTACGTGGGCTCCCATTGACTCAATGGGTGCGAGGCGGACAAGGGCGCCCCCTACAGCAGGTACGCGGTGAAGCGACTCGTGCCGTACACGCACAGGTAGGGGGGACCCATGGGTCCCCCCTGTGTGCGACTCGCGCGGCTACGCGTACAGGGGGGTCCGACACGGACCCCCAAAGTACGGCTCCGACTGCTCTTTCGAGCCGGAGTGCGCGGCTCGGTCGGACTGCTCGCGGCGCGCATCGTACTCACCCGGCCGGGGAACATCTCCATTGCGCGGTGCGAGTCGAGTCCGAACGAGTCGGTCGGTGCGGTTAGACCCGGGTACGAGTCGGTCGGAGCGGTCGGGACGCCCGGACGAGTCGGTCGGCGATTTCGCATCGTACTCGCTCGCCCGGACGCGCGTACGAATCGGTCGGGAAATAGGGATCCGAATCGGATCCGGTTAAGCCGAATCCGATTTGAGCCCTACCGGCCGAGATCGGAATCGGCCCCTCTGTTTCTTGTGTTTGCAAGGCCTAGACTTACACACATAATTCCCCTTGACTTTGAGAACAAACTGGCTGAGCTCAACCGGTCACAGCACTCATAAGAACCCATCTCCCTAAGGGAAAGTATTTTCAAGCCGAAACTGTACAATTTCTTGGTTAGAGTCTTTTCTGCAGAAATCTCCTCCCACGTCTCCTTCATCTCTTTCTTCTCTAATTCTGTAATATATGAAGTAACGTACCGAGCAACAGCGATGGAGATGTCTGCAACAAATTGTGGATCAATATTTGCATTCCACTCTTCAGAATCACAGGGTTGTAGTTATTAACATACTTGGAAGCCTCTGTTCTCAGATTGTATGTGTTTTTTGGTGATTTCCATGTCAGTGTATGTCTGACTGCAGACAAAAAGCTGTTCACTCACAGGTCGTGGAAATCCAAAGCGACATCTTGTGCAAAATTTTCCTTTGCATCTGAATTTTTGATGACAGTACTTCCCACATCTAGGAGGTTTAAAGTGTAGAACGTGTTGTCTCAAGCCCTTTTCATTACCGTCTTTTGGGATGGCGCATGTCACATACTGTTCTATGAAAGACAAAACAGACTCATCACTGCCTGTTCTAAATTTCAGTGCATCTTTTATCCATAACAGCATGTGAATATGAGGAGCACCTTTTGCTTGGTAGACTTTTCACCAAAAGTAATCAGTTACTTCACCAAGAGGAGGATTTCTTTTGTTGCAGATGAAAGACAGCATAGCTTGAAACCTGTGGGTGAAATATCTACAAACATTAGCAGGATTCACGGAGCAAAATTCTCCTCCTGTCTTGACATTAATGTCCTTAATGTTTAAGTTCGCTTCTCTCAAAAATTCAAGCAGGTCATTCCACGCGTGCTCAGCACAACTGAGTGTCAGAAACCAAGTAGGTGCACGTAGGTTTCTCAACCTACATTTGAGTTCTCCATGACGACGATACCAATATTTGTTGGTGCCACGTTGATGCGCCATAAAGATAATAAAGTTGTACTATAAATGTTCATCCTTTTTATGAATTTTCTCCTTTGCAAAAAGATTTTGAAGATTAACTCCTATCTTTGGTATGTGTTTTACAGCATATGAAATTCCAGATGAGTCACTCTCAAACAGAAGATGGAAAATGTATGGAATGCACTGATGAAATCTTGGATCCTCTAAATACAATCGTGCTGACTGGTATTTAGCTGCTGGTATCTGTACCGGGCGGTCATCATAGCGGCCACCTTCTCCAGTGGGAAACAGTTTGAAAAAAGCAAGCCTCTAAGGTTTTTTCCCAGACACTCATGGGAGCTCCTTTTGCTTGTTTCATTTGAAAGAGATCATGAGCATCACCAATGATTTCTTTAGAATGCAAAGGATGGATGCTATAGCATATATATTATTTTCTACCAGGTATAATGTTGCTTTTTTAAACTTTGTTAGCATCCACTAACTCTTGCCATATGTTTTTGCTCTAAGTAGGGACACCATTTACTAGAATAATAAGTGGATCATCAAAATTTCTCTGTATCACTATAGTTTCAATTTTCTTTTTGAACTCTAATGGCAAGTACACAACTCTACCTTTAAGACCTTTCTAGAGTTGCGTTGAAGGTAACCGCCCAGTTTTTGGTTCCATACAAAATATAGCTTAGAAAGGATGTATGCATTGTATAAGAATTTAATCATAAATATTTAAATCTCAAAGTTCTTGTGGAATTGAAACTAATTCTAACTTGTTATGTACTGCTCTAGCTGTCATTTAATTATCCTCTAACTTATCATAGCAGTACTTATAAATAATTTGCCGTGTGCTCAAATCAAACCGTTCTTCTAGAAATAAATATACAGCAAACTCTCGTCACTTATCTCTGTTCTCCTGTTCAGTTTGTGAGTACACAACTACATTATGAGTTTGACTTTTGTAGTGAGTGCATTGACAACTAATACAAACATGGTTTGGTTTCTCTGAACAAACTGTGTTAAGCTTTGCAATCTCTTGTACAAAGTTTTCAGCACTAATTCCTGTATCCTGTTCTTCTACACCTCCAGTAATCAATTCTTCATTTTCCCTAGACTCCTCTTCAGGATCAAAGAAATGAAACTGAATATCTTCACAAACGTTTTCTACCTCTTCTACTGTACCATGCAATAGACATCTATCGATCTCTCCTAAACATAAGGCAGGATTTTCACATAATAAAGTCTACTAACCAAATTTCGCATTTTGGAGTGGTGAACAGCTAACATCCCACAATCATAAAAGGTGCTTGTGCACACTTTCTTTGACGGACATGCCAGTGAATGTCCCTGTAAATTACTGTACTGCCTCACTTTGCATGGATCTAAACCTTGCAAAATTGCAATTTTCTGCTTGACACTTCTATCTGGAAATTGACATAAATATCTCTAAATATGTAAATTGATTGCTGCTGAACACTGCAAATGGTACTACAGCTCAATTTGTATAGCGGGACCTGTATACGCCTTCCTTGCACATCTTCAAATATCAGTTCATCTACATTCCTAGGAACCATCTCTACTTTTGCAATAGGAGTACCATCTTTTACCTCATTACAACGACCAGTTAAATCAACTGCATGCACTAGTGTGTTCTCTTTGAAATAGCTTTCCTCATTAAAATAAGGTTCTGTACTAGAGGTATGCTTCCATTCAACTTTAAAAATATATCAAAATTAGTTCTATTAATAAGCCTTTTTCTAAGGGTTTTTTTCTTCATACACATTACTGTTTTGTCTAGTGTCCTTATTCTCTTCAATATGAAGATAAATATTATTCCTCTTTAGGTCAATCGCTTTTTCAGCAACACTCTTAATATGTTGCTTTTGCTTAAATGCAGCACTTCTCTTATATTTCTTCATCCTTTGCAGTAAAATTCTATATTACTCTAGTCCAAAACATTTTAGCTCATAACTCCATAAACTGTTTCTGTCTCCATGACAAACTTCCTCTGTTCTTAGAACATTTCCTACAGTAAGAAACATGTACTCCTTGCTTTTTTCCAATTGAAGTGAAAATTCCATTTTTGGATAAGACATTACCCTCATTCTGCATTTTACGACATATTTTCTTTAGAAACTGCTTAGTACTCTTACCAGCTTCTCTTTTTTCCCCCTGAGCATTCTCAACCTTATTTTCTTTTTCTTTCTCAGTTTGAAGTTGGGAATACTATTTCCTCTGTTTCTTTCTTCTTTGTCTCTTGTGAGGCATGGTAATTCTTCTTTATTTAAATGCGTATATCTGGAAACAAATAAACAACAAATTAACATCTACATTAATTCACTTTACTACTAATTCACTGAATAGTAAATTATTTACTCTATAGTTTGTAAATAGTTATGCAAGACATAGTTTCCTTTTCTTCTCTGCTCTGTTTTCTGCAGTAAGCAGAAGTAACTGTATATCCATCTACCTCTCTTGGTCATAGGTATTAGTGATACACTGAGTATACTGCTGTATGCATTAACCCGTTCCCTGCTTATGATGGAACCACGCCGTCATGAGCCACGGGCGCCGTGTGCTCATGACGGCGTGGTTCCGTCATGCGGCTGCCGCTCGTCCCACGCGCGATTAATTCCCCGCCTGTGCGGGCGAATTAATGAGCGGGCGGGGCTGTGACGGAACCACGCCGTCATGAGCACACGCCGCCCGTGGCTCATGACGGCGTGGTTCCGTCACAAGCATGGCGGCGCCGCGCTCACCCCCCACCCCCCCAGCGCCGCGGCGGAATTACCGCCGCGGCCAAGCGGTTAATGTGTGCCTTATTCTGTGTCTCACTGTATATATGGAACTTTAAATACCGGTATTATTCTTTAGCTAGCTATCTTTCAAGATATTTTAGTCTCAACCTTGGTGTGTTTCTCCCTGCATTACTGTGTCTGGGTTGGTTCTGTCAATAGCTACCTCTATGCGCATAGCTGTGGTAGTGCCACATTACTATGTACCTGTGTGCATAAGTGTGTTACTGTATACATAATAGTATACTTTAATGAATCAGTTTCTGTCTGGGTACATCAGGATACACTTCACTGTGTACCTAATTATCTCAGTGTGTGTATCAGTGTCTGTCTGTTAGTGTAGACATCAGGTTGTACCTCACTGTGTTAATGTTTACATGAGTGCATCCTTGGCTCTCTTAGTGTATTCATAGGTACATCTCTATCTGTTTTAGTATTTATATCAGACTATACCTGGCTGTGTTACTATAAGCATCAGTGTGTGCCAGCTTGTCTCAATCTATATATCAATGTATACCTTAGTGTGTCAGAATATACATGACAGAATGCCTGGGTATCTCACTGCTTATATTAGTGTTTTACTGCTTGTGTCAGTCGCTACATTGGTGTATACCTGCATTATGTTACTCTTAGCAAATTTGTATTCTCCTTTGTTGATCAGTGTGCTTTTCTTTATTTGCATCATATACTCTCTTTTTATATTTACTTTTACTTTTTCTAAACATCCTACTCACTTTCATCCACCTTATATGCACCCATTCCGTCTCTATCAAATATTGTTTTATGCTACAGCTTAATTCCCATATAAGTTAAATGTTATTGTTGGTCTGTATTTTTGTTTCTCGGTATCAGTTTGAATATCTTCTTTCAGAAAGTACACAAAAAACAAGCACAAGAATGGTACACCACTCTCATACAAGAGAACCATTAATGGCAACCTTTATAACTTTGCTTTCAAGGTTAAACAATCTGTAGACTAATCACAACACTGGTTTCATATTTTATTAGTAATACTACTCATTTGAATGGTCAAAATTGTTAAACCTTTCTTACACTTCTTTAAAGAAAGCCAAATTTGGTTGGGGTTTTTGGGATGCTCCCCGGATCCACTGCGGCGCTCAGTGTGGCCACCCATGTAACCTAGCGGTGGATCAGCGGATCCACAAGGCAAACCAAAATCTTTTATTAAACTGCTCCTAAAGAGTATCACTTACACAGCACTTGGTACTAATGCCTAAATTTGGACTCACACACCTTATTCACTATTTCTTCTATTAACACTCACCCTTCACATTTACAGTCTATGCTTTTTTCTTTCCTCCCACCCATCCTCCTGTAGCTCTGTGACTATGGTGATCAATATTGTAACATTATTTGCTAGCAGTAGGTCACACATTCACAACACTTTCTGAGAGCAGCATGCTAAATCCTAAACCAACTGTAGCAGGTGTGTTTGAGCGTATGCAATTAGAAGCATATCCCAGACACTAGAACTTCTTGCTAATATCTGCAAAGCCAATCACACAATCTACTTACTTTTGTCACAAAATCTCAACCTAGTTTTACCCACTAGTATATGTACACCATCCAATAAAATGTAATCTTTAAACTTTTAGTTGCTAGACTCCTTTTTAACTGTTTTCTTTTTCAAGTCTGTCTCATTCTGCTGCAGCCTTCTCCTGTGTGCTACTGTTCCTTACCTTCAAAATGGTTAGAGTGTGGATTGTGGTTGGCCAGAGAGGGTAAAATTGGCATCAAATGCTTCCATTGGTTGAAAGCAATATGGATTGCCAACATCCAAACCTCATGATTGTACACTGTGGTGACTATGACATGGGCACTCCTACTGGGTAGGACTAGACATCCTAATGAAGGATACCTTTGGTCAATTAATGACACTTTTCCCTCACACTGCCTTAGTGTTTTCCAACACATGCCAGAGGCACAAATGGAAATGGTCAACTGAATATTGTCCACAGAGAGACAAAGCCAGGAAACATGTTAATAAAACTGTTTCTGCATTCCTCAGAGACCATAATATTGGCTCTATCTACAACAACAACCTAAGCTTTGACATTGCTGGGATTTACAGACTTGATGGAGTACATTTCACAGAGAAAGGCAAAAAGGTGTTCCTGAACAACTTGGAAGAATGCATCATGTTACACAAACACACACACATTAACTACTGGCGGTCGCCAGTAGATAGTTATAGTTACAACCTATTATCCATAGGAAATCCGCGACATTCTATTTGAAATAACTCTCTTGCCGGTTGACGTATCTTCGCAAAATTTTCAAACTTTGTGGGGCGCTCCGGTCCGCTTCTACCCTGAAAGTCTCGGGGATTCGCCAAGCGGGGGCCGAGAAAAAGGGGGTCCCAAAACGCGTTTTCCCCATGCAATTTTCCATAGGAAACTTTAGACATGTTTACAGCTCGAACTGCTGAACAGAATTACACCAAATTTGGCAAAGAGGTAGTTCTTGGTTCAGAAAGAACCCTTTTGTTAAATGGTGTAAATCCGTTCAGTAGTTGCTGAGAAAATCAAAAGTAAAAGTACATATATATCTATGGCCGAGTAGGGTCCGCGCACTCTCAGCGCACTCCTGCGCGCACCATCCCGATCACGAGCTGCATGTTAATTGGTTGTCAGCTGGCTGTCAACATTCCGATTCAGGAAATGTTGGCAGTTATTTTGTCCCTCGGTTGAACCGAGGACAGAAACAAGTGCGCAAAGCGCACAAAGGGGGCAGGGTAGAAACACCCTGACCCCTAGGTTTGCTCAGGGGTCCCACAAGGACCCCCTGGGCAAAAAGAAAAAAAAATTTTTAAAAATCGGCAGGATGCGCTCAGGGTGCGCGAATCCTGCCGAAAAATCGAAGCGCGGTCTCCCGCGCTCGATTGCATTTTGCCCTCGGGTGGCCCAAGTCCCAGGGGCATGGTGGGGGTGGGTATATTGTTTGTATGGGGGCCTCAAGGGCCCCCTAAGCCCCGGGGACCGCCACCCCCGGGGCTTTATAGAAAATGGTGCGGGAGGGCTCTTCTGCTCCTCCCGCACCCCCGGGGACCGCCACCCCCGGGGCTTCTTTTTAATTTAAATAAGGTGTGGGGGCTCCAGCCTCACACGCCCGGGACCACCACCTCCCGGGGCACTTATAAAATAAATGTGGGGTCCATTACGGACTCCCAGAGCCCCGGGGACCACCACCTCCCCGGGGCTGTGCAATTTAGGGAGGGGGCCGCGCGGCCCCCTCCTGGAGCCCTTGATGGCCCTGGGGACCGCCACCCCCAGGGCCGGGCTCCTGCAGTGTCCCGGGGTGCCTACCCCGGGACACTGTAGTTTGCTATGGCAGGACGGGAGCCTCGCGGCTCCCGTCCTGCCATAGCAAACTGCTTTGGATATTGGAAGAGAGAGCAGGGAAACCGCCTTCAATATCCAAAGCCGACTGCTTTTCACATGGGGAGCTGCATCTTAGCAGCTCCCCATGTGGAAAGCAATGCCGGCTCCCAAGGGACGCGGGAGCCGGCTGGGACTGTGGGGGATTGGGGACTCCCCACAGTCTCCAACGTGAGGCCAGGCCCCGGGGGATGGGGTCCCCGGGCCATAGTGGCTCGGGAGGGGGCCACGCAGCCCCCTCCCAAAGTTTAAAAAAAAAAACACAAAAAAAAAAAAGGGTATGGCCGGCCCCGGGGATGGGGTCCCCGGGCCTTAAATGGTCAGAGGAGGGGGCCACGCAGCCCCCTCCAAAGAATAAAATGTAGAAATAGAGGCCATGCCCCGGGGGATGGGGTCCCCGGGGCCAATACAGGCCCAGGGAAGGGGGCCACGCGGCCCCTTCCCTGTTTTTTTTTACATTTTAATTAAAAAGGGGTAAGGCCCTGGGGGATGGGGTCCCCAGTGCCCAAAAACAGGAAAAAGGAAGGGGGCTACACAGCCCCCTTCAGGGGACAAAAAAAAACGATCTGGCCCGCAGGCCCCGCCCCTTTCCTTCACCACTCTGCAAACGCGCCCTGGCGCTGCTTGCAGAGGGGAACGAATTCCCTTGAATACTGGGGTTCTTGAGCCAACTAGCCCACCAGGAACCTCCAGTATGCGCCAGGGCTGCGTTGCAGAGAGGTGTACAGAGGCCACGCCCCTTTTACACCTCTCTGCAACGCAGCTCTGTGGCGCTTTTGGATATACCTGTTGGGCTAGTTGGCCCCCAGAGACCCTCAGGATTCAAGGGGAGTTAATCCTCGACTTAAAACGCGCCACGGGCGCGTTTGCACAGTGGTGAAGGGAGGGGCGGGGCTTCAGGTGACATCTGTAAACGCGCCGTGGCGCGTTTTAAGTTGGGATTAAATCCCTTCATCCTGAGGGTCCTGAGGGCCAACTAGCCCAACAGGTACATCCAGAAAGCGCCACAGAGCTGCGTTGCAGAGAGGTGTAAAAGGGGTGTGGCCTCTCTACACGTCTCTGCAACGCAGCCCTGGCGCATATTGGAGGTTCCTGGTGGGCTAGTTGGCCCCTAGGGACCCTCAGGATTCAAGGGGACTTAATCCCCAACTTAAAACGCGCCACGGGGCGCGTTTGCACAGATGTCACCTCAGGCCCCGCCCCTCCCTTCACCATTGTGCAAATATTCTTCTAAAATCATCCGAAATACGAATTCCGATTTACTCACCTGTTATAAGGAGAGACCTCAGTGCTGTATCTTTCAGTCCAGTACTGGTCCTGAAAAGTAATTTTAACCGTACTTACCAGTAACTTGAATTTCCTTCCATAGGATATCATTGCCTGCTTTTTGCTGAAAAAGTTTCTAAGTGTTGATTTTGAAACCTACAAATATTCCTCTAAAATCCGCCGAAATACGAATTCCGATTTACTCACCTGTTATAAGGAGAGACCTCAGTGCTGTATCTTTCAGCCCAGTACTGGTCCTGAAAAGTAATTTTAACCGTACTTACCAGTAACTTGAATTTCCTTCCATAGGCTAACATTGACTGGTTTCACTTGGAAATTCTTCTAAGTGTGGAGTTTTGGAACTTTAAAATATTCCTCTAAAATCAGCCGAAATACGAATTCCGATTTACTCACCTGTTATCAGGAGAGACCTCAGTGCTGCATCTTTCAGCCCAGTACTAATCCTGAAAAGTAATTTTAACCGTACTTACCAGTAACTTGAATTTCCTTCCATAGGATATCATTGCCTGCTTTTTGCTGAAAAAGTTTCTAAGTGTTGATTTTTGAAACATACAAATATTCCTCTAAAATCAGCCGAAATCCGAATTCTGATTTACTCACCTGTTATCAGGAGAGACCTCAGTGCTGCATCTTTCAGCCCAGTACTGGTCCTGAAAAGGAATTTTAACCGTACTTACCAGTAACTTGAATTTCCTTCCATAGGCTAACATTGACTGGTTTCACTTGGAAATTCTTCTAAGTGTGGAGTTTTGGAGCTTTAAATTATTCTTCTAAAATCAGCCGAAATACGAATTCCGATTTACTCACCTGTTATCAGGAGAGAACCCAGTGCTGCATCTTTTAGCCCAGCACTGACCCTGAAAAGTAATTTTAACCGTACTTACCAGTAACTTATCTTTTCTTCCATAGGAATCCATTGTCTGGTTTTCAGCAGAAAAGTTTCAAAGTGTCGATTTTCACAAACTACAAATATTCCTTAAAAATCGCCTGTATGACTTAAACGCATTTTTTCAACTGTTTACAGGAGATGCACCAGTGCTGGATCCAGGATCCAACACTGAGTAAGAAAAAGTAACGATAACAGTTTTTACCTGCTAAGTGAATTTCCTTCCATAGGATAACATTGGTGATTCTATGAGGAAATGTTTCAAAGTGTCAACTTTTAAAATACAATAATATTCCTTAAAAATCACGACTGTAACCAAAACGCTTTTACTCAACTGTTTACAGGAGATGTCCCAGGACTGAATCTAGGATCCAGTCCTGTGGTTAGAAAAGTAATCCATAAAGTAACTAATTGCATTTAACTAGAAATTCACATTGAGCTGAATGTTGCATTGTGTTTGAAAATGTGTTGCCCATTGCAACAACTGTAACTACTGTACTTAAAAGTCTATTGCCTATGTGCAAAGTATTTAAACTAAAGTAATTCATTCTGAGAAAGTATTTTTTGTAATGTAATGTATAATGTAATTACAATGTAATTTAAAAAATAAAATATGTAAAAGAAATTGTTTCTAAAAATGTAGTAAATCAGTATGAAAAAATTAATATAAAAATTAATACATTTAAAAAATGTCATTTAAAAACCTTTGAAATTCACTGAAAAACCGTAGGTTTCAGGCACGTTATAGTTACAAATTAGCATTTAAAAAACCTTTGAAATTCACTGAAAAAACCATAGGTTTCAGACACGTTATAGTTAGAAATTAGCATTTAAAAAACCTTTGAAATTCACTGAAAAAACCATAGGTTTTAGGGACAGTTATAGTTAGTTGGACATTGCACTCGTACAAAACCCGTGAAATTCCCCGTTATAGTTAGTTCAGCTAACTATAACTCGCGCCTCCGCAATGCACTGCTGATGACGTCACATATTACATCACTCATGACATGGTCAGTGACATCACTGATGACATCACTGATGACATCTCAAATGACATCACTGATGACATCATCCACGTGATAATCTGATGCAGCTCTTCACACCCTAATATAACCTTTGATACACCCAATCTAAATTACAGACTGCCATTCGCAAAACCATAGACACTCCAACACCAATAACTACATACCCACTCACTGATTCTTAGGACTACACACACACATCCACTCACTCACCCGTACAGTCACTCATACTTATGGTCACTCAGTACAGGACTATCATATGCACTCTTACTCCTATATAGACACTCAAACACCGCCACTCATCCATAGAGGTACTCACACACCTAGTCAGTCATGCAAATAATTAAACACACTGCCATTTACTCACCTATACAGTTATACACACACCAGCTCACTTAATCATACAAATACTAGCACATTGTTACGCTCTTATACAATCACTGATACAAGCACACACTCATCCATACAGCCACTATCACAATCACTCACTCTGCTTATAGCTATTTATATACTCTAACACACATATATACTGCCTTTCACATATGTAGTTACTCACGCATGTACCACTGGGACATACATTCACTCACTAACACACTCTTACACACACTTACCCACCCATACAGTCTATCACAGATGCACTCTTTAAACCATCCACCCAGTGAATCACCCACTCACACATCTATGCACAGTCGCACACACCCCATCCACACAAACACTCAGGCACCCATACAGATACTCAGACAACAAATCAATAACTCTTATAGACACTCATGTAGCTATTCACAAACCCATGCAGCCACTTACACAGCAACAGACAGATACAGACATTCACCCAGTTTAGTCACTAACCCATGCATTCAGTAAGATACGTTTAATCACTCACTTATAGAATTAGTCACGCACCTACTAAATCCATCCATACAGACACTTATACACCCACTCATTCTTCAATACGCCTTTCCCTATATATATTAAAAATATTTAAACTTTACAGAAACACACAGTCACTGGATGATGTCATCAGTGATGTCATTTGAGATGTCATCAGTGATGTCATCAGTGATGTCACTGACCATGTCATGAGTGATGTAATATGTGACGTCATCAGCAGTGCATTGCGTGGGCGCGAGTTATAGTTAGCTGAACTAACTATAACGGGGAATTTCACGGGTTTTGTACGAGTGCAATGTCCAACTAACTATAACTGTCCCTAAAACCTATGGTTTTTTCAGTGAATATATATATATATGTGCTTGCTGGTGGTAAATAAAGCCTCGCCTTGAGCAAACTTGCGCTGTGTCAGACCTGTTCTGTGACCCAGGGAACGGGATTGGTGGCTTATGTTTGACAGAGGTCGGCTCTGTATCCTGGCACGCCTCTCGTTCAGGTGCACCGCGGACTTGCCGGCAAATGGTGGTGATAATGCATGGACTGCATAACGTGGTGCCCCCCCGACCGTGAGCAATTGCGGTATTGGGGAGAGAGAAGCAGATTACTGCTGTTCGAGTTTGCCTTCGGTGAGGCAAACCACCAGTGACCCTGCGTGTGCGAAGGAAGGATGGCACAACGGCTGGCGTTCTGCCAGTGCATTATCGGATGCACGAGCCAGTCACTGGACAAGGCTTGCGTGGTGGGCTATCGTGACTTTTATCGGCAGGATCTTTTGCACATTTTTAACATCGGTAAACATGAAGAGAGAGGAAAGTACTTACTTATGGAACTTTCCCAGTCCTCTCTCTATGCTGATTCCAACAAGCCAATGAGAGCCCTCTAACCAGCACGTAAGAACTCCCGCGAAATTTTATTTGAACTTTCTAAGCAACAACACTGGCACAGAAGAAGGCATCCGCCGAAACGCGTCTGCCAGTTGCTGTAATCAGAGGACCCCCCTCCAATGTGCTTGCTGGTGGTAAATAAAGCCTCGCCTTGAGCAAACTTGCGCTGTGTCAGACCTGTTCTGTGAACCAGGGAACGGGATTGGTGGCTTATATATATATATATATATATATATATATATATATATATATATATATATTGTATTTCAAACAACCTCCGTTTAGAGACGCACTCGAAACCAGCCCATTGACGGCACTAGGCTCCTCTTTTGTCGGACATTTGAATTAAAGCCTAACGCGTTTCGGAGCGTGGCTGCTCCTTGGTCACAGGCAGTTCAAATTGACCACGCAAACAAACAAGGAGGCATTGTTACCGGCACGTTATTTATTTGGCCCTCCAGTGGGCGGCAGATGAATTAGCCATTATTGCATGCTGGTACTCGTAGTAGTACTGTCCTTTAGTAGGTTACTTGCCCCCTTGCATATAGTTGTTTCCTCAGTGGGTCTTGCGGTCGCATTCACATTATCGATATTGTTCATAGCCCTCCAGTGGGCTTCCGATTCAAGGGTCGCCGTATTAAGTGTTTTTTTCCTTTTGGCTGGAAACACTGGCTGGAGACTTCACAAATTCTGCGTCTCCATAGTCCCCGTATTATCCACAGGTGGTGCAGTCTCAGCGGCTCGGTCTGCCGCATCTCATTTTGTATTTCAAACAACCTCTGTTTAGAGACGCACTCGAAACCAGCCCATTGACGGCACTAGGCTCCTCTTTTGTCGGACATTTGAATTAAAGCCTAACGCGTTTCGGAGCGTGGCTGCTCCTTGGTCACAGGCAGTTCAAATTGACCACGCAAACAAACAAGGAGGCATTGTTACCGGCACGTTATTTATTTGGCCCTCCAGTGGGCGGCAGATGAATTAGCCATTATTGCATGCTGGTACTCATAGTAGTACTGTCCTTTAGTAGGTTACTTGCCCCCTTGCATATAGTTGTTTCCCTCAGTGGGTTTTGCGGTCGCATTCACATTATCGATATTGTTCATAGCCCTCCAGTGGGCTTCCGATTCAAGGGTCGCCGTATTAAGTGTTTTTTTCCTTTTGGCTGGAAACACTGGCTGGAGACTTCACAAATTCTGCGTCTCCATAGTCCCCGTATTATCCACAGGTGGTGCAGTCTCAGCGGCTCGGTCTGCCGCATCTCATTTTGTATTTCAAACAACCTCTGTTTAGAGACGCACTCGAAACCAGCCCATTGACGGCACTAGGCTCCTTCTTTGTCGGACATTTGAATTAAAGCCTAACGCGTTTCGGAGCGTGGCTGCTCCTTGGTCACAGGCAGTTCAAATTGACCACGCAAACAAACAAGGAGGCATTGTTACCGGCACGTTATTTATTTGGCCCTCCAGTGGGCGGCAGATGAATTAGCCATTATTGCATGCTTATAGTTGTTTCCCTCAGTGGGTTTTGCGGTCGCATTCACATTATCGATATTGTTCATAACCCTCCAGTGGGCTTCCGATTCAAGGGTCGCCATATTAAGTGCCGTCAATGGGCTGGTTTGAAGTGCGTCTCTAAACGGAGGTTGTTTGAAATACAAAATGTTATGCGGCAGACCGAGCCGCTGAGACTGCACCACCTGTGGATAATACGGGGACTATGGAGACGCAGAATCTGTGAAGTCTCCAGCCAGTGTTTCCAGCCAAAAAGGAAAAAAACACTTAATATGGCGACCCTTGAATCGGAAGCCCACTGGAGGGCTATGAACAATATCGATAATGTGAATGCGACCGCAAAACCCACTGAGGGAAACAACTATATGCAAGGGGGCAAGTAACCTACTAAAGGACAGTACTACTACGAATACCAGCATGCAATAATGGCTAATTCATCTGCCGCCCACTGGAGGGCCAAATAAATAACGTGCCGGTAACAATGCCTCCTTGTTTGTTTGCGTGGTCATTTTGAACTGCCTGTGACCAAGGAGCAGCTACGCTCCGAAACGCGTTAGGCTTTAATTCAAATGTCCGACAAAAGAGGAGCCTAGTGCCGTCAATGGGCTGGTTTCGAGTGCGTCTCTAAACGGAGGTTGTTTGAAATACAATATATATATATATATATATATATTGATAAAGGCTGTTGTTACAGCCGATACGCGTCTCTCCTGTTTGCTGAGTCGGAGGAGGCCCAATGTACTAAAGAAGCCTTAATCCGGCAGCCCTCGTGTGCGTGCTCTCTTCCTTGTGGAGTAGGGGTTGCGCTTTATATTACCTACTGGCGGTCGCCAGTAGGTAGTTATAGTTACAACCTAGTTTCCATAGGAAAAGCATTTTTTGATTTGCTAATAACTTTGGCGTCGTTTGACGAATCTTTGCGAAATTCTCCAAAAAAAAGTCTATCCAGGTCAGCTCCTATCCTGAAGGTTTGGGGGTGATTCGTCAAGCGGGGGCTGAGAAAAAAGGGGGGTCCCAAAACGCGTTTTCCCCATGTTAATTTCCCTAGGAAATTTTGCGACGAGCTACTGCCCGAACTGCTGAACGGAATTACTCCAAATTTGGCAGAAAGGTAGAGCTTGGTTCAGAAAGCGATCTTTTTTTTAAATGGTGTAAATCCGTTCAGTAGTTTTTGAGAAATTAAAAAAATAAGAGTCAAAAAATAAATTTCCCATAGGAAACTTTGTGCAAGGCTACAGCCGAAACTACTGAACGGAATTACCCCAAATTTGGCAGAAAGGTAGTGCTTGGGTCAGAAAGCGACTTTTTTTTAAATGGTGTAAATCCGTTCAGTATTTGCTGAGAAAATTGAAAAATAAAAGTTTCGATATCTGGACGGAGCCTAAGTCCCGAGCACGAGCTACAATGTGATTGGCTGCCAACACTCCAAACCAGGAAGTGTTGGCAGCCATCTTGTGACTCGGTAGAAGCGAGTCACCAGAAAACTGAGAAACAAAGATATAAAACAAGAGAAGGGGGCAGGGTAGAAACACGCTGACCCCCTAGGCCTGCTTAGGGGGTCCCAGAAGGACCCCAGGGCCCAAAAAGCATTTAAAAAAAAAAAAACGGCGCAATTCGCGCTGGGGTCGCGCGTTTTATTTTAATGAGGCCCCTGGGTGGGCTAGGTCCCGGGGGTATTTCTTAAAAAAATTAAAGCGGGGGCTCGCTGGGGCTCCCGCAGCCCCGGGGCTTCACTTATGTTGGGAGGGGGGTTCAGTAGGCTGTGGAAATTATATCGGGAAAACAACAATGCGCCGTATTGCGGCCTTCCTTTAATATAATGCGGAATAATTTTTACTTATTATGCAGTGTTCACTGTTATTACGGATAGAGTCACTTTGTTACAGGAAATTTATTCATATGTGGTAGGGAGTGTTCTCTATCCCGGGGCATTTCTTAAAAATAATAGCGGGGGCCCGCTGGGGCCCCGCAGCCCCGGGCTTCACTTATGTTGGGAGGGGGTGCAGTAGGCTGTGGAAATTATATCGGGAAAACAACAATGCGCCGTATTGCGGCCTTCCTTTAATATAATGCGGAATAATGTTTACTTATTATGCAGTGTTCACTTTTATCACGGATACAGTCACTTTGTTACAGGAAATGTATTAATATGTGGGAGGGCGTGTTTTGTATCTGTGCGCGGAACAAAATTAACGTTTAATTGGCTGTGGTGTTCTAACACCAAGCTTAATGTTCATTGGCTGCGAACCATCGAAAGTAGAAGTGTTTCCTGCCATTCACTTCCCCTCCGCAGAGTAGCAAGGACATCTAATTGCCTCACATGTTGTAAGGAGGACCTTCCAGAGCTTAATGTTGATTGGTTGCGAACTATTGAAAGTAGAAGTGTTGCTAGGTATTCCCTTCTCCTCCGCGGAGTAGGAGGGACATCTGATTGGCTGACGTGTTCTAAGGAGGAGCTTCCAGAGCTTCATGTTGATTGGTTGCGAACTATTGAAAGTAGAAGTGTTGCCAGCCATTCACTTCCCCTCCGCGGAGTAGGAGGGACATCTGATTGGCTGACGTGTTCCAAGGAGGACTTTCCCAAGCTTAATGTTGATTGGTTGTAAACCATTGAAAGTAGAAGTGTTGTCAGTGATTCCTTCCCCCTCCGCGGAGTATTAGGGACATCTCATTGGGTAACGTGTTCCAAGCGGGACCTTCCCAAGCTTAATGTTCATTGGCTGTGAAGCATTAAAAGTAGAAGTGTTGGCAGCCATTCCCTCCTCCTCTGCGGAACAACATGGACATTTTATTGGCTAAAGTGTTCCGAGTACAAGTTTGTTCCTTATTGGGTGGGAACGGTTCACTGTTGTCAGCCATTTTGTTACGCACTTCCAAAGGAGTACGGGAAAACAAAGTAGTAGAGGGGAGGGTAGGAACACTATTAACTCTGTACAGTGGTCACAGGGTGGTGGAGAGGGATTGTGAAGGTAAAAATTGTTTTTTACATATTTTAAGGACCATTTATATAATTGCCGTGGGGTGTGCAAATCATGACGGAAAAATAACAGAGTGTGTTGCGGTCTTCTTTTTATTAAGTTTGCGGGTGGGATACTTCCCAGGAGCACTATTTTCTTATAATGTGGTGTTTACTTTTCTGACGGGAGGTGTGGTTGCGCAGCAAAAATTTCAGTTTAGGTTTCAAACTGTTTTTATTTAGCAATTACAAATGAACTTTCTTCGGATTCTGACGCTGTATATATTAAAGGGGTGACAAATAAAAATGGAATTTCATAAATTATCACTTAAGCATGGCCACACCCTCCTTTTTTCTGCTATAGTTTGTAAATGTGTTGCCCCATATTCTTGATAATATAAGAGGGCATCAGTTACTTTTAGATAAATTAGAAAAGAAGTGCTACAACAAACACTCCCGCACTACATCATCTGAGGTCAGAAGAACAAGTAAAAAACAGTTTATCACAAATGACTTCATATTACATAGAAATGTATGCATTATCATTTTTCAAGTTTGTATTCTGTAGAATTCGGGAACGTTCTGTCGGAGTGCTTAGAGGTCGCACACTGTTCCGCTCACAAATCACATACTCATTTAAGAATATATAGGATAGTACTATTATAATATACAGTACTGGTCTTATATATTCTATAGGGAGAAGGTGAATAGGAACTGCAACTGAGAAAAATAGAAATTAGAAAATAACATTCAGAAAGGTAGGGTTTATCAAATGTTTAAAGTAAGAAAGTGTGTATGAAAGCTATATTTTTTAGACTGCAATTTCGTAAAATATGCTCACTGAAAAATATCTGATCAAGTATGTTATAAAGCTTAGTAAGCTGTATTTCAGATGGCGCCGACAAATCTCCAATTCCTCTTCTGTAACAATAGGACAGTCTATTACAATATAACGAGTGACACCATTGTTACAGTAAAAAGAAAAGGAAAATAAAGTTATGAATACGACAGAAGATGAATAACGAAATACTTTCGAGTGGTGACATTTTCAGAGCTTCTTTTCTCCGGGACTTTGAAATGTTTGATCTTCGTGGCGATGGGTCATAAACTCCTCTGAGATCATTATGACTGTGAAAATGATAATATACATATTCACAGTATATGATCAAAAGGGGGGAACAGACTAAAAACCGGAAGCTGGTGACGTTGCTTATATATCTTTACTCTTTTCGCCGACGGGTCATGAACTCCTCTGAGATCACCATGACTGTTGATATTATAATATACATATTGACAGTATATGATCCCCAGGGGAAAACAGACTAACAATTGGAAGCTGGTGACGTTAATTATAAATCTTTAGGGTTTGCGCTGACGGATCACCAACACCTCTGAAGTGAAGTACAGTGTCAATATTATAATATAGAAAGTCACAATATATAAGCTGAAAGGAGCCAGAAAAGGAGCAATGTTTGCTGTAATCTGTCTGTTTCTGAAAACATGCTGCTGACGTTACAGAAAGAAAAGGCAAAAACATGCAATAACACTTTTTTCTAGATATAAATGTTTAAATATTGACAAATAGCTACGTATTATAAATATCTACTATGCCATAATCAAACAACTTACAACTCCGGAATATGTTTTGTTGCCGCAAAACAAGAATCCGACCCTAGAAAAGGGAACCTGCATCTCAGAATGGACACGGATAAATAACTCGCGAAAACGAAACTACTCGAACAACGGGTGTGGTTTATATACTTTTTGGTTATTGAGTAGTCTATGGAAGGAAGATGCGGCTCCGCCTATTTAGATGTCACGTTTTATAGTTTACACGTGCTCACGTTTTAACTGTTTAACATGTGCACGTGTTGGGAAAAGTTACAAAATGTGAAGCTGTAAAGGTTTCGAATCCCATCGTAACACGTATAAGGTCCTTAATATGTACATACGTTGGAGAGTTTAAAAACGGTTACCCGGCAAACTGTGTCATTTGCATTGTCATGATTAAAAACATCTAAATAGAAGACATAAAAAAATATATCGTTCACAATAGAAGAAAAAAAAATACGTGCTAATATTTGTCATCACTATGCTGTTAAATTAAAAAAATGCCAGCATTTGTAAAGCGTACAGCTACCCCCGGAAAGGTGTGCCGGCGTTGGGAAGATTAAGCAAGGTGTTGCCCACAGTGAGATAGTGGTGGGCTAACATGCTGCTCGAGCCGGGAATCGAACTGTGAACACTGTTGTTCGAAGTCAGGTATTATAGGTGCTGCGTCACACTTTTACTACACTTATATGTTAATTACTGCTAATTAAGTTGTAAACATTGTTAAATTATAAGTAGGGCTTCCTGTTTTCCTTTTTTACAGATTTTTACAGATAAATAGTTTTCACTATAAAAAGTATACACGTCTTTTTAAAATTTACTTAAAAAACATTATAGGTTATAGGGACATTGTAGTTAGAAATTAGCATTTAAAAAACCTTTGAAATTCACTGAAAAAACCGTAGGTTTTACAGAAGTTATAGTTAGAAATTTGCATTTAAAAAACCTTTGAAATTCACTGAAAAAACCATAGGTTTCAGGGCGTTATAGTTAGCTGGACATTTCACTCGTACAAAACCATAGAAATTCCACTGTTATAGTTAGTTCAGCTAACTATAACTCGCGCCCCCGCAATGCACTGCTCATGACGTCACATATTACATCATTCATGGCATGGTCAGTGACATCACTGATGACATCTCAAATAACATCACTGATGACATCATCCACGTGATAATCCGATGCACCTCCTCACACCCTAATATAACCTTTGATACACCCATTCTAAAATACAGACTACCATTTTTGAAACCATAGAGACACCAATACCAGTTACTACATACCCACTCACTGATTCTTAGGTCTACACACACATCCACTCATTCACCCATACAATCACTTATACATGCAGTCACTCCTCAATACAACACTATCATATGCAGTCATACACCTATTCAAACAGCCACATACCGCCATTCATCCATGAAGTTACTCACAGACCTACATAGTCATGTAAAGAATCAATGACACTCCCATTTACTCACCTATACAGTTATACACACACCACCTCACTAATTCATACAGATAGTAGTGCATACTTACTCTCTTATATAATCAGTGATACAAGTACACACTCATCCATACAGCCACTTTCGTAATCACTCACTGTCACATATAGTTATTTATATACACCATCACTCACATAAACTTCCTTTTACATATGTAGCTACTTACATGTACCACTGAGATCTTCATTCACTCACGAACACACCCATACACACACTCACCCAGTCATAGAGCTGTTTCCACATGCAGTCTTGAACCCATACACCCAGTGAATCAACTAGTCACACATCTATGCACAGAGTCGCACACCTCCAACCCACCCACACACACACTCAGGCACCGCTACAAATACTCAGGCAAACAGTGAATAACCCATATAAACTGTCATGTAGCTACTGACTAACCCATGTACTAGCTTACACAACAACAGACACACTGATACAGACATTCACACAGTTTAGCCACTAATGCATGCATTTAATAAGACACGTTTAATCAGTCAGTTATACAATCAGTCACACACCTCGTAAATCCTTCATCCCGACACTTATACACCCACTGATTTTTCAATACAGCTTGGCATATATATAAAACATATTTAAACTTTACAGAAACACACAGTCACTGGATGATGTCATCAGTGATGTCATCAGTGATGTCATTTGAGATGTCATCAGTGATGTCATCAGTGATGTCACTGACCATGCCATGAATGATGAAATATGTGACGTCATGAGCAGTGCATTGCGGGGGCGCGAGTTATAGTTAGCTGAACTAACTATAACGGTGGAATTTCTATGGTTTTGTACGAGTGAAATGTCCAGCTAACTATAGCGCCCCTGAAACCTATGGTTTTTTCAGTGAATATATATATATATATATATATATCATCTCTGGTTTTGCGGGTTGCTGATGTCCTGCCTAATCGCTGGTGGTGCAAGACTATAGCGCTCCGCACGCGCTCTTTACGAACATGAAACAACCTTTTCCTCCATCACAGAAAAGTCTGTACTCAGGCTGGTAAGTTGGTACTGCTTTTTATTCAACACAGCGCCCTTCTTTGGAATGCGTTTTGGCTGTACTGTCAGCCTTTCTCAACCAAATAGCACCATATTGTCAATTAGTGGCTTTTCAAGAGATGTTAATTAGACTGCCATCGAAGAAATACTTCAACATTCATAGATATAAAGTCACAATCACTTGTAAATATTGCACATTTAAAAGCCGGCACTTTTATCTGCACATACAGTCACCAACGTGTTTAAGGATTAAAGTAACATAATTTTCAAAAGGCATCCGACTTTATGTTTTTCCATTGTGATGCCAGTTCCTTCAAGTCCCATAATTCATCACTGGTCACTGCCTCACACTGCTGTGGATTAAGGCGCTGTTATTGCTAAAGTAGCACACCGCCACTAACCTCCGCTTGGTACAAATGCCTTTGCGGCCCAGCTCCGAGTATCCTCATTAAAATAGAATCCAAGAGCCTGCATAGCTCCCATGTTCTTTCGTTGGTCCCATGCGGTACTTGGGGGCACACCAGCTTTGACTTTTCATCTCAGGTTTTGCGGGTTGCTGATGTCCTGCCTAATCACTGGTGGTGCAAGACTAGAGCGCTCCGCATGCGCTTTTTACTAACATGAAACAACCTTTTCCTCCATCACAGAAAAGTCTGTACTCAGGCTGGTAAGTTGGTACTGCTTTTTATTCCACACAGCGCCCTTCTTAGGAACGCGTTTCGGCTGTACTGTCAGCCTTTCTCAACCAAATAGCGCCATATTGTCAATTAGTGGCTTTTCAAGTGATGTTAATTAGACTGCCATCGAAGAAATACTTCAACATTCATAGATATAAAGTCACAATCACTTGTAAATATTGCACATTTAAAAGCCAGCACTTTTATCTGCACATAGTCTCCAACGTGTTTAAGGATTAAAGTAACATAATTTTCAATGTGCCGATAAAAGTGCTGGCTTTTAAATGCTGGGGCTAAGCGTCAGATGTAGTCTCTTATCCACTGATGGCAGCTTCAGAACAGACCTCCGCCCAGCGGATTCAGCAGAACTTTCAATCAATTGTGGCGTCTGCTCACCTTCCTTGCTGCGCAGATGTGAATACGTTCAGGCGGGGTCCTTTTCCTTCGGCTGCAGTCAGGCTCGAAGAACCAATCTCTCCTGGCTGGCTCACCAAAATGTTGTTAGAATGTGAATTTACCTTGAAAAAATAAAAGACAAGAGGCATTTGGCAAAACAGGAACAGTTGGTTTAATTAAACACTGCGGCCGGGAAACAGTCACAGAAACAGGTCTGAGGACTGTATCAACATACATTCGTTCTGAGAGCCATTATATGCAGTCTTTAGAGCACCATAAAACAATTTAGATCTCAATTTAGAAAACGGAATGTGGGTCTAGTCATGGAGCTATAAATCAGGCCACCTGATAGCGAATGCCGGTGGGTCTCGACCTTCCATGGACATAATGAAGGCCAGTGGCTGAAGTGTCCAGATGTCTGGCATTAGGAGTGCGTGATCACTGTGTGTACTGTGTGTGCTGTATTCTGATTGGCTGAGTGTTCCTAGCTTCATGTGGCATCTAACTTTATGGTGTTATGGGAACACGTGGACCCCTCCGCCCATATGTGCTTTATTGGGGCCTGCCTGACCATGTATTTCTTACTCTGGGTTGATGGAGAGGTTGTCTTGGGCGAGTTCGACAATAGTGATTCAATCTCGTTTCTGAACATACATGTATGTTGCTTATATCAACATCCGCTGAACTGAGTCCTTTGCTCTGGTTGCTGCTGCCGGCCCCTTGGCCCTACCACGCACCCTGCACTTTCTAGCTGGTCCCTGGAGGGGCTTTAAACTGCACACAGCGGTCCCGCAGCACGGGAGACCGCTGAACTGAGTCCTTTGCTCTGGTTGCTGCTGCCGGCCCCTTGGCCATACCACGCACCCTGCACTTTCTAGCTGGTCCCTGGAGGGGCTTTAAACTGCACACAGCGGTCCTGCAGCGCAAGTCGCGCGCGGGGCGTGCCCGGGCGCGGCCCGGGCCAAGACCGGGCCAAAGACCAGAAGAGACTGGACTGGGCCACCTCCCTGAAGTTTAGTGGTAAAAGGGTTTGTGGTTCATCCTGAGATTAGGTGTTGTATGATTGGGTTTTTTATTGGGGGTTACTGTCAAAGCATTCATACTTTATAAAGAACAGACGTGATGGGAAGGGGAAAGGGAAAGGGGCTCAGGCTGCCGGGGCCACAGGAAATGGGACTATTGCAGGAACTTTGGATACATTTTTACTAAGAGCTACTTCTGTCCTTGAATACGAAATTGTGATGGCGGAGCGGCGCCTATCCTTGGAACCCATAAGTAAAGGTCCCATCATGGGGATTTTAGATACAGATGGTGTAAGATCTTTTGTTTGTTGTCCTTCCCCGATAATTGGGTCGATAACTAGTAGTTTATGCAACCCAAGTAGTGTCGTACTGGAGGTAAATCCGACATGTAATACAGAAAGTTCTTTTAACAAGGTATTGAAGCCATCTGATACCATTAGCCCTGATATAGCTCCAGTGTCTGACCCAATTCCCATCTCTGTGGTGAAGAGGAAGAGGGGGGAGGGCCCGCAAAGACCAAACCCTGCTAAAATTGCGAAACAGTCTAAAAAGGGAAGGGAAGGTATAAATAAAGGAGTAGTAGATCAGGTTAAAACTTTAAATGTTGATATCCCTCATACTGTAAGCCTATTTCAGGATGAAGCCTCATGGCAGAGGCTAGAAACTCTGATATTAACTATATTAAATCCGCTTACCATGAGACTGGTTCACATTGAAGATAGGCTTAAGGATCTTGAGTCGCAATCAAAAACTAATTTTCGAATTTTAGAAGCTCATATAACTAACAGTAAGCCCCCTTACCCCTTAATTAGCAATTTAGAGAGTACTGAAAGGGCACCTGTTTCTAATTCTATATTGTCTGAAAAGATGAGCAACGGTGTTGAAGGGATACCTCCTGTCAATTTTATACCACCTGAAAAGAGGTCCCAGGGGGAGGGCCTACGGTGCCCTGGGCCTGTTGCTATAAGTTGGGTACCAGCACAAGATAACAACTTAGCTAAGAGCATGGAACCTACCTCCCTGGGGGATACTTCAGGAGAATTTGCTCAAGATCTTATGAGCCCAATTGGGCCCAATAAAAATAATAATAGGGTAGAGGCAAATAATCCAGTTCCATTAGTTGCTAATGTTGGTAATGACCTGACAGGGTTAGGTATACTACCACCTAGGCAAGGCTCTATGGGCGTAATCAGGAAGACGGATGTGTCTTTTAGAGGCGGGAAAGGCACGGAGAAATGGAGCAGGCCCTTGCAATTGCCTCCGGCAGCTGCCCCCTTGGTGGTGATGCTGGGAAATGTGCCATCATTAAGGGAGGGCCAAGTTGAATCAACTGCCCAATTGATGCATAAAGCTAAGTATTGGTTGGATCAGAGTCTGAGGGAGGTAGGTGCTTGGGATAGGATAGACAAAAATCAACTTATTATGGCAAGGAGAGTCATGTGGTTAGGGACAATAGGGAAAGAACTGGATGGGGACTGTGTGGTATTAAATTTTAACAATGAATTTATCGTTAAACATTTACTGGAAACGTTGGGTAGTTTTTCTAACATCACTGCAAATAAGATTATTGCTTTACCCCTGGCCTTTTTTTATAGGCCATTATTCCCCAAAACGTTGGGACCATTACAGTTACGTATGAGTCCAAGGACTCAGGCTTGGGGGGATCCTAGATGTATACCCAGGGTCTATAACCTTAGATGTGAGAATAGATTTGCCCCCCTTTCTGACCTGGATGCGTGCGACTGACCACCACAGCCCGTTCAGGTTCTTATTGATAAGGTCTACCCTCTAACAAATCCCTCAAGGGAAGGACGGCTGCACGTAGAACCCATAAATTTAGGGGAGATAACAGAGTGTATGCCACCACCAGTTTACCTAACGAAGGATGACTCATATGTCTTGGATAGGGCATCTAAAGAACAGGACATGAATGTGATGGGTAAGGATCAAACATTGTGTGGTAAACCTCAGGTTGAGGATTTGAAGGGATCATTATTGTCCTGGAATATCGCAGGACTAGGATCCAAATTGGGTTGCCCAGATTGGCACAGTTTTATTGAAGCTTTTGACATCTGTCTTTTTCAGGAGACTTGGGCAGAAAGCCCTCATTTTTGCTTAGGTTACCTAAATTTTTTTATCCCAGCAATTAAAGGGCCAAAGGGGAGACCGTCAGGGGGTCTGACAATATGGGTAAAGCAGAACCTAGGATTAGATGTAGAAGATATACCGACAGCTAACAAGGATATTCAGTTGGTGCACTTGTCTAGAGGGAAAAAGGTAATATTGAATTTATTTAACATTTACATACGTGGTACCAGGGGAAAAGGTCAGGTGCTCTTACCGCCCTGGATACCCTTTTAGAGGATAGTAGAATGACTCCTAACATTGTGATAGGGGAGACCTGAATGTGACGTTTGAGCCCCTTCTGTGGGAGGAAGGTAACTTTGTGGAAGAGGAAGATACTAAGTGGGATATACCGAGACTTGAGCTAGAACCAATAAAAAGATGGACTGAAGTAGTGATACAAATTAACACTATTTGTATAGAGAAGGGCCTACGGGCTGCAAATGGCCGCATGCCATCAGATAAAATGGGGACTAATACCTATGATAATGGATATTGTAGTAGCAGGATAGATTATGTGCTAGTAAGTTTGACGCTATGGTGTAAGATAAAGGATATGCAAGTTCAGGTTAGAATTGAAAGCGATCATAATCCGTTATGCTTGGATTGGGACCTAATAGAGTCAAAGGCTGGGCACAAAACAAATGTGACGTATGCTACCGCAGAGGTCTTTCAGTCGAATGATATGAGGCGCCTCAAGTGGGCGAGTATATCAAAGTCATCTGATGTACTAGATAGTATCGGTAAAGAGTTAGCTTGTGCCCTCCACATGTTGAGGGTGAGTGACGAGAACCCGGGGGCGCCTGACGATTCTACCCATATACACACCATTTTTTTTAACTACTTACGAACATATTTTATTAAGGGAGGTAATGCTAGTAAGGCACCTATCCAAAAACCCCATAAATGGTATAATAAGAACTGTAAAGAGGCACGTGTAGCAGTAGGAAGGGCAATAAAAGTGGGTGTTTTGTCGTCAGTTCAAGAAGCAAGAGCCAGTTATCGCATAGCAATAGCTAAGGCCAAAAAGGAATGGGATAATAGTCGTTGGGAGGAACTTAGGGTCGCTTGTGTAGGGAGAAATGCCAAACAGTTCTGGGATGTTTACAAATGGGGCAGTGGGGACGTGCTATTGCACCCTCGAATTATGTCGCCCAGCAAGAGTGGGTTAACTATTTTAAGCCCCAGTATGCTGTTGAAGTGAGTGACTTGGAGTGCTGTTTTACTAAATGTTTTTTTAAGGAGATATATTTTACTATACAAGACGTAAAGCAAGTGCTCAAATCTATTCAAACTGGTAAGGCATCGGGCCCAGATTGTATTCCGGGGGATGTATTCCTTTACGATATTGAGAGCTGGGGTATGTATTTTTATTTGTTAGCAAACTCTATAGCTCGGGGTGCTGCTGTCCCAATTTCCTGGGCTGGAGCTGAAATTATTCCTGTTTTTAAGAAAGGGGATAGAGCGCGTCCAGGTAATTACAGACCAATAAGCTTGATAGATGCTGCCCAAAAAATCATGGGTAGGCTGGTCCTAAATAAAATACAGTGCTGGATTGATGAATTTAGTATTTTATCCTCCTTTCAAGCTGGATTTAGATCATCTACCAGCACAATTGATCAAGTATTTAGATTCACCTTACTTTTTTGGAAGACAGTTGTACTGGGCAAAGGAAGTCTGTATGCGGTCTTTGTCGACCTTCGGTCGGCATTTGACCTCGTACCGCGTGGAAAACTTTGGCAGGTGTTGCAGGAGATGGGCCTACCCCTGGACTTACTGACTTTAGTGGCCCGGTTACATGAGGATAATACTGCCAAGATCAGGTGGGGTAAACAGGAGAGCTCACAGAACCCTTCCCAGTCGAGAAGGGGGTGCGGCAGGGTTGTGTGATGGCCCCAACACTATTTAGTCTATATATTGACGGGATAGTGGATTTCATGTTGTCGACCCCAACTGATGCCCCCACTTTAGCAGGAGTAAAAGTACCGATACTAATGTTTGCGGATGACACATTGATCATTTCCAAGACACCAAGCGGACTCCAAAGAGCACTTACCATCTTTGAGGAGTTCTGCTCAAGACGTGGCTTGGAGGTCAATGTGTCAAAGACAAAGATGATGGTTTTTAATCCGCACAGGGTTTTTAGGGGAGGTATATATATGAGTAATCTCCTACTAGAGCAAGTTAAGGAGTTTACCTATTTGGGAGTGAACATACAGGAAGGGCTAAAATGGGCGCATCAACTTGACATCTCAACCCTAAAACATCGGCAATTAACAGGAGCACTTCAAAGAGAATTTAATTCCTCATTCCAGAAGCCAATAAGTCCAGTTTTAGAAATATATAATATGAAGGTGATGGGCTCTGCATTGTATGGTGCTGAGCTTTGGGGATATGAGGATTTATCTAAACTCTCAATCTCCGAAAACAAGTTTTTCAGGCATATTACTCGTCTGCCGCAAAGTACACCTATATATCCATTGTTGTATGATTTGGGGAGGAAGCCTATAGTATATCTAGCCAAAATTCGCCCTCTTTTGTATTGGCGTAGGCTGTGGTCCACCCCAGAACTAGCAGATTATGCAGCTGGATTTTTAGACGTAATTAAGGCAGACACGCAGCATCAGATAAAATGGCTCAGGGAGTTAAAACGATCTTTAGTGGAACTTGGCATGAGCCAATTATGGGAGGACCCGAAAAATAATGTTTTCCCACCCAAAAAGATTTTAAAGGTTAAATACTGGGAAAAGGTCCTTAACTGTACGGAAGCTAGGTTTGACCCCTCATCCCTAACGGGACTTTTTCTAGAGCATAAATCTATGCCAAGACTTGAATATTATTGGGACTGCATTCCTAAACCCCTAGAGCGGAAACTGTATTTTCAGTTCAGGATAGGTACTCTGCCTATAAGAGCTTTCACAAGTAAGTGGTCTAATGCACATATTGAGTTGTGCCCAGTCTGTCTGATTAAAAAGGAAACAATGGGCCATTTTTTGTTTGAATGCGCAGGTTACCATGCCCCACGCCAGGCTTGGTTGCGCCCTATATGTAAGCTATTGGGTACAAGAGGTGCGAACCAAGCACTTAGAATATTAAGAAGTGATACCAAGGAAGCACTAGCCATAGCAATGGCCAAATTTTTGGGGTGGGCTTGGATAATCAGGGCATGTTCGCAAGGAAAAACTAATGTGTGATTTCAGAAGGCTTAGAAAAAGATATTGAATTGATAGGCAGATTGGGTGTATTGTATAGTTTTATTGTGGGGGGTCAATAATATTATGAACTTAAAGTCGGTTGCCACTAAAGCTATGAATTTTGGTAAATAATTTAATAATTGTAGCCTTTAAAAACAGGAAAAAAGTTTTGGGTCTCGAATTTTATAGTATGTTCAGTGAGAGTTTCCCTTTGACATATATTGAAGAAATGTCATGAATTATAATTGTAATTAATGTTTTTATGGTATTTTATGCATTACCCAATGGTGATTTTATTGTCTTTTAATGATTTGTGTATAATTGTGTGCTTTTATGACTGAAAACGTCGAATAAAGCTATTTGATGGTTATATCAACATCAATATTAAAACATATTTGCTATTGTAGATATTACTGTGAACTTTCTTATCTTTTTTCTAAATGCATTCTGTATTACGTTAGTATGTAATAAAGATATATAGTATACAAATATATTATGTGCTAACCAGGGAGGTGGTTTGAAGGAAACTCACTGCAAACCTTTAGCAGGACTGATGATTTGTCCCACCATGGGCTCTGCCTGTAGTATGACTTGGCTGAAGGGGTCACCTGATTACTAGGGCTATAAAAGGCCAGGGTTTAGGGCGTCTCAGCCCGGGCATCACGGCTAAGGGTGGTGAGGACAAGGGTGAGTGCCTGTTTGAGCCTGTTCGAGACTGGTCGGGACCAGGGCCAGAAATGCTGCCCATTTTCTCATTCAGTAATACCCACCCTACACCATCCACATCCACAGAGTAACACACTCACACCAAATGTAATCCACATTTACTACAAACTAACCTTATGTACAATTCAATGTCTCAGCACCCACTACAAAACCACACAAACCACACCTATACACCCTTCTATCCCAGCTACCACACATTTCCACCATCACCTACAAACAGTACACAACTCTATCCTATACCACTAACCAATCCACTCATCACTAACACAACCCAATTCCACACCATACTTAACTACAACCCATCCAGACACACACTCCCCACTCTAATTACTCTTAACAGATCCCCTTTTATCACTAACAAACATATACTCAGCCTTCCATCATTTGTCCAACCAACACCCTCTTCTTCTTTCTACCATAATAACACAAACGCACAACACATACACTGCACGGCACCACACATTTTAACTCTTGCAACAAACCAGTCTAAGACAAACACTCTTACCTCTACTTCATCCCCTCCTAAACACAACATACACTCTACTCACAAACACATCACAACACCCTCTACCTTACAACTTCCACTCGCAAACAATACTATACAAATAAAAGCTTCTCATGAAACAAATATACCAGCCCCTTTTTTCACTACTCCTCAAAAACAAAACATATCACGCACACCAGCACAACAAAATCTCTCAAGCGCAACACCTCATAATACTTACCGTCACAAAATACAAATATACACCCACCTTTCAAACTACACAAAGGAACAAACTCCAATGCCAAGCTTTCTCTCTTCCACCACACCTAACACACAGACAGCAACTCTCTTCCAACTGCCTCTCACCCATTGGACAATTTAGAACCTTACTACATGACCCACATGCTGCACCACCACCCCTGACTCATACACCTTCCACCCTAAACACACGCAAACAATATAAGCAACATGCCACACCTCACAACTTCACTTCTCCATGTCTACTGCACAACAATGTTACACCACAAAAACAACACAGCACACCAACTCACTCTCAAACACTGTCGCCACCACCTACACATACAGACCCATCAAAAAGCCCTCTTAGCCTGCTGGACGAGGACCACATTACAGAACAGCTACACGATTGCTATCCTAATACAGCTAATACCAGCATTAAAAACACACCTGCTACAAACCCACACAATACTGATCACTCTTGTACAAAACAAAGTCTCACTGTCACCAAAGCACATTCTCCAAACTGTCTACTAATAAATGCTCGATTGCTCTCTAAAAACAAACATCACATCTACGACCTTCTCACTGACACAAACCAGACATACTATTCATAACTGAATCATGGTTAGGAGATGATATGGCTCCAGTCCTGCATGAAGCCATTCCTCAAGGCTATCAAACGATCAACCAAAATCATATAGGCAAAAAAGGAGGTGGGCTAGCTGTTGTGTTCAGGCAAACATTACATATCACTCAAGTTGACGACATCACCATAAAGAATTGTGAGGCTCTTCTAACCAGATGCATTCCTACACCGTCTTCCTCCTGTAACTTCCTGCTCCTTTACAGACCTCCACCTAGCAAGGCGACATTCCCAGACACACTTCTAGACACAGTTTCAAACCTGATAACAATACACTCCAATCTATGCATTCTGGGTGACATCAACATTTGGTTTGACAAACCCAATATGCCCCATCCGAAAACAATAATCACTGGCCTAGACGCACTGAACCTGCATCAGATTGTCCACAAACCCACACACATCACTGGACACATCATAAATGTCATTTTTGCTAATACCGAACTAGTTAACTTTCAAACTATAACTCCAGTCACATGGTCAGACAACCATTTGCTTGCTTTCCAACATAAAACAACACTAAGTGACTCACCTAAAACTACCTTACATGCATCCACCTATCGACCGTGGAACAAACTCAATTTGGAACACTTAGAAACACAACTAACATCCAGTACAGATCTGGAAACAATACATTCTGTTCAAAAACTATATGAGTGGCTACAGGAAGCTTTTGACATCCTGATACCACTCAAAACCACACAACAGAACAAAAGAAAAAAAGCACCTTGGAGAAATATAGAGATAAAAGACATAAAACAACAAATTAGAAAGCTGCAACATACCTGGCTCAAAACAAACGCCAAACAAGACAAACTTCACCTACAGAAAATTAACAGATTATACAAGTCAGCTATCAAAAAAGCAAAGAAAAGGTACTATTCAGACAGAATTCAAAATGCTAAATGTGCAAATAAAGAATTCTATAAAATACTCAATGAATTTCGTAAACCAAATTGCCTAGAAGGAATTCATCTTGTTACTCAAGATTTCACAGACAAACTGGCAAATCATTACACGGACAAAGCAGACACACTGGACTCATACTTAAAACAGGGACAAAGCACCAGCACTAACCCTTTTACAAAACAACAATCCAAGAATACTCTAACCCAGCCTCTCCGTTCCTTCCAACACATCTCACACAATAAATTTATGGACCTGGTCACAGCAAGCAGGCCTGCCGGGAGCCCTTCTGACCCGTGTCCACCACAAACTTTCAAGACAATTCTTTTAAAAACCTCTGCTGCCACTCCAGTAAGAAGAATCATCAACGATTCCTTAACTACCGGAATATTTCCAGCAGAACCCAAAAAGTCATACATACGCCCAGTGGCGTAACGAAACTTGAGGGGGCCCCCCTGCAAAGAGCATGGAGGGGGCCCCCCATGCTCCGGACTCTGTCAGGAGCTCTCAGATCCGGGGCCTGCCGCCCATGCACCAGTGGCGGCTGGTGGATCCTAAAAGAGGTGTACGGAAAAGCTGAGATCCAAGTTTAAGGAGCAAGTGAGTACAGCAAGCACACCAAATTGAAAGGGGAGGGTTCGGGGTTGGCCTTCCCGAGTGGGCCCTCCCCGAGCAAGAAACAAATAAAATGGTTCAAATGCTACATTGCATTTACAACATAAACTTCAGAAAACTTGGTATAAACTTTTGAAAAACAGGAGTTCGACTGGTACATTTTACAACAGAAGGTTCAAGAAATTTCATTAGTAGCAAGTCGAAAGATACCAATGGCATAATACTGAATTGCCTGGTTTGCAAAATCCTGTTCCTTCATGGCTCAGTACAGAGCTCTTACTCATAAGACACCCTTCTGAATACAAATCTCCATACATACTTACTAGAGTGCAGAGCTCTAGTTAGGATAAAGCTCACATCCCCAGATACTCAGTATAGGACTACTCTGCTAAGATGAATGAATGAAGGGGATTTATAAAGCGCAAAACAGCTGCTCCAGCAGGAGCGTCCTCGCGCTAATTGAAGTCCTATCTGTTCAGTACATACTACATGTTAGGTTCAGAGCTCTCCACTCAGTAATTAACAGGGCTCATTGCTCAGCACAGAGCCCACTGAACAGTATTGGCCCCCCTCTTCTATACAACACCCCCTACTCACTAAAGGGTTCATTGGTGAGTACAATGCTTCCCATCAGCCCAGAACGGTCTTCACAGCTCCAGTCTCCAGGCACAATCCTATCTCTACATTTGCTGGTTGCTTCATGTTAGGCTTGGCATCCTTGGCGTGGTTTCCCCTGACTTTTTGCCTCTACCGCCTGCATTTATGACTGTGTATGTGATTTTGTTTTTGCTGGTTTAGATGCTTTGCGCACTTTGCCACTGCTGATCAGTGTCAAAGTGCAAGCACTCCCTGTGTAAATTGTGATTATGATTGGTTATCCATGATTGACATATTTGATTTACTGGTACGTCCCTGTTAAAGTGCACTGAGAGTGCCAGGGGCTGTAAATCAAATGCTATTAGTGGGCTTGCAGCACTAATTGTGCCACCCACACGGGCAGCCCTGTAAATGTGTCTCAGACCTGCCACCACAGTGTCTGCGTGCGCAGTTTTAAACTGCTATGTTGACCTGGCAAGTGTACCCACTTGCCAGGCCCAAACCTTCCCTTTCCTTACATGTAAGGCACTCCTCAGGTAGGCCCAAGGTACCCCCATGGGCATGGTGCAGTACACATCCTACCTTTCACCTGTAGGATGTGTACTGATGTGTTTTATATGTCCTGATCGAAAATAGTGTGCATTTCGTTTTTCACTGTTGAAAGGCTGTTTATGCCATAGGTTAACATGGGAGCTGCCTTGTAACATTTTAAAAGTGCAACTTGCCATGGGGGCAAGATAGAGAAATGGAGTTTAGGCTCTCTGAACTCAGAAATTAATAATTCACTGTTTAGTTAAAGTGTTTTTTAAATTGTGTGTTTAAAAGTTCCACTTTTAGAAAATGGGCATTGTCTTGTTTAATCATCCTGTGTGCCCTGCCTGTTTGTGTATTCACCTTCTGGTTTTTGGAGTGACAGGAGCTGGGGATGTGCATTCACATTAGACAGTCACAAGGGGGGTTGAGGTGTGTCCTGCCTTTCCTGGGTAACTCATAGCCAGGCTGAATAGACCTTGTCTGCATTTAGAGTGCTGGGAGGGGTTTCACTAGCACCTGAATAGGCTGTGTCTCCTTTTCACAATGCTGTCTCCACCTTCTGTGGTCCAGCTGGACCAAGGAGACCAGGACTGGTTTGGACTGGGCTCAGAGACCCTTGCCACAAAGAGACCAATGAGAAAATGGGGTATAAGTATTGGACCTTAAACACCAAGACTTTAGATCACTTCTAGATACAAGAAGACCCTGCCAAGAAGAAGAGCTGTGAGAGGAGCGCTACCTTTTCTGTGTGAGGGGTGGGTTGCCCTGCAGTTGCTTTTTCTGTCTGTGGCAGAGGAAAATGTCTCACTCTTTTTGCTCTACTGTGGTATCCTACTTGTGAAGAATCTCCAAGGGCTTGTGTGTGCTTGCCTCCTGTTTTGGAAGACTTAGGGACATCAAAGTCTTCCGTGTGCTTTAAGGGGAATTTCCTTGAGCTTTGATGGAAATTCCCTTGTGCTTTACTGAGAGCTATTCTGTGCTTTACTCATTTGGGGAGTTTTTCTTGCGTTTCCCTTCGTGGAAACCTCCCTCTGCTTCGCTCTTTGGAAGCCGAGTGAGCATTTATCTTTCTTAAAGTTCTGGGCTGAGCCCCCACCCGCTGTGGGCAGAGGCCGAGGTCGGAGAAGATCTGGAAGTGCAAACGTGGCAACTCATCAGCGAAGCCAACGAGAAGTAGTCCTCAGCGTTGCCAGGCAACTGGCGTGGCCGACTGGAGTTCCCGGCATTGCCCAGCAACACCCCGGAGGCCGAAGAAGGCGCAGCGTCATCAGCGGCCACCCAGCCAGCCAGCACCACTGAGAGGAGCCCCAGGGGCAAGGCAGAGCAGGATGCTCTGCGGGTGACCGGAGCAGGAGCCCCGCCCTTGCTGCACCAGCCGCACGGGGCCAACATGCCGCGCACCGCTACAGGAGTGGTGCCTCCCGCCTCTGTGCAAATCCGTTGGGGGCAATTTCTTTATTTGGCCGCATTTTGCTGTGGTGTTCAGGCAGGCGGCCCGATTACCAGAAACAGCAACCTCACACCGGAACGGTGTGCTCAAGGATCATTGGCACCATAGTGCTGACAACAACGTGGTAATCCTGGTGTTGTTCCTTCGCTACACGTGGTCATTGTTGATGGTGATTACTGGTATTTCTTTACCCCTTCTGAAGACCGTAGAACAAGTGTCCTGTTTGCAGGGCCTTCCTATAATGTGCAGTGGAAGTGATTTTATTAAATAAGCAAGCTAAAAGTGTGTATTACAATGTTCTAACTGTTATGCTTATGACAATTGCCTAGTTGGCAAACTGATTGCGATTTATGTGATTGTGTTGTAATGTTTTTATATACAATATAGGTGATATTTTTATATACTACTGTGTGGAATCTCTTTTGTAGTGTGTGTAAGTGTGTCACTGGAGTGTGTGTGTGTGTTGCGCAAAAACGCTTTGCACATTGTCTCTGGGATAAACCTGACTACTCTGCCAAGCTACCAAGGGGGTGAGCAGGGGTTATCTTGGGTGTGTAACTCCCTTATCCTGACTAGAGTGGTGGGTTCTGCCTGACTTAGGTGCATACCTTAGCCAACCAGAAACTTCATTTCCAACACTTCATCTCTTGAATGTTATACCTATTCATTAGGAAGTCTTCCAAGATTTAGGAGAAACAGAAAAAACAATGAAACACTTCACACAAATGACCTCTAACCGAACAAGAGAGACATACACGCACAATGACATACACACAGAGAATAGAACATCTGTCTATGGAGAGAAGCAGTTTCCCAAAGGAAGCAGGAGGCTTCAGAGACCACATTTGGAGGTATTCTGGCACAAGGAATATCTTTCTAGAATTGAAGGGACATGTTCAGAAACATCCTAAAGTTTTAGGTAACTGAAGTGCAGGGGGCACAATGGCTCAGGTACAGGGGCATAGAGAGAGTACCCATCAAGAAAAAAGACGCACTCTTTCAAAGAGAGGCAGGAAAAGTGAAAGTTCAAGGGGAGTGATCATGTCAAATCAGAATGAGGGTGTTCTAGTGGAGAAGAGATCCTGTGACATGGGTGAAATATCAAGGAGCATGTCCGCAGAAAGCGAGGAAAGGTAGGCATAGAGAGAATGCCAGCACTCAGGGAACATATCAGTAGGGAGGGGACGGTTGCAAGGCAAGTGAGCATATCTAGTGAATCAATCAGTTGAAGAATGTGAAGACAGATGGATCAGGGAGATGCACTTTCAAGTATTAAAGAACATGTCCATGGTGAGGGAACATGCCCAAATACATGAAAAGCATGTGTCTCAACACCTGTGACATCTCTGAAGGCAACGGCGATGGGGTTTGTGTTTAAGCGTGTTAGGTATTTGCTCAGAAAATGCATGGATTGCAAAAATGGATTGGAAGGGGAGAGGACCACCAAACTGTATGAAGGCACAGAGCGTAGACAAGATTTCAAGCCCTAGGGCCTAGCTTAAAGTGATAACTGCAATCACACACTGCTCTTTAAACAATTGTGCTTCACACACTACACAAAGCTCTACAAAAGCACACACTGTAAGCTAGTCTGTAAATGCACTGCTGCCATGCTCAACTTCACACATAGCTCTGTAAATGCACTGCTGCCATGCTCTGTATCAGTGTCAATGCTGCTCAAGCACTGTAAAACTGGCATAGCTCGTGTAATGTACCTCAAGAAGCCCAAGTTGAACCCAGTGGTACTAAGGCCCAGGCAAAACTCAAAAATTCATCTAAGTTTTGGCCTGTAGCACACACTGATTTCAGAAAAAACCCTCCGCTCACATATAAACTCCCAACATCTGGGAGCTCCCTTGCTATGCAGTACCTCGTTTATTGTATTTTAGGGACCGAAGGCCACAGGTGTGCAGTGTGGGCCTTCACAGGAATGTGGGAGTGACTGTAAGTTACACATGTAGTGGAGGAGAACGATTGAGAGAGAAGACGCTGAGGAGGTAAAGGAGTCACTGAAAAAGGAAAGAGAAGTCAGGATGGTGTGGAAAAGGAGTTCTCTTTCTTTTACATATATCGACAGCTACACATGGACACACACCTCAGGCGTGACCATCTCATGTGTCACAAATATTCTATTATTAGGTCACTCCTGATTTAGATTGATGTTGGGACTTGGAAACTCCAATTTTCAGTTGTCTCAGAGCTGTGGATCAACTTGGAGCCATCTCAAATTGAATTCTTCCAAAACGGAAATACTCACGTGTGGCGATTGGAAACATTATGACCCACTTGCCGCCTGGTCTGATGAACTGGGATCACCACCTAAAGTATCGAAGGAAGTAAGAAACCTTGGAATGACCATGGACTCCAAGCTATCGATGAATGCCCAAGTGGACAAACTAGCAAGATCAAGCTTTGTCACTATAAAAACTCAGCGACTAATCTTTCCCTATTTGGGATTTCCACACAAGGTCCAAGCTACCATCTCCCTTGTTCTGTCCAAACTTGATTACGCCAATAGCCTCTACCACGGATCACCTTTAACGACCATGAAAAGACTACAACGGATTCAGAACTCGGCTGCCAGACTACTCTTACATATCAAACCGCGAGACCACATCTCACCTGCCTTGAAAGCCCTGCGTTGGTTACCGGTTACCAGAAGATCCACGTTCAAGCTGCTTTGTATCACCCACAAAGCAATACATGGAATGGGACCACTCTTCATCAGGAATAAAAACACCAAACACATTCAACAAAGGAACCTCTGCTCTAGAGCGGCACCTCGCCTCAAAATCCCAAGATACAAGAAAAAACCATGGGTGGCACATCCTTCTCTGTTCAAGCAGCCAAACTATGGAACTCTTTACCCCCAACATAAGATCCACGGACAACCACCTTATCTTCAGCAAACTACTCAAGAATTGGCTCTTCCCCACATAAACACCATATGCAAACAGAAATATACAGCATATCTCTCTGTATATAAGCATTTATTTGTACTATAGATATGTACCTATCTTTGGGGGATATTCTCAAGAATGTGCGATAAACATCGCCAAAATAGGTTAACGCAATTTTTCATATCGCCGTCTATCGCGGGAAAATAACTCTGTGTCAACGTCGTATTCCCAACACGGCGGTAACATGCGATAGTTTCCCGATAACGCCTCAAATGTCCGCAATACAACTACCGCGACGGCGATAAAAAAGGAAACCCGAACGTGAAAAAAGTTGCGATGGGCCCAACCGCGATAGAAAACTCGGCGACAAGCAGCGCCAGGCTTGCAATTCCCACGTCAGGCGGGAAAAATCACCATAAAAGCTGCAAAAAAACCAACAAAAAAAAACATAACAACTGCGAAGCACAATGGAGGCAGCCGGAGCAAGAACAGAGGACAACCCGAACCCACGGAGGACCAGCCTGGGACCTCGGGGTCAGGGAAGGGCAAGGAGAAGAAGAAGAGGAAGACGCGGTTCAGTCCGCAGGAAAACAGGATCCTGATTATGGAGGTGATAGAACACCATCAACGACTGTTCGTCACCTCCACTGTGTCATTGGCAACAAAAAATGGAATATGGCAGTCCATCGTGGACAAGGTGAATGCAGTCGGAGTGCTGAGGAGGACAATGGACGAGGTCAAGAGGCGCTGGAATGATGTGAAGTGCAAAACCAAGCTGAAACTTTCAAACAACCGCAAAGCAGCAATGCAGACTGGGGGTGGGAGTCCTGCGCCACAGGAGGAGCTGGATGAGATGGAGGAAATGGTGTCCACAGTCATCAGTGTGGAGACGGTGGCAGGAGTCGGGGGACCGGACACTGCTCAACATGACCTGACACAACAGCAACAGGGTGAGTAACCAACAGGGACTGGGGGGACGGGGGGAGATGGGCACAATGGCACACATGCACAATGAAGTGTAGCACACTGCACAACCACAATGACTCTGGATCATGTCCCTGTTCTCCTTGCCATACTGCAGCACACATAGAATCAGCAAGTAGTCCCCCGTCCACAATGTGCCCAGAGGGGGCCCTCCCCACACATCACCAATCTCACAACAAACCCATGCACATGTGCTGAACCCAGCAAAGCTGCGGATCCGTGAGCCCCACTGACAATGCAAGTGACACTGCATGACGATGAGCATGTCTGCAGGCCACTCATCATGACATGTTGCATGCCACGACACCGAGGTGGCTGAGTGTGGTCCACATCCGGAAAGGAGCAGGTCACACACTGACACATCCATGTGCACAAACAACCCCTGACGGCAACAAGACATCTGCGGACAAACCATGCCCAAGAGTCCCAACTCCCACCAAGAGCCCAATTTACCCAAGTATGCAACATCTCAGCACTGCATAAGCACAGAAGTCAAAGGCACACCGCCTGAAAGGGAGAAGGCCAAGCAAAGTCTGAGCTGCAGGGGCGACTCTCCCACAATGCAGCACACACACAAGAATCAAAGCACATTAACATTGACAACAATGTGGTACAAACTGCAACACATTCACAACAGAACAGAGGACACAACTGCTGCCGCTTGTGTGTAGAAACTGGCCAATCACATTTGGCATAGCAGGAAACTGTGACATGATAATGGACAAGTACAACCCCACATCCCTGATGGTGCACAAATGTCCACTGTGCCGCTTCAAATAGGCAGCTCCTCCTAAACAGTCACAATGTACATTGTCATGCAGTCTGTTTGGAAACTTGGCCAATGCGTGAACATACATGGAACACACTGTTAAACTGCATCTCCCCTGTACATTGCAGAGGGAGAATCATCACCTCCTGCAGAGCAGACCGAACACCTCCTCACTGATGACGAGGAGGACCTCCCCACCTTCGACACCGACGCCCTCCAAAAGCTCATGGACAGCTTCCGCACCCCACCCCCAGGAGCAGGGCAGCCCAGCTGCATCGAGGAGACCCCACCCCCTGCACAAACCACACAGCAGGAAGCACCCACCACCCCGGCTGTCTCCCAGGATCCCCACGACCAACACATGGCATTTCAACGCCGTGTGTTGGAGGGCCAGAAGGAGATGGCTGAGCAGGTGCGGGTGGGGTTCGACCTCATGGCAGCCAAACTAGATGCCATCCATGGGTGTCTACGTCCCATCAGGGACCACTTACAGTCCCTAACGGACACCCACAGTCCGCTCCATGGTCTCCAACGAGCCAAGGCTGACATCGCTGGAGTCATGACTCGGAGACAAGAACACCTGTCTAGTCAGAGTGGCTCCAGCGATCTCAGCCGGGAGTTGGGACACATGCGGAGGCTCATGGAGGACATGGTGCGGACGGAGGCGGAAAGGATGGCTGCCACGGCTGCACATCAGCGAGATGTAGCTGGGATCTTCCATGCCCTGCAGATCCTCATCATGGCATTGCTGCCACAAGGCCTGGCGCAGATGAATGCTGCTGCTCCTACACCATCCACATCTCCGCCCCCTGATGTGTCAGTGCCCCACAGTGCGGCAGACATTCCACCTCCGGCACCTGATGTGTCACTGCCACACAGTGCGGCCGACAATCCACCTCCGGCCCCTGATGTGTCAGTGCCACACAGTGCTGCAGCTGAAACACCACCACCCACAGGTGAGGCACATCACACATCAGAGGACGATGATGTGGATGAGACTGCCACTGTGGTAATGAGGAAGCGGTAGCATTCATCTCCGCCATATGGCCTGTTTCAGCTTGGTTCGGCCCTTTGCATCATCACCTTCCACTGTCCCCCGATACACTCTGCGGCACTCACCTTGGACCTCGACATGGACTGCCATATTCTGTTTGGTTACCAATGACACAGCAATCAGACTGCGGACTGAACTCTTCCTCTTCCAATGAATTTGTCCTTCCCTAATGGACTCTGGCTGGCCCTCCACGGGGCAACAATGTCAAGTGGGGTGTGCATGGCCCTGTACTGCTCCAGCTGCAACACTCCACTGAATGTGAATAAAACATTCAAATTCACACAGATGTGTCATGTCTATGATCCTTCAAGTATGACAGTATGGATGAGTGTAGGGTCACTGACTCCCCCTCACGTCCATTTTGCACATGTTGTGGGGCTTGGGTCACAGGGTGCAACATTGCCTATTGCGGTCCGGGTGGCGCAGACACTACAACGGAGACACACGCATTGGTTACTTCCTTGTCCAGGCCAGAACTAAACCACGCCCAGAGCCCCGGGCTCATTGTTCACACCCCTACGCTGGACTGGCATACGCCAGCCCAGCCCAGCCCACTCCGCTTACGCTCACAGGGGGTGACGACACAGCTACATGTCCCAGGTCTTCCCTGTAGTGATCTGCTGGTCACTGGTCTAGTTCTCAGCATGCCACAGCCACTCCCTGAGGACTGGTTTACACCCACACCACACCCATCCAGCACAGGCGTCATGGGACATGTGACCCTGCCAATAAAAGGGGCCCACCACAGCACATCCCCCATTGCCGGAGGTGACATGATGGCGTCTGCATCCACGGAACTCAATCATAAAGGGTCCGTGACTTGCGTTGCACTGAGTTAGTGGCAACCGATGGCCTGTGTCCGGCACGGGCCTACCTCCACGTGGCGATGACTTGCGTTGCACTGAGTTAGTGGCACCCGATGGCCTGCGTCCGGCACGGGCCTACCGCCAAGTGGTGATGACTTGCGGTGCACAGAGTTAGGCCCATCTGAAGAGCTGAGGGGGTGTGCAGCCTGCGATGATGCGTTGGCCTCGATACAGCGTCCAGCAAATCAAGACTCGATTTGAATTGTGAGCCCTGCTGGACCGCAGTGTACGCGCAGGCAGCAGTCAGCACACACATGACTCCGGGGTGCGGTGCCGCAGGGTGCGCTGGGGGCCTGTGGCGCGGAATCCAGCGATCGGCTGAGGAGGTTGCACCGGCACGTGGAGGGCCCTCTTGGAGACACGCCGGTGGCGGCAGGTGAGCATTGAGGCCTGGGTGCGCAGGGGCGGGCAGTCATCGCTGGGCGGCGGACCGGTCTGGGGATCAGGGCTGGGGTGCAGCAGGCGCACAGGATCACGCAGGCACCACCGGTCATGGCGGCGGCCTCGTGGCTGGGTGGGGGGCGCCGCCCTGGCAGACACGACCTTGCATGCGCTGACGAGATGTGCGCGGGTTGGCTTGGAACGTAGTCACCTCGTCTCCAGTGTGAATACGGCCGTTGAATGTGGTCGGGCACGTGTGTGTAGGCCTATGTTCACGATATGGCAGACACAGAGACACACGCAGTAGTTACTGTGGTGGCCATCCCGGAACTGGACCACGCCCAGGGCCCCGGGCTATTCATTCGCGACATACGCCGGCCAAGGCCGCTCCGCTCAGGCTTACAGGGGGGGACCACATGGCTACATGTCCATGGTCTTCCACACTGCCTGGGGTAACCTGTTTGCATCCACTGTCCACTACACTGCAAACACCAGCAGTAGATGTCCACATGGACATGTCTGTGCTCTGCATACTGCAGTCTGTCCAGCACATCTCCGCCACACTTGGCATTGTGTCCTTTCTTATTGCTGGGTCACTTGCCTCCTTCCCACATTCTTGGTTCCCACCTCTCCCCACATTCTGCAATTGTGTGGCAGAGGGGCTCTGCCTTTGTGGATGGTTTGTGTCTGGCCCCTGTTACCACGATTACTTGTGTTGTCGTGTCTGGTAGTTGGGCATGTTGGTTGGCATGTTGTATGTGATTTTGTTACGTTAGCTCTCCCACAGTTGTGAGTTGTGTGATTCTGGAGTTGAGGTGTGTGGTGTGTTCAGTTAGTACTTACCAATGATGAGTGCATTGCCATAGGTGCCATCCTGGAAGCGCTGGTTGATGATGGACTGTCGGAAGATGTATGTGTCATGCACACTGCCTGTGAAGTTGGTGATGACATTGGTGAACTGTCCCCGGTGGTCCACTATTGCCTGCACATTGATGGAATGCGTGTGCTTTCTGTAGCGGTAATTGTGTGCAGGGTCGGCAGGGGGCACAAGTGGTACATGTGTACAGTCAATTGCCCCCGACACGTGCGGTAAGGAAGCTATGGCGTAATTCCCTTGCATGGTCTTCAGCTGTTCATGCACAGAGTGGGGGAAGTGAAGGTGCAGGGGTATCAAGATGATACAAACCTTTATGTTTACAGGTATGATGAATCCTGCATAATGAGACCGTAACAGATGTTTGTGTGGCCGTAACCTTCCTTTTCTTTCCTGCGGAGGTTACGAGCACACGGACTTCTGTTACAGTATATTTGGACTGGATTCATCATACCTGTATGCATTCCGGTTTGTCCAAGTGCAATACACTGTACCAGATTACGTTTGTGACTATGAGGACGCTTGACCATTGTCACCATTTCTCCAACAGGTTTCTGACTACTGATTTCGGGATATGGAATGGTATTGGGGAGTTCCCGCATCATTTGCAGTTTATTGGATCCACACGTTGCCCTGGTGAACTTCCCCGTTGGGAATGGAACGCGTTGGCTGAGCTTTTCGTCTTGTTGTTTATGTATTTGTAATAAAGTTCTGTTTTTCCACTACCGTTGACTACTGGACTTCATGACCTGGGGGGGAGGGTCCGGGGGGTGGTTGCGGTGGATGTTGTGGCCCTCTTGGGTCTCCAGGCTGCATGATCATTGTCTCCATGGCATCTGTTGGTCTTCAGATGTGGCTCTAGGCCTGGCTCCCTTTCATACTGCAGGTTGTCGACCTGCTTAACACCAGTAAAATACTATATTGATAATGCAACGCACAATGGCAATAACAATGGGTCGTATGAATTTCAGACAGGAAGGAGGCCGAGTACAATGTGATTGAGTATTTACAGTTTATATCAATTTTCATGAAATTTTGCAAATATATAGAACAAAATAGTGCTTAGTGTCCCCAGTGTGCAGTGGAACCAAAAAAATGGACTAGTGAAAAAATGTGACATTTACAACTTGGTTTCCCACAATCAGAAAACGATCATTTACAATTATTAAATATTTTCAGACACTGTCTATATTAACCAGTGTCGATACAATGATTCGTTTTTATATATGTCGACGGCGTTTCGACCCTTCCAGTGATGCAGGGTCTCTTCAGGACCTACTAGTATAGGGACATCTAGAATTTAAAATGGAGAGTGGAGTGAGCTACATTATTTGAAGGAGATAAAAGAATGAATTTGTAGAGAATTAAATATAGGGGCCAAAAAGTACCTGAAACAATTATAGCAATACGTGCAGCCACGGGTAATAAGTGAAGAACACCCGTCAAGTGAGAGAAAATAAGAAAATACTCACACTGGACCCAGCCGGGTACTACATGAGTGAGACAAAAGAGGAAAAATGTGAAGGTAATGAAAGAAAGAAAGTAAAAATGGCTCTGGTAATTTATCCATGGTATATAAAAGTGCTTACCTCAGTGTGGGGAGGGGTGGAGGGGAGGCTGGCGGTAGAGGATAAGACAGGGCGGATGCCACTGTCTGTAGTTCAGAGCTCTGGAGGAACTGTCTGAAAAGGAGGTGTGGTGTGTCAATGGAATAAGCACATCACGTGAGTGATATTAAGAATAAGAATAAATTTACAACAGTAAATCAAGACACAGGGCGGTAGTCTTACCCTTATATTACTTCCTGTTAGTTGGAGCAAAGCCAGAGGTAAAGTTAATAACGAGGGCGTGGGAACAGGGTATGTCTCGTCCATGGATATCTGAAAGAGACATGTATCGTTTAACAGTGGTGGAGTGAAAAACCGATGGCCTTCCGGTCACAATAACAATACTAATACACGCTGGATGATATAAAATCAACACGTAGTGTAAACGCATTCAGTTGCTTAAAAGCGGGAAGGTTTCTGAATCTAAAACATATATCAATGGGGAGCCCTCGTGTAGGCAGACAGTTCCTGGGCATGCAACGGCATAAATAAATTATTAATATATAATAATAATAAATAATTAAATTAAAGTTGCAGGAAAGAAGGGACAAGGAATCTGCAAGGCCGGGGAGAAGTGAAACGCGTATGTCTCACCTTCTGATTCATTCAATGAACGACGCGTGCGGTTGCTACGCGTCTCCTCGCAAGCGTCTGTCTTGGTACGATGACAGCGAGGTAATCAGCCTGGGAACATGACTACTGTTCTCTGTTATATATGTGTCATCTTTTTCAACAAGAGATTGTATGTATCCCTCCTTATCATGAACCAGCATGTCTTTGAACTGTTAAATTTGTACCTCTATGGTTAACTATCTTTTATTACCATTATTGGAAAATATGTATGGTCTGTGCTATTGCTTTAAACCTTTTTTTGACAACTGTGTGGATGTCATACCAGGCGAAAAACATTATTCCCTATGATAAGTATGCCTCACGGTTTTAAGAACCATAAAAAACCCCTTTTTTATTTCAAAGAGCCTTTATTAAACGCGCTTACAGAAATTGCCACTTTTTTAACATGGAACACCGGTCTTTCTACTCTTTCTCCTTTCTCCGGTTCTCTCCACGAACGGCAATCCATAGTGATGCCTGCCGTGAAGTCCGGTTCTGGCAGGCCAAGACAGTACTTAACCTTCCCAGGCTGATTACCTCGCTGTCATCGTACCAAGACAGACGCTTGCGAGGAGACGCGTAGCAACCGCACGCGTCGTTCATTGAATGAATCAGAAGGTGAAACATATACGCGTTTCACTTCTCCCCCGCCTTGCAGATTCCTTGTCCCTTCTTTCCTGCAGCTTTAATTTAATAGTTAACTATTTACGCTGTTGCATGCCCAGGAACTGTCTGCCTACACGAGGGCTCCCCATTGATATATGTTTTAGATTCAGAAACCTTCCCGCTTTTAAGCAACTGAATGCGTTTACACTACGTGTTGATTTTATATCATCCAGCGTGTATTAGTATTGTTATTGTGACCGGAAGGCCATCGGTTTTTCACTCCACCACTGTTAAACGATACATGTCTCTTTCAGATATCCATGGACGAGACATACCCTGTTCCCACGCCCTCGTTATTAACTTTACCTCTGGCTTTGCTCCAACTAACAAGAAGCAATATAAGGGTAAGACTACTGCCCTGTGTCTTGATTTACTGTTGTAAATTTATTCTTATTCTTAATATCACTCACGTGATGTGCTTATTCCATTGACACACCACACCTCCTTTTCAGACAGTTCCTCCAGAGTTCTGAACTACAGACAGTGGCATCCGCCCTGTCTTATCCTCTACCGCCAGCCTCCCCCTCCACCCCCCTCCCCACACTGAGGTAAGCACTTTTATATACCATGGATAAATTACCAGAGCCATTTTTACTTTCTTTCTTTCATTACCTTCACATTTTTCCTCTTTTGTCTCACTCATGTAGTACCCGGCTGGGTCCAGTGTGAGTATTTTCTTATTTTCTCTCACTTGACCGGTGTTCTTCACTTATTACCCGTGGCTGCGCGTATTGCTATAATTGTTTCAGGTACTTTTTGGCCCCTATATTTAATTCTCTACAAATTCATTCTTTTATCTCCTTCAAATAATGTAGCTCACTCCACTCTCCATTTTAAATTCTAGATGTCGCTATACTAGTAGGTCCTGAAGAGACCCTGCATCACTGGAAGGGTCGAAACGCCGTCGACATATATAAAAAACGAATCATTGTATCGACACTGGTTAATATAGACAGTGTCTGAAAATATTTAATAATTGTAAATGATCGTTTTCTTGATTGTGGGAAACCAAGTTGTAAATGTCAAATTTTTTCACTAGTCCGTTTTTTTGGTTCCACTGCACACTGGGGACACTAAGCACTATTTTGTTGTATATATTTGCAAAATTTCATGAAAATTGATATAAACTGTAAATACTCAATCACATTGTACTCGGCCTCCTTCCTGTCTGAAATTCATACGACCCATTGTTATTGCCATTGTGCGTTGCATTATCAATATAGTATACCATTGTTTCCATAAGAACCTTTGTTTCTTGACATACAGTACTTACCCTGGTTCGTTGTGAGTAGGGTTTCCCTTGTTTTTGTATAACACCAGTAAAAGGCAGGTGTTGAATCCCTGCTGCTAGCGCGCCTTATCGCCTGTTTTCGGATCACATCGCTGATGTGGCTGGTCGTTGAGAATATCACGAAGTGGTGTTTTTGTGTGTTTTTGCACGGGAACGCCTACTCTGCATATCATTAGCGTTAGTTGTCGCTCTCATCCGTGGCGATGTGTTTTGCGGCAGCTATCGCAGGATAACTGGCGGTGTCGGCAGTTTGCACCAGCTTGTGAATAGGGCGATAAGTCTATCGCCACTTTTGCGGCGCTAAAGTGCCGATAAATCGGCGATGGCTCCTTGAGAATATGCCCCTTTGTGTATTGCTTTGTATAAACATGTAGAATAATTATGTTGTTAAAAAATAAATAAAATAAATGTTTAAGTACAACAAGACTTGAAAACCAGAGTTTATCTAATGCATCTTTAATGTACATATACTTACTTCCTTTATGCATCTATATACCTTCCATGTACTTGGATCTATATATTTATTTCTTTTCTCCTAAAAAAAGCATATTCAATGCACTACCCTATTTCTCATCCTATACCTCTATCAATATCTTTAATCTACATATACTTACCTCCTTTATGCATCCATATACTTTCCATGTATTTATGGATCCATATATTTATTACTTTCTTCTAATTCAGCATATCCAATGCACTACCCTATTTCTCACCCTATGCCTCTCTCAATAGATCTTCTACCCCAACTTTTTGACTCATCTCAAACTTCTTTCTACTACTCTTTCCAATGCACTACCCTAAGTCTCACCCTATACCTCTATCAATATATCCTCTACATCAACTCTCTCATTTACCCCCTCCACATCCCTTTTTACTCATCCCAATCCTCCTCCTACTGCTATGACCTCCAAAACAAACAAAAAAAAGTCTAAATCCTTCACTCTTCTATCCCTCCACTATCCTTTTCAATCAAAATAACAGACTAACATGTCCACTTCTCAAATTTCATATTTCACTACACTAATTCACCGCTAATCCTTTATGGGTTCCAGGGTAGCGTGCTACTCGCCGAAAAAGCGCTTCAACACCTCATCAGGGGTAGCAAGCACTATATAAATGGAAACCTTTTTCCCTCTTCTATCCCTCTGCTACCCTTCTCTATCCAAATAACTGAATAACATATCCACCACTCAAATTACTCTCATATTTCACTATACTAATTTTCAACACTAATCCTTTACAGGTTCCGGAGTAGCGTGCTACTCGCCAAAAAAGCACTTCAACACCCCATCAGGGTTAACAAGCGCTATATAAATGCAAACCTTTTTCCATCTTCTATCCCGCCGCTACCCTTCTCTATCCAAATAACTGAATACCATATCCACCACTCAAATTACTTTCATATTTCACTATACTAATTCAACACTAATCCTTTATGTGTTCCAGAGTAGTGTGCTACTGGCAAAAAAAGCACTTCAACACCCCCATCAGGAGTAGCAAGCGCTATATAAATGCAAACCTCTTTCCCTCTTCTATCCCGCCGCTATCCTTCTCTATCCAAATACCTGAATAACATATCCACCACTCAAATTACTTTCATATTTCACTATACTAATTCAACACTAATCCTTTATAGGTTCAGGAGTAGCGTGCTACTCGCCAAAAAAGTGCTTCAACGCCCCATCAGGGTTAACAAGCGATATATACATGCAAACCTTTTTCCCTCCTCTATCCCTCCACTATCCTTCTCACTCCAAATAACTGACTAATATCCACCACTCAAATTACTTTCATATTTCACTATACTAATTCACCACTAATCCTTTATGGGTTTCCGGAGTAGCGTGCTACCTGCCAAAAAAGCGATTCAACACCCCATCAGGGGTAAGAAGCGCTATATAAATACAAATCTTTTTCCCTCTTCTATCCTTCAGCTATCCTTCTGAATCCAAATAACTGACTAACCTATCCACCACTCAAATTACTTTTATATTTCACTATACTAATTCAACACTAATCCTTTATGGGTTCCGGAGTAGCGTGCTACTCGCCGAAAAAGCGCTTCGACGCCTCGTCAGGGGTAGTAAGCGCTATATAAATGCAATTATACAATACAATACAATAGGACATGTCTGTTACTTTACTGCAAGGCTGGTGTGCCTTCTTATACCAGGGCCTAGTGAAATCTACGTTATTGATGGATGGCATCAAAGTAATTTGCTGTGTTAGGGTCATTTCACATTCAGAGGGACTCTCCATATAATGCTCATATTGACAAATGATTCAACGTAAACTAGTAACAAAGTCATAGTGTAGCTATGAGGCGTCAACAGTAATCTCCATAGCACTGTTCCACGTGGTAGGTGATTTCTTCATAATTTGTGATTGTTAACCGTATTTTACATCTGTGGCAGTCCCATGCAGTGTCCCGCACCTATGTTCCTAATCACACTGCTGCTCCTCAACATATACATGCTCCCACAGCTTCCCTTCCTATTCCTAAACTGAAAACAGCATCCACAGGAGCATGGACTGACTCAATACACGAAGATGGATGTACTCACTGCAGGCCAAATAGATGAAGCTTCTACAACCATCAGGTACCAGTATCAAAAGAAGGAAGTCCATTGCCTCAGCCTAGCATCCATGCAGCAACTGTTTGTTCTTAAAGAACCTTAATACGCACGTCAAACTCTGCCAACACACACACTACAAACCCGTTGCTAACACTGCAAAAAAATGCAGCGAGAGGCACCTGGATCCACTTCACAGGCTGACTCAGGGACCCAGTGAAAACAGAAACGTAATGCCAGATCAGTGGACTTAAACAAAGAGAAAACATGTTAAAGGCAGCTATAACTTTTAAAATCTGCTTAACAGTAATGTTACCACACTCGAGGCGGAGATTGTCCGACTTACTTTTAATGAGCTATTTTTGCAGGTGGCTTGCATTAAGAATTGGTGAAAGGGAGTCCTGGGCATGCTGGCAAGGAGTCCGGCTCTGCTCCCTCGCTGTGACCAGGCGCTGCCTCATGGCACACGAGATAGCCGAGAATTTGTCAGAAAGGAGTGGAATAAACGTAAATGCACATTTTAAATATGTACATCGAAATCATGCAAAAAAATAGCGCTAATTGCAAAACACAACGCTACGTGCTGTCTAGGGCTGGCCATATCACATGTTCTCTACCACCATCACATCCTGGTATAATCGAGTTTCAACACCCCTCCATATCCCTCCCACCCCAACCCCGATCTTAACACCTCGCGCTTGAGATGGTCCGGCTACAACCCAAAGGTTCTCTATAAAGCGCTCCGCTGGCTCCTGGGAGCTAGGTCCGCGTTAAATCAAATACCACTTAACAAATCTATACTACTCTGGGTACGGATTCAGTTTGCATTTGGCCTCCTCAGCGGGGACTCTGGATCTCAAATGATTTGCGGCGTGTTTCCGTGAAACGTTCTTGGATGTCATTCCCCGCATTCTTCAGGCACCGCATCAAAGGGGCCTGCGCGTGAATGGACTTCGGCCGCCCATCTGCCCTCTCCCATCCCTTTTAAGACAGAGGTGCATATTCATTTGAGATGCATCTGCGGCGTTTTCTCAACAGGGAGGCCTTTTTCTGGCTTAGCATGTACCATTATTGTTGCTTTTATCGCGTTCTCTTTCTGCCACAGAAGATGCTCGTCTCGCGCTTCACAAGCGTTTGCTGACCATCAGGTATGCTTTGCTCAGTTAGTTCACTGCGGGGGACTTTTTCAATGAAACAGCTGTCTCCTGTACGCCTGTGCTTCCGGCGCCTGGAAGGCCACTCTGCAAAGTTCAAGGAAAGTGCTGAGCAGCTGAAGTGGAAACCCGTGGAACATTACAGCCCCCCTCTGCGAAGGATACAATTCTGAACAAAAAAAAAGGAATGCAGCTGGGGAGTCTGCCACTGCCCTCCTCCTCTACAGCAGTAGGGCAAAGTCTGCCCCGACGCATTGTTATCAAGTAATCTCCTTTCACCCCCCACGGGTTGCCTCAGATTCTATTTCGTCGGTTCCAACTTAAAAAGTCAAGTGTTACGTATGGTGTGTTTGTATTCGTGACATTTATTTAGAAAACCAGAGCACGGCGCTTCTTCTCGATGTGACAGGAAAACAAACTCCCTAATGTTATCATAGGATAGATTTGCAATTTCAATTCGGCCCAGCGCGAAAGCTCGTGTGGCGTCCGAGATACACTTTGCAGGTGCAATTGCCGGAACATACTATTTAATAAAGTCTTTTACCTTTCCGGGGCTGACAAAAATGATTATCACTGTCATGTTAATATGAAATGCGTGCTATTTTTGCTAAAACATGTTTTCTTTTCACTACAATCAGAACATTCATTGGTAAAGACAATAGTTCTGGCTTTTGTACAGTCAAAAGGCTTTATCAAGCTTCACCAGCAAACAGTGAATGAAAAGCACGAGCAGAGCACACTGCTTGTTTGCTTTGTTGCTTCTCCCAGTGCCTCTCTTTCTTTCGTTTCTTTCTCTCTTTTCCTTAGCGCTACACCCTTGGGTATGTGCACGCTTTATAAAATTATTTTCATTCATTCATTTGTATAAAGTGTAGTAGAACTGCTGTTTGGGTAATGGTAGGGGGTGAGGTGTGTGACTGCAGTTTCAGTTGTGCATGGTGAGGAAGTTTCTGGGTCAGGCCTGCCCCTTTTGTTTATCCATGATTACTGATTCAGAGAGTTTGGTGACAGCATACCTGCCAACTCACATGGTGCCACCGTGTGACACACGATATCGGCTTCCATCACACAGTTACCCAGTGAGGAGCCGATATCACAGGGTGGCAGGGGAAAACGAGCTGAAAACCACTGTAAATAGTGGTTTTTCAGCTTGTTTTCCGAGGCTTTGAACTGCTGATGTTCATTAAGGGGTGTGAAAACACCCCAGGACGTCAGCACCATCCTCAACAAGCTTTTATTTTTTGGGGGAGGAAGGGGCTTGGGGGCGGGGTTAAAGGGCCTCGTAGGTACTTCTCAGCACGAGGCCCTGCCCACTTCAAGGCCCTGCCCCCTCCTCACACAGTGAGATTGTTCTTCAAGTTGGCAGGTATGTTACAGCCTGCTGCAGAAAACTCACACTTCACTGTGCTCACATTGCAGGTGCTCCATTTGAACACCGCCCCATTGCTACCTGCTGTGAGACAGAACAAAAATGGGCAACACAATAGACCATTGGAGGCTTGGGTAATCTAAACGATCAGGTAATAGTGCCTTCAAGGGATTCTTTTTTAAATCAATATCATGACAAGATTTACTAAATGAATTCACTTTAAGCCCCAATTGGTGGCTTGATACAAACAAATGTCAGAAATAAATTATTTGATTAAACAACGAATCAAACATAAAACTGAAATACATTCAGTAAGGAAAATAATACTACATGGGTGTAAACTTCAAAAAAGTCAGAATTTATATAAAGAGTTGTGTTATATAAAAGAATACATACTACAATTCACAAAAAGCTAAAGGGACTGGAATGAACATTCTTTTCATATAGATCTTTCTATCATGAATACTTTTGCCATAGCCCAGTTCACATATTAAATAGGAACAACATCATTGGCTATACAATGAACCTTTCCTGAAAAACGAATAACAAAGAAAATGGGTCAAATTGTCGATGTTTCGGTCTTTATAGTGAAAACATCTGTAAGACCATCTTCAGGACGTAAGTTCTTTTGTGTACTGATGAGCCTGAAAAATTGGGAACCTAATCATAAGTTCCAGATTCATAGTGGACAGCAGCAAAAAAAGCATTTTTTTAGGCACGCAAGAATCAAGATTGAATTGAAATTGGCCACAGTGGGGCAAACGCTCACCAGGAAGTATTTATTTTCATGAAATGGAGAAAACCATAATTACAGAAGTCTCAGCTGTCAACTTGATCAGAAAAGGACCTGTGTCACCCAAGCCGTCCTCACATTCGGATCGATCTGAATTATGATTAGGTTCCCAATTTTCCAGGGTCATCAGTACACAAAAGAACTTACGTCCTGAAGGTGGTGTTACAGATGCTTTCACTATAAAGACCGAAACGTTGACAATTTGACCCATTTTCTTTGTTATTTATTTTTCAGGAAAGGTTCATTGTATAGCCAATGATATTGTTCCTATTTAATATGTGAAATGGGCTATGGCAAAAGTATTCATGATAGAAATATCCATACGAAAAAATGTTCATTCCAGTTACTTTTGCTTTTCGTGAATTGTAGTATGTACTCTTTTATATAACACAACTCTTTATATAAATTCTGACTTTTTTGAAGTATACACCTGTGTAGTATTATTTTCCTTACTGAATGTATTTCAGTTTTATGTTTGATTCGTTGTTTAATCAAATAATTTATTTCTGACATTTGTTTGTATTAAGCCACCAATTGGGGCTTACAGGGAAAATTCATTTTGTAAATCTTGTCATGATATTGATTTAAAAAAGAATCCCTTGAAGGCACTTTTACCTGATCACCTGCTGTGAGAAGCATAACTCTACACCAAGGCTGTGTCTGGAAAGCAGTATGAGAATGACACTTGGAAACACCCTAAACTGGTTATGAAGGTTGAGACAGTGGCTCCACATTCCCTGTCTAGAAAATGTGTATAAAAGTCATACCCCAAAAATATCACTTTGTTCCAGTCAATGTTTTTCATGACAAAGGAATACGTTGTCCGTAGTATATTTAAAAGACTGTTGTGTGAACAAGGCTGGTGTCTGCCTTTTACGCCAGTCTTCCAGAGATGAGGGGACATCACTTAAAGTCTGCACTTCCTGCTGGAAGAACTGGGGGTCTGCCTAGTGCCTAGAAGCCTGCTTGCCTGCTGAGAGACAGCAGGAGTCTGCATCACCCTGCAAGTGGAGACACTTTCCAGGAAGATAAACTCACTGTTTTCCTTAACAGGAGACTCAAGCCCTCATCCACCAACTTAGGTGGCTCGTTTTAACATCGGGCTACTCCTCCTTCACCATTCATTAATTTGCATGGGTGAGTGGGGGAATACATGAAAAAGTAATTGCGTGAATGGATGGTTGTGTTAAGATGAAGGACAGATGTTCATGTATGATTATAGCTGTCATTTCAGTTGTTCTGGGTCCCAAAGTTTAAGAAAAAGTGCAGTCCTAATTCAGCAGTGTGTCCTGGTTTTTGGTTTTGAAAATCAGACAACCCTGGGACAAACAGCATACCTCCCTGCCCACAACCCATTGATGTATCGTCCTTCCTGTACAGTCACTAATACATGCATGTGATAACACGACACACAGACAGAAACAAGCCTTGCCTGCATGCAATATAATCTAGAACTTCAACGCATACCTAATATGTTACTCCTAATCAGACTTTGATTCATATATTCTTCATCACATAAAAGATACATGATAATTCACTACATTCTAGTTTTGGATGGTTTAATTTAGGAGTCAGTTTATGCTCCCATAGACAACATTCAGTTTGTCCATCAAACAGAAAATAAAATCATACATTACTGTGAATTAACAAAGGCCTAATAAAATATTTAGGGGTTTATTTACAAGCCCCTTGCACCGCTGGTGCGTCACTTTTAATATGGGAAATTGTGTTACGAATTCGCAAAAATTGCAACTAAGAACAATTATGAAATAAGTCAAACGTTTAATTGAAGTCCCTAAGGTACTATGCAAAGGCAAAAGATGAAATATAGAATTATACATAATTCAAGCTTAAAATTGTTAAAGCAGCAGTGAAGGTACTTTTTATAGTCAGCAAAATTTACTTGGGCAATAAAGGCAAATGATAGCTTCAAGCAACAAGAATGGAATATTCTCACACACAAGGACATATTTCATGTGGTTTGGGATTATCGTGATATAGAAAAGGAAAGACAGCATTGTGGAGAGGTGTGGTGCAGCGGCCAGGGCAGCTGACTTCAGAGCACAGGGCTCATGGTTCAATCCCCAGCTCCGGAGGCAGCTCAGCACCATGTGACTCTGGGCAATAGCTCACTTAATTTCCACAACGACCCCCAGCACCTTGAGACCCGTAAGGGTGAGTAGTTTGCGCTTTACAAATACGGATTTACATTTTTTTAAAAAAATTTTTTTTTTTTGCTTTAGCGAGGATAGCAACCTTTATAGATAAACAACAGATTCCCTGCATCTCAAGTGAAAGAAGTGAAAAACTAGAGGCAGAGGTAATAATCGGGGAAGTGTAAAAAGTTATCCACTCGATAAAGCAAAGCTAATGCGTCTTAGGTTTCTGCCATCATCATAAAGGTCCAAATATTCCAATACTCAAAGTATTATGCAATAGTTAATGATGAAATCCATGATATATTAAAGGGGTGTGTAGTTTCTGTAAGATGTTAAAGCAAGCTAAGATCCAGAAAATATGTATACTATTGGTCAACAACACCCGCAGTGAAAAGATAACCATTTTAACACAAGCACTAAAATTCCCGATTTAGGACACAATAGTTTAAGGCTCTCTTTACAAATGGCCCGATAAATTCCGTATTTTAATTCCCTACCCAGGAATTCTTGTTACCGGAAGTAACAATAATAATATGATGTTTCTGCACCGATTCCTGCAAGATATCTTCAGAGTTACATATGTTTGAAAAAGCAAAATTTATAATGCTGAGGGGCCCGGTAATTCCTGTTACTTGGCACATTGGAACTTATAATGAGGTGTTGTAAGAAAATGCCTTTTTTTTTGCATGATCACCCCCTTTTTTTGGGACAGATGCTGTTAGTATTTGGACTCTGTACACTGGTACCCTGTGAACCAGGCCCCAGTGGATGTTGTCTGACCTAATTCACAAAGGCATTTAAGAGTGCATGTAAGAGTACTACTGTAGCACTACTCTGTGGCGGCTGCAGAGGCCTTTGTTATGCCACTGCTGTGCTGCAAACAGCAGTGCTAGTTACAGCTACCTGGACAGCTGCTAGGGGTCCATGAGCTGCCAAGAGCATACAGGCTAAGCCTGGGCTAGAATATGGGGTGGATTCACACAAGCATTTATGAGTACGGAAGTAGTGCTACAGTAGTACTCTTACATGTACTCTAAAATGCCTTTGTGAATTAGGCCTGAAACGTCCAACACACTTAGTTATGGTGCAAGGAAGACACGGTCCTTTAAATTTGTACAAATTGTATATAAAAATTCCCACTTTATTCCCATTTTATTTCTATTTTTTGATATTTTGGGCCAATTTTCTTTCTCCTTCTTAGTGTGAAAGCACCATGTGTTGCTTTTAGAAAAGTATTTTCTTTTTTTCTTTCTCCTTCTTAGTGTGAAAACACCATGTGTTGCTTTTAGAAAAGTATTTGATTTTTGAGTGTAATCTGTTTGTTAAATCAGCGGTATGTTATTTTCTCAATCAAAAACAGAAAATATTTGAGAACTGTGCAAAATAAGTGAAAGTGGTAAGGGTGGAGCGTGATAGTTTAATGAATGCCAAGAAATTGAGATTATGAATTTGCTCTACTTGCATAGTTGCGTGCATTTGTTTGAGGCATCATATCCTATATGGCAGGGTGAACTAGAGTTGAGATTGAAGTTTAGAGGTTGTGACATTGTGTGAAAAAATAAACCAATAAATTCAGTGTCTGAACAAATGAAAAATTCTAAGCGGACGACTTGAACTATTCTGTGTGGAGCTGCTCAATGGAGGTAGATAGAAGGACATGTTGGTAGCTATAGTTTGAGTAACGCGTGTTGTCTACCTATGAGGATGGATACATTGCATATGCTGTGTGACAAAATATGAATGTGGATGAAGTAGGATATAAAGGCACCTTGAAATGAGAGCAGCGGCAAGAAAAGCGAGGAAGAGTGGAAGATGTATACATAAGGTGTGAGTTAATCATGCTGGTGGTCCTAGGTAATGCAATGGTCAGGGATGCAACCTCGTAAACAAAAGGTCAGAGATGCAACTTGTATTCTATGCAGATTTGTTTGGCTCATGGCATGCCCTTTTTCTGGATCTTTTTTTGGCATCCTGACAAAAAAACATAATTGAAAAATAGGGAACAGGGTATTAAGGCCCATCAGCGGATAGAAGGGCAGCAGATGAAAGTAGAAGCTTCGTCATAGCATTGATCCACTTGACCGAGGTACCAGGGGCCAGTGAGACATCCATCCAGAGGAGAATGCGGCCGTTGGAGGGCCATGTGGAACTACAGAAAGTTTGGCAGTAATCATGGTTTTTGCTGCTGACAAAATATGTTCTCTTTCGCAAAAAGACAAAGGCAATAATTTGATGGTAGACTTCTAAAAGTATTTTACAATATATCTGTTTCTGTTTGTCAGCATCATCCCGGTTACTTGTATAATATGGATAAGGAAAATCATGTCAGGCTAAATATATGAGCACTTTTACAAAATAAAGTTGTCCATGGCATGGTTGCCAACTTACGTCATGTCATCAGGAGTCTCTATTAGCCACAGTTCCTTGAAAAGGAACACCTGATGGAGCTCTTGCTGACACAAAACCAATGCACAAACATGGAACAGGTTTCAGAATGAGAGACCTTCCTACATTACTACATTTGCCACTGTTACCAAAAGGATGCAGGAAATATTAGAAACCTTCATTTAGACCAGAGCAGAGGCACCACCACTATACCATACATTGCCCCGTCTTGCCAACTGGCTGCAACAGCATTTTATTCTGGGCAGCTGGGTGATTGCTCAAAGATTGTAGAGGAGTGATGAACAGCAGCGTGTCAGTTCAAGCATCGCCATGCTGCTGCCCCAGTACCCCCTGGTGGTCTAGAGGAAATGGTGCCTTGTAGAGGCACTTGGATGCTGGAGGATCTCTGGGAATTCCCTTGCCACTACAACATGCATGTACGGTATTGGCAAAGGAATCACCAGGTACTGCCCAGAAGACCATGGCACCTTTGTAATCCCAGGTATTATCTTCCCTGGGGTGAGTAACCGCTACTTGACAAAAAGGGCAACCTGTGTAATTTCTAGCTAGCATTGTAAATGTGTGCTGCTTCAGAAAGCGATTCCCCCTTCTTCAGGGTGTGCTTGCACATTAATCCTTGGGGTTACTGATGGGGCCTGAGGTGCAGGTATGAGGGAAAATAAATTGCCCTCTGTAGGAAATGGGGTTATTAGATGAGAGGGGTGAGAGTCCCACTCAAATAATAAACACAAACCTTGTCATGGTGAACCAAAAAATCACTAAATAAAAAGGTGCTTAACCCTCTGGTAGCTTTGCACAAAAGCAGCCAGGCTGAACTTAGTGGCAGTGTGTAAAGGATTTATGCAGCACTCTTTTAATAAATAAAATGACACCAAAACGAAAAATTAAATAAGTAGAGCCAGAGTTAAAAGTAAAAATAGCACCAAGAAGCACAAATCACCAATCATGGTTATCTGGTCGAACTAGACTGGGTCAAAGTCAACAGTTCCGGCCGACCCCGATGGAGGGCAGGTTGGATACAGGAACCAAGTCAGCCCAGTGGAAAGTTTACCTTCTAACTTATTCCAGTTTTCACGCCAGAAGAACAACGAGGTGATCGGCGGTGGGGATACAAGCTGGATCCAGAGAGAGGCTCGGTGATGGTGGGTTGCTTGAGTCTCAGGCCTTAGCTGGAAATTTGCATTGGTGCCATGAAGAGTTGGTCCATGATCAGTACTTCACGTTGGCAGGAAATGTGGAGCCGGTATTGTCGACGTGAAGTGCTCTGGGTGGTGAAGTTCAGGGTCTGAGTCCAGGAAGATTGCATCAACAGTCAGATGCAGGTCCCACATTGGCCTCGGTGAAGTCTGCTCACATTTGCAAGGAGTCTTGGGGCAGTTCTTTTCGACGCAAAGATCCCAGAAACTCTATTTTTCACCTGGAGTTCAGTTCTTGCAGTTTTGGGGTTGAAGGAGTACACCCTCACACCAGCCAAGAGTCCATGACTGGGAGGGGCACCTCTTGGGTGTTAGGACTCATTCCAGCAGAGAACAGCAGTAGGGTCCAGGCAGGTCCAGTGGTAGTGGTCAGCTGGGCAGTTGCAGGGAAAGGCCTGTGGAAGCTTGTTGTGTCCCAAACATGAAGTCAGCTAACTGACCCTTGGAATCTTTTCTGGGTACTGCGTTTAAGGCAAGAAGGTACAGTCTTCCTTCAGATTTCAAACAGCAGGGTATTCCTTCTTCTGTGTCTCCACAGGTCCAGGAGTGTTCTAATGAGATGTTCTGAGAATGCCACTTTTGTACCCAGTGCCAGTCTGTGTGTGGGGGACACCCCCTTTGTTTAACCCTGAAATGGTTCTGGTCAGTTCTTTCCTTATCCCTGGGTCTGGCTCCAGCCTGACTAGTAAAACAAAGGGCAGGCAGGCCCAGGTGTGGGCTACATTTGCCAGTGGCAGAGCAGGCATCTTCTGAAGTCAGGAAGGGGGTGGGTACAGGGCTGTGTACAACCCCCAGGCCTCCCTGCTCAGGACAGGAGCACACTTCCCCACACCATAGGTACTTTTGGACTATGTCTGGAAGGCATACACATTATACCACAGGAGAGCCATTAACAGTCATGTGACCCTCGGCACTTTCAGTAAGGCACATTTGGTTTAGACAGATATAGGCCAACTTTGTAAAAGTGGCATTTTCAGCATAGTGATTCAAAATCCAACTTTACCATTAAAGAGAATTGTAAATTGCAATTCAAATGAGTGGAATAAGTATTTCTCTATTTGCTCCTAAACTGAAGTTATCACTTATTGAGTGTAATAAGCTAACCCAATGTTAGTCAAAGGGAGAGCTAGCCTTGCTGCAGTGAAGGATAACTTTGAGGGACATGTAAAACTGAAGTACACATGTCCTACCTTTTAAATACCACGCACCCTGCCATATGAGCCTTCAGGGCCTACCTTAGGGGTGACCTATAAGTATTAAAAAGGAAGGTTTGAGCATGGCAAAATGTTTACTTTGCCAGGTCAAATTAGCAGTTTAAAAATGCCCTACAGGCTGCAGTGGCAGGCCCGAGACATATTTCACAGTTCTAATTTAGTGGGTGTCACAATGAGTGCTGCAGCCCACTAGTGGCATTTAATTTATAGGCCCTGGGTAAAGGTAGGCCCATATACTAGGGACGTATAAATAAATTAAATGTACCAATCAGGAGTATACCAATTTTACCGTGTTTGGAAGGGAGAGCACAAGCATTTAACCACTGGTTAGCTGGAGTAAGCTGCAGAGTCCTAATGCCAACACAAATGGGTTCAGCAAAAATAGAATAGTGAATGCAAAAATCTGGGGGAATACCACACAAAAGGTGGTCATTTCTGACACCCTCCCTCTTCTCAGGGCTCTGTGAATCCCAGGGGAATTTCTAATGATTTCCCGAGTTTTGGGGAGTTGAAAATTGGTGGCCAATGCTAGATCTGAGCCACCAAGCGCAACCATCACAACATCAGCATCTTTCCACCCTGCCAGGCCATGTCAAAAGGAGGGTAAAATGTCACTACCTTATCCTGACATTTTGCTTAACTTTAGCAGGCTCCTGGAAATAGCAGATGTGGAGAAAACACCATCTGTTTGATTCGATTTAATTTAATTTGCAAAGCACTTGGCTACCCAACACAGTCTTTCCAGCGTATACACAGAACTGTATGATACTAAGTGAAACTCATGAGGCATATTAAAACAACAATTGTCTTCAGATTTTTTTCTAAAAGAAGATTTATAGGGGGAAGTTGCACATGAAAAGGGAGAGAATTCCAGAGCTTGGAGGCCAAATAAGAAAAAGAATGCCCACCTTGCCTGGATTTGATAATCATAGGTATCAAGGTCAATTTACAGTTGGTGAACCTCAGGGCGCCAGTAGGAATGTATGGTTTAATCGGGTGTCTCAAGAAGATAGGTCCAATATTTGAAAATGATCAAAAAGGGAAGCAGAGAGCTCATTGAGTGGAAGCCAAAGGAGTTCAACAAATGGGTGGACGCTGACTATCATTTAGGAATGCCCCTAGATAGAGAACATTTCTGTAGTCCAAGTGAGACGTGGTCGTCAGCTTAACTACTGATTTCTGTTTGTAAAGGGGGAGAGTCCACAGGATCTTCCTCAAGGTCCTAAGCAGACCAATGCCTGGCTGCCAGCGAAATTTCCAGGACTGTGAGTTGTTGCCTACCACTATTACTTCCACCTTCCCTCTGTTCAGCTTAAGACAGCTGCCGCCCATCCAATTAGCTGCGGATGAGACACAGTTCCTCAGCTGGCTGGAGTTGTTATCTTGGTCAGGGATACAGAGATATGAGACCTATGTAAGGTGAAAGATTGCATAATTTCAACCAGCGGGCAAACAAAGATATTAAAAAGTGTTGGGCTTAAACGAGATCCCTGTGTAACCCCGCAGGCAAGTGGGTAGGTGTTGGAATAGTAGGCTTCTCTACGATTTGGAAGTAGCGGTCTTGTAAGAATGAGACAAATCAATCCAAAGTCTGTCTGTTAATTCCACAGTCAAGAAGCCTGTCTAAAAGAATGTTATGAGATACTGTGTCGACCTCGCACTCAAAATCAAGAAAGATGATAACAGCAGTGCCTCCTTCATCCAGGGCAGCTCTCGATTCATCTGACACTCAAATAAGGCTGACTCCATGCTGTGGGGAAGGCTGAAACCCAACTGAGAGAAGAGAAGAACATTATTTTCCTCAGGGTACTCTCACAATTGCTGAATGATGTGTCTCACTAAGATTTTAGCGGGTAAAGGGAGGAGAGAAATCAGTGGATAGTTGTATTTGGTGCTATCCCTGCATGAACCATTTTATTCAAATTGATGGACAGATACTGGGTGGCTGTAACTTTGCGAGGGTGGGGTAAGGTTACTGACTGACCCCTTTCACTAAGTTCTTAGTGAAGTCTATGTTTTTTTATGTATGTGACTTGTATTGTGGGAAACTACCAACAAAGCAATAGGGTAGGTAACAAAGTATTTTACATTCAGTAGTGCAGAAATGAGTGGGATACAGCACAATGTGCAGGGATGTTCACTGGAGAGGGGTAGGTGCTGGGTTGAGGCATAAGGGCTAGTCACAACTGTAGGAACCGGACGGGCCAATATAGTCTGGCATCCGGGTGGTTACCATATCATCATAATATGAACACTGTTAATCATTAACAAAAACAATTAATTCCTGTGTTGCATTTTGTTTTTCATTTTCATCATATTAGTTGTCTTTTTGAAAGCTGACCAATAAAAAAACACAAATAATGTGTAACATTAGGATCATCACTTCTGATCGAGAAATTACAAACGATGGGTTTGATTCACAAAGATTTTGGTATCAGTAGATGTGACATACTCTCCCACTACTTCTGGCTTACTGGAAACAAGGAGTAAGATGTTTGTGGGTTGAGCCCAATGTATTTGTGCATTTTTCATGCAAACAGGTTTCAGGGTGCACTTATAAAAATAAACATCATGGGATTTTGTAAACGGAGCATGCTTAAAATGTAGAGGGTAGTGAAGCGGTTTAGGTTTAGCGACTGCAATGGCTGCAGCCATGAAGGCTGTGGTGCTTGGGTGCTATTCTCCAAAGAAACATCCAGGGACATACATACATGCACATAAAGAACTGCAAAAGTGCTTAGCAAAGCCGAAGGGTCCAAGTTTCAAAGCACCACGTAAACTCGTGTAGTAATCTATTATGTGCTCTGACATGCCATTGTGAATTGGCCGAAAAATAGCTAAAATGGGGATATTCTGGGATTATTAGGGGATATTCATACACAATTTGTACCGAATAGAAAGGAGTGTGTTTCTTTGCAGTTTTAATAACAAGTAATTGGGCGTTTTGTGATGACAACATTTTGTAAGAGTACGTAAAAGAGAATTTCTATATCACTACTTCCCATACTTATAAATGCTTTTTGTACATCACTTCCTACAGTTTAAAATGGAAGACCCCCTCCTGACGTATTTGTTCTATTCTGAAAACTTACTGCTATATTTTTCTACTTGAAAATGTAAGCCAAGCCACGGGCCTGGACCAAAGAGAGGGCAGCTAGTAAGGGCCCCCGACTGCAGTTCTTCACTTGGTTTTAAAACCCTCTTCTGTAAATAAGATTAGTTTCTCTGATATCCATGCAATGCCCTCCAGAGCACAGCTTATCTCTTGTTTGTCTGCTGATGCATTTCATGAATTGCTAGGCTGAAAAGAGGCAGAATTACGTGCCGCTTTATAAATAGCAATTTCTTTAGTGTGTGTATTTCAAAACATATTTTGAAATGCTGTTTTTTCAAAATGAATTGCTGTTCTATCTGAAACGTTAACAAGCAGAGCATGCCTTTCTTAATGATCAGTGCTGGTCCAATGTGAATGCTTTGTTATGGCTAGTTAGCTGCCAAACATGTAACAAACGATAAATAGAGTCTCCCAGGGATTTGTTTCAATTAGCCTTTCTTCAGGGGTGGTCTCAGTATCTGTCAAAGCGAGAAAATGAGGGTTGCTTTCCAGAACACCTTATTTGCGCACAGTACTCTAATTAATTAATTTATATCTTTGTGAGCCTTTGGGTCTATGAAACCATGCTGTCGTCCACGATTTATTGATTGTTTACATACTTTAGGACTTTTGTTCCACACTTCATGAATACCAAAGAGGTTAGGAGGGGAAGAGTAGGGTGGATACTGCCAGAGCTCTGCCGATTTTTCAGAACATTCAGTAGAAAACTTTACAGTTCTGTCTGAATAAATCGGACCGATTCACAAAGCTTTTCCAGGATGTCAGTAAGACTTATTTGGTTGGTAAAAATGGTAATGTACATATGCGTAAAATGCGCCTGAGTCACAAAAGTAAAGTACATTTGCATAAATGTTATCCATGTGTGTGCGTGTGTATGTGTTTGTAGGTGTTGTACACAACTACATGCATACATTTTGAACACCCAACTTCAGAATGGGTATGCCCTGTAGGAGTGTGCAAAACTGTGTCCTTTTTGTAAAATATATAGAAAATGTCATGGAATTTCATACAATTGCCAATGCCTTGTAAAATGTAGTTTGTCAGCGTCTTGCACTGACATTTTAACACTGCAAAGATTCTGCATAAAAAGATTACATGAGATATCGGCAGGAGACTCTAGGTACAAATTTTGTGAAATCAAATCACATGCTACAAAATTTTTAGAAATATGGGAAGTTTGGCTAATGCAAAATTCGTGAATTTATCGAGCTTCACCGGTGCAATTAAAATTTCGCCGGGGGCTAGTGCACACATGCATGCACTCAGGGAGGTGTCAGCGATATCAGGGATAGACATTGAAACTTGATGTACAGTAATAAATATTCCTAACTATAAGCCTGCATTATAAAGGCAAAGCATACATTAAGGATGCACAAGGGTAGAATAATAGCCATAAGTCACCATTGTACTTGAACAAAATAAACACAAGCAACTAATGTGCTCAAAGTATAAATGATACATAATTTACTCACATACTGATTTGTATGTGTTTGGGAATTAGTTCTATTCAGTCTTCCACTATAAAAAAACAAAGCACACTTTTTTCAAAGATGGCTGGTAGTGGGATTCAAAGGAAAATGAGGGACAGCATGTCTTCATGTGGTATGTTTAGCTCATATGTATATTTTTGCTGTATTATATAATGCAAACTCGAGCTGAAGGTATTGGATCACTTTTCGTGCGCACCAGTTACATTGCACAAGCTCCCATTCATTTTTTTAGGCACAGGGAGATTAAGTAATGTGCCCAGAATTACAGGATATTGAGCCGATGCTGAATCTCGAAATTTGGCCAGATCCTCTGCCAGTGTTTCATAATTTATCCAACCCCAAATTAACTCAACCTTTGAGCTCTTCCTTGAGTTACCGAGTATTCTGTCACTATTAGCATTCTACCAGCATTTCGTTGTAAATAATATTATGTGGCATTAGGCAGCATCAAAGAAACCTTTATGGGGATTTGGAAAGGGTGTCCAATTGAACATACAAATTGTCCTCTTTTGCAACGTTTAATATTTTGTCATGAGAGCAGTATGTAGGAAAGCATTGGATGCACGGTTGCATGTTTTCCATAAAAAGAATAGGAAAAAACAGCTATGCCTACTAGGAATCATAGTAGGGTTGCAGATCACATTCAAAATGTTAAGTAATGACTTATCAAGCTAAACATTCATTCTCTTTGATTTCATGGCCATACTTAGAAAAATTGTCATGCTTTAATCTCTGCTATGTTTGGGATTAGGTAGACAGGGAAAACCTATTTAATATTGCATCAATTTTTACTGTCCTCAGTCAGTGGTGAGGAAAATGGCTTTCAGTTCCCCAATGCGTTAGAAACAAATGAAAAGCTTATAGCTATTGTACAGTAATCATCGGTAACATTAAAGAACACGAAAAGACCTCAAAATGTCCATGACTAAAACATGTAAATATAAGGTGAGAGGAAATAACACAAAATAAGAAATTACATTGCATGCTAATCACAAAATTTTCAACAATGATTTTAAGAAGAATCTAGGTTAACTGATATTGAGTTTATACAATGCTTTAAATCAACTGATAAACCATTAATTGAACTCCGAAAGTCTAAATAGGCTATCCCCACACAAAACAAGTAATGAAAATATATTCTACATTATAAATGTTAATGTAACTCCCACACCTGATTGGTTCAAGATGAAATTTCAGGCAAATTGATCATAAAGAAAACATTACTTCCCATGCTTTCAAAGTATATTCTCTCTATATTTTGCTACAAGAATGTGGCTCCAAGGCTGTAGATTTTTGCAGAAAAAGACTAAAAAAATATGTATTACAAATATACGTTTCAAATGAATTGCCCAGCAGATGGCTTATACTTGCAGTTCTAAAAGAAAAAAATTAGGTTATTCCAGCATTCACACCAAATAAATGTAACACTCACGTTTCTTTGAATCGTATAATGATCATTCAGTTGAAAATCTAATTTACTGTGAACCTTTCGGTGGTCACGGCAAGCCTTCAGAGGTGAGCTAGTTGCCCTTCACAGAAGGTACGCTTTGTGACCTCTATGCCTTTCAGCCAGTCTTCCTGCAGCAAATGGTCTAGGCTTCTACAATAAAGAGACTTGCTTTCCAAGTAACATGTCACTATTAATGATTCTGGCCTTCTACAAACCATCCTCCAATTGCTGAACACTCCTCTGGTGTATGAAATCCAAGAAAAGCCTACATGTGCCATGGAGAGGCTTATAAAGCACAGATAAATCAATAAATAAATAAGTAAATAAATACATATACAAATAAATGCATACAATATCCTGTGGCGGTAACCTCCGCAAGAGCATTTGTGCCCTACACCGCTGCAGGCAGATAAATAGTTGTGTCCCATCTTTGGATTCTTTCTTCCTCTCGAGCTCCATAGGGAAACTGAATAATTACTGGACAATTCCTCAGAAACATACCACTGGTCAGTCTAAGTCATTCGTATAAAATCAATAACACTTTGTGTATAAATGTATCCCAGTCTTATGACTTCAACATGGACTTGTTACATACTTAACCATAATTATGCTCTGCATTCATGCTTAGGGCATCAAAAACAAAGTGATCGATGGGATAATTGAATTAATCTCAACTACTGGCAATCGCTCGGAGTCACATCCCAATCTACTGTTTTTTGCCCACCATGCCACCTCAGTTTGGACCCAGCCAATGCAAATCAGTCTTGACCCTGCTCCAATGGGAACAGTCCAGCCCAAAGTGCCAGGCCAGGTCCTCCCTGAGCTGGAACACAAGCAACCCAGGACCGGTTTAGCCCTTATCAGGTCTTATCAGTCAGGTATAGCTTTAACCTAGTGGTATAGTGAGCACAGGACCCACAGCATCAAAAACAAAGTAATGGTGCTTGAATTAATCAAAATCACTGACAATAGCTCTGGGTCGCAACCCAATACATTGTTTTTCGCCCACCATGCCAACTCAGGTTGGGCCCAACCATATTGAACTGGCGCCAATGGGAACCTCTTTCTTTACATTTTCAGTGAGATGCACTGTCATTCTACTCTTTTGATTCACCACCATCTTCAATAGCTGTGTCAACTCTATAGAAGGAGTTGTTTTCTTGAAGGTAGCAAGGTCTAAATATCAGTGGCGGCCGGCACAGGTAAACGCGGACGGGCGGTGGGTTGGGGCAGTGCGCTGCAGGGGGGGCAGATGACGGAATATGTATTTATTATTTATTTATTTGATTATACCTATTCCATCGTCTGTCGACTTCCCCTACCCCGCCTACCCGACCTCACCACGCCCACACCTCACCGTGTTTACCTGAGCCGGCCGCCACTGCTAAATATATGAACATTGCGGGGCACTTTGTCATACAGTACTCCCCTTATGTAACCCGCCAAATAGTAAAGCATCACCCTTGTTCCTTTATTTTTTAACTGTTGTTTCACTTTACTCACCTTTATCCACAGCCTGACTAACACGCAACTAACAATAAAGCCCCTACAAAGCTGTAGGAATTTCTAAGGATCCATCCCTCACTTTTAACTCTTGCACTAATCTTTGCCTAGTCTCATTTTTTTCACCATATCTCTTTATTTGTTTTTAGCATAGCATCACAGAACATAACTTTACAGTGATGTAGCCATCATTACACATTCTCGCCAGTACAATTTTGGGCATTCAGAATAACAATCAGTTTACCTAATCATTATTACCTAGCAGTGAGGATACATTTCAACAGACAAATAAACAAAAGCTAGTAAAATTAAATGGAGCTAGAGAAAGCAATGCAGTGAGAAGGCCGAAGTCGGTCAGTCATGGAGTACTGCTAGGGTCCTGTAGAGATGCTGTCATTGTGCTAAACAGTGGTCACCCAGTCGAGCATTGGTCTGGCAAGGGAGGTAGGGGGCGGTAGGCAAAAGGACCAGACCACAACTCACTAGTTGCACAGTCCCCTCAATCAACCCTGTCCATTCCTTCACTTTTCCGTGGGCGTAAGAGCTGTCTGCTCAAGCTTTGCCTACCTTTTCCACAAAATACCCATGGAAATATCTTGCTATGTAACCTATGTGGATGCTTTCCCACACAATACATCCTCACACAATATTACATGACCCTAAGATTCTCCAATTACACACAGGATGGGGGTTGAAGTTGAATATAACCATGGAAATAACAAGAGAGTCTAAAGACCTGCTGCCCCAAGGAAGACGGGTCCCCTATGGCTAAGTAAACAGTCAGATAAGTGTATTTAGGGGCAGAGGGTAATGCTGTGAATTTAGTCAGCAGCTATCTTCCTCACTTGACAACAGAGTGGCTTATTATGAGGGGTCGAATCTGGTGCAGAAATTAAAACCTCCTTAAAACCCAAGATATCAGATAAATATTCCTAAAAAAAAAACCCTGAGAGTGATGAGCATGTTGACATCTGCTGTAGGCCACTGGTGTGTAGTGTATGTGTTTGATACATTATTACTCTAAGTTAACAGCAAGGAATATGGGATGTCCGCATTTCATAGAAATCATATTAAATTTAGGGAAGGTCAGCTCAACAGCTTCCAAATGGGTCACTGGCATACACTGTCTCTGGCCTGATAATTGAATTTGCCACTAAAAGAAATTGTGTAACTTCAATTTTCTCCACCTACTTGACAGTTTAAACATAAATGGCTTTTTTAATATGTCTCTTGTGTTTTTTTTCTAACCACATGACAGGAAGATAGTAATACATTTAGGGGCACATTTATCAAACTTTCATGCAGCACAATGCAGCAAGCCACTTTGCTGCGCTGTGCTGCTCTGCGTGAAAGGGTAAGGGCAGGAATGCAAAGTATTTAACATTATACAGTGCTTTAATGTCCTTTCCTTGCACTGGCACACATGGGTGTCTGGAGAAATTTTTCCAGGGGGTGGCAAAATGTTAACGTCATCACCATCCCCCGACATGATGTGTGCCAGGTGGGACACAAGAAACACTGGGGTGCAGTAGGAGCCATGGGGGCAGGAAGCAGGCCACATATGATTTCATACACCCTAGGGTAGTTGTGCCACAACCATCTCTTTCTTTTGTGGCCTTTGGTAGCTATCATTCACACCTTCTAGCAGTTGGCAAAGAAAAAAGCAGATCTGCAGACAGTAGCGGCTCTTGGCCAAAGGTGAAAAAGCGTAGGCATGCAAAGGGTTAAGAAAACTGATGCAAACGCTTAATGGAAGGATCAAGCTGCCATTGTCTGATTAGCAATTTCTAATCTGTTTTTATGTCACCACTATTGAATACACCACATTATTCATACACACATAATCAAGGCAGTGAAGGCACTATAACTGCACTATTAAAAAAAGACACGTAGAGTCAGTCTGCGTTTGGTGTTAACATGCACAAACGAATGAGAATTAAAATATATGACAAATGTATTTATTTTGGAAATGTATTAACTTAAATATATTAAAATAAATAAAATCCAATATATTACCTTAAATAAAACAACAGCTGTTCTCATCCAAATTGGAAAATAAAACATATAAACTTAACCTGGATAACTGTTGCAGGAACTGCAAACATGTACAGTCTTGCTGATATTTAACTGTCACATTTTTTAATGAGTAGTTTTATACAGTTTTTGTTCACTGGTTAGTGTAGTGACCTCGAAAAAGGAACTGTAAACGTCTGTAGTCTTGTGCAGATTTATCAATTACTTTGTCAATCAGCTGTTGTTTGTTTTCATCAATTTTTGCTCGATGTATGCTCATCATGCACATACCCGATAAGTGATCATCTACCATTGTCGACCTCAACCAGGTTTTCACCCTTCTCATTGTGCTGGAAGACCTTTCCACTGTGCAAGTGGTCACTGGTAATGTGAGAGCAATGAGAATTGCTTACTTGACTGATGGAAATAAATCTGTGTGGTTTAGCAAATCTAGAAATCCATTGTCAAACTGCTCATCCTTCGTTGACCAGATCTGAAACCATGTGACTGCTTATATATGGTTTCCAGGTTTCCGTAGTCCAGGTATATGCTTTGGACTACTTAGAATGCTCTGCAAAATCCTGGAGCATATTCCCATACAGCTCAGAAAGACAGTAGTCCACTCCTTGGTCACATCACGCCTGGACTACGGAAATTCTCTTTTCCTAGGGGCGCCCAAATTCGCGATCAACCGACTCCATATGGTCCAGAATGCTGCAGCAAGGCTACTGTGCAAGGCCCCAACCCAGGAGTCAGCGAGGAAGCATCTCAAAGCACTACACTGGCTTCCGGTGGAGGCCAGAATCAAATTCAAGGCACTCGTCATGACCCTCAGAGCTTTACACAATAAGGGCCCAAGTAAAGTTAGAAACCTGCTGACCCCTTACGTCCCAGATTGAAGCCTGAGATCCGGTTCCGAACGACTGAAGAATCAGGAGAGCCAGATGGGGAGGTAGGTCATTCTCCCTCCTTTCACCCAAGTTGTGGAATTCATTACCACAGGAATCTCGATTACTGACAACAGAAGCAGCATTCCGGAAGTCGATCAAAACATGGCTGTTCAAGCAGTATCACTAATCTATCTCTAGCATTCGTGGAGCAGTAGTCTCGCAACGCTGGGAAGCCCTTGGGTAGCCATGCGCTCTATAAATCTATAAATCTATAAATCTAAAATCTGCTTCGGCTTCCAGGTTTTCAATGTCATAAATTTCTCTGATGTTTGCAGCATGGCGTTGTATTGCTCAAGTGTCATTTTTGCCATAAGTTTTGGGTAAAGTGAGAACAGACTCAAATTTTTCTTGTTTTAATTTCAAACCAGCTTCCTAATGATAGTGTCCATGTATGGCACATAGATAGACTGGCGATGGTATTCTTCCACAGAAGAGGAACCAAAATTAGAACAAAATACTTGCCGGCCACACTGTCTGGGAACACAAAGTTCGATGTTCAGTTTTTGGTGTTCCCTGATGCTGTAGTGACCAGTAAGATTAATTGCTTGAAAATCTCTTCAAAGTGTGATTTAAAAATTGTAATGCTCTTTTATTTTGCTGTCCATCGTGCTTCACTCAGCAATGGCACATTAGGAATAAGAGATCTTCTTTTTGGACTCTCACGGAAAAACTTGATGATGGCTTTCACTGTGCCAGTAGAATTCCATTTATCAGGAACAGCATTCAGGTCATTAACAACCAAATTAAGTTTATGTGCAGCACAGTGAGCAAAAGCAGCTTTAGGATATTTTCTCTTTATTATGGCTTGAACGCCATCTTCCTTTCCTGCCATTTTCGAGCATTCATCATATCCTTGGCCATGGAGTTTTCTAAGTTTAATCCAAATTTCGAACAAGTATCCATAATCATATTTGCAATTGAGATAGCATCCATTTCTTTTGAAGTTGCAAATCCAAGGAATTCTTCTCTGATGACAGCTGCGCTGCTACTACAAAACGTACTCCAAGTGACATCTGTTCTTTTCCGGATATGTCAGCACTTGCATCAGCAATGATTGAAAATCCATTTGACCTATTGACTAAGGATACTAGATCTTCTCTTAATGTTTCTTCACATAATGTAATCAATTCATGTTCAACTTGAACTGATGCGTAACGTGCATTAACTGGTGCATTTTCCTGATGGTTCTTTAGGATCCCATCTCCTGCTTCAATGCGAAATTGGTACAGACTTTGCACATTTCCGGTTGTACTTTTTTTCCCACTTAAAGCAATGTCATGTGTGCCACAAAATAAGATAGTAGACAAAATTGGAAATAACTTTTTCCGATTTTCTTCGACATGCCTTTTTACAGCGTTGTCTATTTGGCAAATAATACTTGTTTCCGGTTTCTTTCTGCTCGCCAAAAAGTGAGTTGCATCCACTTGTGCATTTTTATGCCAAGACGATAAGACACGCTTCCATGCGTTTTCATGGAAGACTTTATATTTAGCGAAAGGCATACTTATGAATGCTCCTTGTATCTCACAATGAACTGGCTGTGGAAAAATTGTGCAAAACTTGCAAATTGCACCTTTCAGTTGTGGAGAGTAGCTAAGCCTTGGTGAATATTGATTAATCCACACATGGCGGAAACAGCGTGTTCCACCTGAACCCTTCTTGAAGTCATACGTTTGTGGTGGAGTATACGTATTTATTAGAAGATTGTATTTTACATAATTTTTCTGCGTAATTAAAATACAATCCAATATCATTTACAGGAGCATCAACATCATGGCTAGATTCTGTTGGAGCTGAAAGTGGACCTGCAGAATTGCTTGTGCTTTTTTCTTCTGCCTCCTCCTGTTCACCATGTCTAGATTCTTTTCTTGCGTCCATAATATCAGATTCTACATCATCCAATTTTAGTTTTGAAAATTTTTTGCAGATGTCCATTTCTAAAAAAAAATGGGGATCCTTAAATGCTCTGCTCATCACCAGGCTGGCTGTATTGAATAAAGTGAGTTGTAGATGAGCTGCATGGATTTGAAAATTCCCTTTAAATGCTCCTGCAAGGGGAACTAAGTTTTCCTTGCATAATTATATAGGTAAGATGAGATTTGTGAACGTTAAATAACTCACCTACAATGCACTACTTATTGAATACATACAGCCCTGTACGCAGTAACAGAAAGTTGAAAAAGGAAGTGTCTGTGTGTGGATATATGTACACACACTGAAGCACACACACATTATATATAAGGCGCACTTGGCAAGTGCTGTGGGTTAGTTTATAGCTGCTGGTGGTGCTGTGGCAAGTGTTTTGTGTGCAATCTGGCGCTGCTGTGGCAACTGCAGTGCGTGCAGTCTGTTGCTGTGACAAGTGAAATCTGGAACTGTATATATATATATATATATATATATATATATATATATATATATATATATATATATATAAAAAATAAGGCAAAAGCAGGAGAAAGCAGTGGGTTTATATTTTGTGCCGCCATGGGGACATTTTTCTGACTGCTTTCTCCTGCTTTTGCCTTGTTTTTTAATACTTTTCCCTTCATCTCCTCAGTTTTTCTGAATGTTCTCTGCTGCTTTTGCCCCAGCTTCAGATCCACATTTTGTGATTACAAGCAAATCACTTATTCTCCCCATGGCTGCCCGCATTTACTTGGCTGCCCGCCCACCTCCCACTGGTCGCTGCTTGCCCCGCTGAACTCTGTTGCACAGATCCCCTCCTCCACCGACTCTATTTTTTGTGCAGTTTTATGGAGTGCCAACACCACCCAAAGGTATTGGAGTGCTTTACATAAGCACCACCAGTTACTTTTTAGTGCAGTTTTATATAGCGCCGCCAACAACCAACACCACCTAAAGGTATTGGAGCGCTTTACATTATCACTAGTTACTTTTTTTGTGCAGTTTTAAAAAATGCCAACAATGCCCAAAGCTATTGGAGTGCTTTACATAAGCACCTGTTACTTTTCAGTGAAGTTTTATATAGCACCGCAAACAACCAACACCACCCAAAGTATTAGAGCGCTTTACATTAGCACTAGTTACTTTTTTTTGTGTAGTTTTAAAAAACGCCAACACTGCCTAAAGCTATTGGAGTGCTTTACATAAGCACCAGTTATTTTTTAGTGAAGTTTTATATAGCGCCGCCAATAACCAACACCACCCAAAGGCATTGGAGCGCTTTGCATTAGAACTAGTTACTTTTTTTGTGCAGTTTTAAAAAACAACAACACTGCCCAAAGCTATTGGAGCGCTTTACATAAGCACCACCAGTTACTTTTTAGTGAAGTTTTATATAGCACCGCCAACACCACCCAAAGGTATTGGAGCGCTTTAAATAGCACTAGTTACTTTTTTATCGTGGAGTTTTAAAAAACGCCAACAATGCCCAAAGCTATTGGAGTGCTTTACATAAGCACCAGTTACTTTTTAGTGACGTTTTATATAGCGCCGCCAACAACCAACACCACCCAAAGGTATTGGAGCGCTTTAAATAGCACTAGTTACTTTTTTATCGTGGAGTTTTAAAAAACGCCAACAATGCCCAAAGCTATTGGAGTGCTTTACATAAGCACCAGTTACTTTTTAGTGACGTTTTATATAGCGCCGCCAACAACCAACACCACCCAAAGTATTGGAGCGCTTTACATTAGCACTAGTTACTTTTTTTGTGCAGTTTTAAAAAACGCCAACACTGCCCAAAGCTATTGGAGCGCTTTACATAAGCACCAGTTACTTTTTAGTGCAGTTTTATATAGCGCCGCCAACAACCAACACCACCCAAAGTATTGGAGCGCTTTACATTAGCACTAGTTACTTTTTTTGTGCAGTTTTAAAAAACGCCAACACTGCCCAAAGCTATTGGAGCGCTTTACATAAGCACCAGTTATTTATTAGTGCGGTTTTATATAGCGCCGCCAACAACCAACACCACCCAAATGTATTGGAGTGCTTTACATTAGCACCAGTTACTTTAAACAAGGGCATATTCATTTTTGTTGGCACGGCGAGATTAAGTGATTTACCCCATTTTTGGGAGTGTTTTTTCATGCTTTTGCCCTGTTTTTTTAATGCTTTTCCCTTCCTCTCCCCCTGTTTTTCTGACTCCTTTCTACTGCTTTTGCCCCGTTTTTTACTGCTTTCTCCTTCCTTCCCCCCATTTTTCTGAGTACTTTCTCATGCTTTTGCTTTATTTTTACTGCTTTTTCCTTCCTCTCCACTCCCCTCGTTTTTCTGAGTGCTTTCTCCTGCATTTGCCATGTTTTTTACTGCTTTTTCCTTAGTCTCCCCCATTGTTCTGACTGTTTTAGCCTAGTTTTGCCCCGTTTTTCCTGCTTTGGACTTGTTTTTTTACTGCTTTTTCCTCCCCCACTCATTTTTCTGACTGCTTCTGCCCCGATTTTTACCTTCTTCTCCTTCTGTTCCCTCCCCCCACATTTTAGCAATTAAACAATACAGGCCAGGCAGCAAACTAAAACATATAGCTGGCTGCCACGAGGAGACAGGTTTGCTGCTTGCAAGCAGTAGTAGGCGTGGGGTGGTTCAGAGGCTGTCAGAAAACGCCCTAGAACTTCAAGTTCTGAACATGAAGTAAAAGTGATGATCATTTATTTCAAAACCCAGCCTTCCCTGCAGCGCTGCACAGGACAGACAGAGGCTTCTTCTCTGTCTGAACTCTCTCTCCGTCTGACTGGAGAGGAGCCTGCGCAGTGTGCGCTTGCTGGGGGCGGAGGCATGTTAGAGACGAACCACGATTGGTCCAGCTCTCGACTTGCATAAGTCAGGCGATGCGGCAGGCGGCTATCATTGGTAGCGCTCAGCTACCCAATGACAGTGCTGCCTCGCCTGCCTGAAATGACGCCTGAGCCTCAGGGTGGCTGATGAGAACAACGGCCGGGAGCAGGCCGATGTCATTGATAGATGAGCGCTAGGCTAAGTTTCATTGGTAGCAGCATAGCACTCAGCTACCAATGACAGGCACAGTGAGGCACCTGGCACCGCCTCTGCACAATGGCGCACCACGTGGTCATACTACACTCTCTAGTAGCAGCCCGAGGTGCGGCCAGCGGCCATTATTTTTTGTAACATCGCTCGCTGTCGAGTCACCGGGCTGCTGGAGTGCCAGCGTTACAAAAAAGAATGGCACCCGCACCACAGCACTATCGCCCGCACCAGCGATTAATGACAAATATGCCCCTTAGGCAGTAAACATCCACTACGCAATGTTAAAGTATTTGGTCCTATATAATACATAGGAGTCCCATACAAAGACCTAGATGCGTGTGGAACAAATGAATTTGAAAATCTCTGTCAATTAGGAACTGTGTAGGGAAAAAAATGGCCACTGTGAAACGCATACCCAGTGAGGAAGCTTAATACTTTCATGGAGTGAGGGTTTGTGACCATTTAAAAAATATCAGATCTGTTGTGGTACCTGTGCATGTATAAATGGGCACTCCACTTTGAGTGATACTGAGTACCCGGAGGAGAAGCTTTGACAAGACTTGTTTCTCACCATTGTAAATCATTTATTAACAAAGAAATATAAGGAAGAAATATAAAATAACAAAATGCTTAAACAGTGAGTGCAAATACAGAACAATTTCTAGAACCTGGTAATAAATAAGAATTCAAAACGTGACTAGTAGCTATATATAAAGTTCGGATTAAACTCAAACGTACGATTTAGCAGTAAGAACTTATAATAGGGTCACTTCCTATCCCAAGTGCAACACTGAGGTATACAAAAAGTTAAGCGTTGACTTCAAGATATCTGTACCAACTAGAAGTGAAGATGAGTCTTGTTACTATTGAGTGCCCGATTTCCTAACATTTGACGCAACACAACTCAGCAAGACAACTTGCAGTGCTGCTTCAAATTAAGAGAGCAGGAATGTGCCATATTTACTAAGATACTGCACATTCCTGCTCTATCCATGCACTGGCGCACTGCGTGCAGCGAAGCACCAATGCAGGCATCCTTGCGCCATGGTGCAAGGGTGCCTGCGTTAATTGCAGGACTATTTTTGTGCAGGAAGGCACACTTCCCTGCAAAAAACCATCCTCTGAGGCAGTTTCCTCTTTCTGCGTGTGCTGCACATTGCAGCACACATAGAAAGAAGAAATAAAGAGGAAAAATAACCATATTTCTCCTTGTTACGCCTCTGGTGGGATGGCGTAGCATTTTGATGCATTCCCAGGTTTACTAATCTTAGTAAATGTGGGAATGCGCCAAAATCCATGGGTGGCTGTGTGGAAACGCCACACTCCACCCATAGAAAGCTTTGCCAACACAGAATAATGCAAGGCAGTGATTTGCACTGCCTTGCGTTACTCTGTATTTACAAAGCCACGCACAGCCGCACAAGGATGTGGTCCGTTGGCTAGATTGCCGACTTTGGTGCCGGAAACCAAGGTTCGAGCCTCGGGGTCGCGTCCACATCCTGTGATTCTGGGCAAATCACTTAATCTCCCCGTGCCTGAATGTGTCCTTGTGTAACGTAACCGGTGCTCATGTAAAGCACTCCAATACCTTCGGGTCGAGTTCACGCTATATAAATCTGCATTAAAAAAAAATCCATGGGTGGCTGTGTGGAAACGCCACACGCCACCCATAGAAAGCTTTGCCAACACAGAATAATGCAAGGCAAGTGATTTGCACTGCCTTGCGTTACTCTGTATTTACAAAGCCACGCACAGCCGCACAAGGATGTGGTCCGTCGGCTAGATTGCCGACTTTGGTGCCGGACACCAAGGTTCGAGCCTCAGGGTCGCGTCCACATCCTGTGATTCTGGGCAAATCACTTAATCTCCCCGTGCCTGAATGTGTCCTTGTGTAACGTAACCGGTGCTCATGTAAAGCGCTCCAATACCTTCGGGTCGAGTTCACGCTATATAAATCTGCATTAAAAAAAAATCCATGGGTGGCTGTGTGGAAACGCCACACGCCACCCATAGAAAGCTTTGCCAACACAGAATAATGCAAGGCAGTGATTTGCACTGCCTTGCGTTACTCTGTATTTACAAAGCCACGCACAGCCGCACAAGGATGTGGTCCGTCGGCTAGATTGCCGACTTTGGTGCCGGACACCAAGGTTCGAGCCTCAGGGTCGCGTCCACATCCTGTGATTCTGGGCAAATCACTTAATCTCCCTGTGCCTGAATGTGTCCTTGTGTAACGTAACCGGTGCTCATGTAAAGCGCTCCAATACCTTCGGGTCGAGTTCGCGCTATATAAATCTGCATTAAAAAAAAAGGGTGGCTTTACATGGCTTAGTAAATATCACGCAAGCCCATGCATTGCATTGCTTTGCGTTATACCACCTTGTGTGACGCAATGACAATGCAAGGGCTTAATAAATCTTGCCCTGACCTATAAAAATTATCTTTCTCCATGCTTTTGTACAATAAGGGCATTTTTGCGGGCACACCTAGATAAAGGGCAACACTGCATATCACATTAGTACAATGGAATTGCACTGACAGCATCCCTTTACATTTTACATCCATTTGGGCCCTCTAGCAGGCCACTCTTCAATCTCCCAAACTACCTGATAGTCCCACCACTTCCCATACGGCTCACAAGCCTGGCAAGTCATATGAGTGGTAGCAATGATATCAGTGTGGGATGATTAATTTCATTTTACAAGTGTGGGGGACTTTTTGTCATGACAAAGACGAGAAACACATTTACATTGCTCTGAGGGTAGGTCTGTCCTTCGATAGGTTTGTGAACAAAGATTTTTTGAAATGCATTTCTACTGGTTTAAATTATTTGTGTAAAATGCTATTGCATTTTTCATGGAGGAAAACATTGTCCTCTTCTTTTTGTTATATAGAAATTTCTGGCAGCTATTTGATTGGTGCAGCACCCTGTCAATCTTTAATTGTTAAAGCAATAGAAATTAAATTGGGAATATTAATATCCTAAGGGATAGATGGATAGTCAGACAGACAGACAGACAGACAGACAGACAGACAGATAGATAGATAGATAGATAGATAGATAGATAGATAGATATTGTGCAATATGGTCCTATATTACCGTCAAGTGGTTTCTAAATGTTACTAGAATCCTGAGATGGCAACCTAGGCCCTAGTGCACATACTACCCATTATGTATTTTTTATATTACATGTTCATTTTGCAAAAAGCTGTTCTCTTCATAGTGCAGTTAACAATGGTTGATGATTGGAATTAGAATGTTTAGGTTTACCTTTCGTGAATAAAGTTTTGATAAAACAATGAACAATGGTGAAAACCTTTGGATTTATGCTGTTCTGTGACTGCAGCATTTACTACTTAATTATGAATTGACCACATTTGCAAAATAATTTACTGCATAAGGTTCAAAATATACACATTTCACAACATATTGCTTTTAGATTAAATGGATGAAAACAATACTTGCAGATAATGTGGTGTATAATTTTAATTTTTTGCTGCATAATTTTGAAAACCTTAGAAATGGGGTCTCTAGTTGGCAGAGTTTTTTGTCCAAGTAGAGACCCTTCTTCCTAGTCAGGGTAAGGGGGATACACTTATAAAATAACCTCTGCTCACCCCCTTGGTAGCTTGGCACGAGCAGACAGGCTTATCTCAGAGGCAGTGTGTAAAGCATTTGTGCATGCATACAGCAACACAGTGAACACACTAGAAATGGACACCACACCAGTTTAGAAAAATAAGTAATCTTTATCTAAACCAACAAGACCAAAAATGACAAAAATCCAACATACAATACTCTTGAAAATAGTTACTGTGCAAAATAACCTTTAAATTGCAGGAAAAACGTGAAAATACAGTTCCTCCGACTCGGTAGCTCCGTCCGGGGCTACCGCAATACTGAATATAACAGAGTCTAACAATTGCAGCCAACCGCGTCGATACGGGTTAGCTAAAGCGTCGACAGACTCGGAGACAGTACCTTTCTTTGCTGTGGTCAATACGGTGATGCGAGTCGGTCGGGGCAACCGTTGTGAGGTGAGATGGAAGAGTTGCAGCATGCGGTGTCCTCACTGCTCGGTGCAGGCAGCGGCTCGTTGACCGAGTCGGTGAGACCAAGACTTGCGTAGCAGGGTGAGACGGTGTTCAATGCGGTGCTGGCAGGTCACGATGTGCCGACGGAGCCGGTCAATGTTTGAGTTGGGAAGCGATGGAGTTGATGACGTCAGTGCAGCGTGTAGCGAAGCGGTGCAGAGTGCGATGCCCACAGGACGTGGTGCAAGCAGTGGCTCATTGACGGAGTCGGTGAGACCAGGGTTACGTTGCAAAATGAAGCGATGCTCTCTACGGTGCTTTCAGGACACGGAATCCTGCGACGGACTCGGTGACAGAGTCGGTTACCCTTTTCTTCTGAGACAACTGAAACCAGCGGTTCCAGAGATGGTGCCCAGAAGCTTGGTGAGGTCTTTGCTGTTCCTGAGACCTCGTGAACAGGGGGCAAGCTCCACTTCAAACCCTTGGAGATCTTCCTCAAGCAGGGGACACAGAAAAGTCCTTCTCCTTTCCTTAGCAGAAACAGCCACTGCAGGCCAACCCTGGATAGCACACAGCAAAGGGGCAGTACTCCTCCTCCAGTTTCTCCAGCTCTTCTCCTTGGCAAAGGTTCCTCTTGATTTCCCAGAAGTGATCTAAAGTTCTGGGGTCTGGGCCCCAATATTTATACAGCAAAATCCTTTGTTCTCTGAAGGCAGGGAGTGTCTGTGCCCAGCCAAAACCAGTTCGGTCCTCACTGGTGCAGCTTCCTGGCAGGAGGTGGAGACAGCATTGTGGAAGGCAGACCAGGCCCATTCAGGTGAAAGGAAATCTCCTCCTCCTACTCTAAATGCAGCCCAGGTCTATTCAGACCAGCCCTGACTCATCCAGACCCTCTGGAGCCACTACTCATCCCCCGCTCCTGTCACTCCAAAGCCAGACAGTCAATACACATCCAAGCAGAGGCCCACTGGATGGCTAAGCAAGAAAATACCTACTTTCTAAAAGTGGTATTTTCAAACACAGAATGTAAAAATCACCTTCACTAAAAGGTGCATTTTAACATTCTGAGTTCAGGCATACTAAACGTTATTTTCCTACCTTGTTCCCAGGGGCAGTTATGTTTATAAGATGTTATAAGCAAACTTCCCATTCTATTCTATGGGAACAGGTAGCCTTGCAATAGTGAAAAGCGAAATTGGCAGTATTTCAGTATAAGGACATGCCACGCACACCAGGGCATGTCCTACCTTTCACATACACTGCACCCTGCGCACAGGGGTACCTTAGGCCTACCTTAGGGGTGACTCATGTAAGAAAAGGGAAGGTTAGGGCCTGGTAAGTGGGTGCACTTGCCAAGTCGACATGGCAATACTAGACTGCACACAGGCTCTGCAATGGCTGCTTATGTGGGTGGCACAATCAGTGCTGCGGGCCTACTAGCAGCATTTGATTTACAGGCTTTGGGCACACACAGTGCACTGTACTAGGGACTGACTAGTACATCAAATATGCCAAACAGGGAATCACTAATCCATAACAATACTTTACAAAGGGAGCACTTGCACTTTGGCAGCACTGAACAGCAGTGGCAAAGTGCCCAAAAGAGCTAGACCAGCAAAAACGAAGTCCAACGCACAGCAAAAACACAGGAGGCAAAGTCAAAAATACAGGGGAAACCCACGCCAATGGAGGCAGGTCTAACACGTGGTGTATTATTTTCATTTTTTGCTGCATAATTTTGAAAACCTAGCTGCATAATTTGTTCCTTCTTGCTGTATAATCCTAGTAGGCCTGCTTATGGTAAAACTCTGCAGATTGGTTTTGGCTTGTCAATATGATGATGAAATATATGTGGTTGAGGGGGAAGGTGGTGTAGGTGTGTTGGGCTAATCTAACCACTTTATAGGACAACATTATGTTATTGGATTGGCGCTGCAGAATACCAATTCCTTGCTAATTTTCAAGCAGCAAGAAGGTCACGAGAACACTGTTTGTTTTTCTTTTCTTTTATTTACTGTTTTCTGAAGAGTGAAATGCAATCAAAGGGCCACTTTAGAGTGATTTATACGGGGGCGGGGGCAGGGGTGAAGTGGTAGGCAGCACCCTCCTAAGGGGCCGATTCCGATCTCGGTCGGAGGCGCACCCAATACCATTCGGTCGGGGGAAAAAGCCATGCGAAAGCCTGTTTCCCGACCGAACCGTCACGCTGAGTCCGGCCGAGCGAGTACGATGCGAGTCGCCGACCGACTCGTCCGGGCGACCCGACCGCTCCGACCGACTCGTACCCGGATCGTACCGCTCCGACCGACTCGGTCGGACCCGAGTCGCACCGCGCAATGGAGACGTTTTCCGGCCGGGTAAGTACGATGCGCACCTCGACCGCTCCGACCGACTCGCGCCGTCCGACTCGAACTCGCTGTCGGAGCCGTACTTTGGGGGTCCGTGTCGGACCCCTGTACGCGTACCCGTGCGAGGCGCACACAGGGGGGACCCATGGGTCCCCCTACCTGTGCGTGTGCGCCGCGAGCGCTTCGCGGCGTACTCGCTGTAGGAGGCGCCCTTGTCCGCCTCGCACCCATTGAGGCAATGGGAGCCCGCGTACGCGTTGTACGACCGGCTCCCATTGAGTTCAATGGGAGTCCGACCGACTCGTGTCCGATAACATACGGACGCATCGGACTCGTTCGGTCGGACTGCACGGGTCCGATTCGGTCGGAAATCTCTCCGGGTCCGGCTCGGTCGGAGAAATTTCCGGCCCGAATCGGAATCGACCCCTAAGTGCGCAATGGCTGCTTGGCCCACCCTCTTGGGCCGCCCAAAACAGTCTTGCACACTTTTTATGTTCTCCATGCAGGCTGCATCGCAGCCTACGTGGAGAACATGTCCAGGCCTCCAGTCAGGGTATGAGCGCCGAAACACGGTGCTCAGACCAATCACAACGCTGCTAAGGCAGCGTTGTGATTGGCTGACTGGGAGCCTGGCTGTGCTTCCTGTGGCAGAGCAAGGGGGACTACGGAGGAGAGATGCGGTGAGGAAGCTTTTATTTTATTATTTTATTATACCCGCTTCCCGCCCTCCCACTCCCGCCCCCCTACCTCTGATCCATGCTGGCCACTGCTGATTTATACGTCTGCCTGGAAACCAAATATGGCTGACACTGTGTGATGTCAATCACATTCAATGTTCCCTTGCACCCGGTTGATAATACGTGCTTTAAACACTATATAGTCCACTGGCATAAGCTAAATATTAAGAATCTCTATTTTGCTTGGGCAACGAGTATGTACACCCCGTGCAATGCAGTCTCATATTCCAGCATTTGTCAAGGTAAGACTATTGTCATGTCGATAAGCCACAACCTGCTTAATTTCATTGAGGGCAAGAGGGTACAGCCAGCAAGAATATTTTACATGTGTGTATAATTTTTGCACTCCAGCTTCAATCTCGAAGGCTTTTGCGCGGTATTAATTAGAAGTTACCCATGTAATATATCTGATAGAATAAAAAAGTTTGCGAGAGTAAATTGTGAAAGCACTTTTTAACAATATTCTGCACTAAACATAAATTTAAAGATTCTACGGTTTTCCTAGACTTTTCAATTTATCATGTTGCCATCAGAACAATCACCCTATGAACTTTTCTGGGAAGTGTCCGGAGGTTTCCCTCACTAATGGCGGTCACAATTTCCTGAAGGAAATTCCATTATAATGCTGTCAGCGTTTAAATAGATGAGAGGTCCGTCACCGGAGGTCTTCCAAGTAGACCCTTGTTTCAATGCTCATCTGTTTGTACAGCAGTTCTACAATGCAGGCTTAACCTTGCACTTTGAATTAATTTTATTATCTTTTTTATTATGTTTTATTTATTTTGTGCAGCAAAGAGAGCATTAAAAAATAGACGTGAATAAAAAGAGAAAACAGATAGCAATAGAAAACTAGTAATGCACATACATCATATAATTCGAGCAGCACAAAGACGTCAGATTAGTTATTAGAGGGAGATACTGGGTTCCAAATACTTTCCAATACTTTTTCATACTAATTTAACTTACTGCTTTTCCATAGAGAAGCAATTCCTAAACCCACTTTTCAAATCTAAGAACGTGGGAGAAGAGGATTCCTTCTAGTTCATAGCAATTCCGAGTCGGTCAAGAGCTATAACAGTAAAAATGTATTGAGTGTGTTAATCATCCATCTGCCAAATATGGTAGACCCGAAAATATAGAGAATACCTAAGTCTAAATCGAACACATTAAGTGAACAAGAATTTGTGAACATTATGGAGCCTGATTCACAAGGTAAACTTACACTTTTCTGTAAGTTTCCATTTTTGGGTAGTCATTAACTGCGAGTTTAATTTTACTAATAGTAATTATACGTCTGTGGCGACTCTGCACATATAAAGATAAACCTTTTCTATTTTTTATTTGCAGTTTCTGCAGTCATAAAATTACTATTAGTAAAATTAAACTGGCAGTTTGTGAGTACCAAAAAAATCTTAAACTTACACAAAAATGTAAATGTACCTTTGTGAGTCGGGCCCTGAATGTAACAGCTTAAATTCGCAGAGACATTTTATATCAGTGCAACAGTTCTATAGATATGACATAAAAGTCATAAAAAGAGAGAGCACATTTTTTCTATTGTTGAATTTCACATGTAGACGATATTAACGCCATATTCATTGTGGAAAGAGACCACTGAAAATTACTCAAGAACATTACCCTATCTTGTTTGCTAGGTCATTTTTAAGTCTGTGCATTGTATCCACTGACCAAGTATCCATAAATGTCTAAAAACAACTGAAGTATTCTGGCAATATACCCTTAAGAAGGAATTCAGCATCTTTATTTCTATGTCATATGTTTTACCTAATTTAGAGATATTTAAAAAGTACGGCTTCGATAGGCCTAATCCACCCTGCAAAATGATCAATAAACTCATACACATTTCCATTAAATAATTAAATTAGTTCTTGGTGTGATTTTCCATTGCCTGCATGCAGGATCCAATAAAATCTCTATCAACGACAAAATTCTTGCACATGTTGATATATTGGTTAATTATCAGGAAGTCACATGTTCACCCAGGATCCTGCCATATACAGTCCCAACATTTCAGATTTGGGCAGAAAAGTTGCACTCTGGGATTATTTAGTGCAAACCTCACAGGTAATGATGTCAGAAGGGGTAGGGTTGTCCCATAAGAATTGTAATCTCATTGGCTAGGGAGCCCTCCACACACACAAACTCGAAATTGGCTTAAAAGTGGTACCCCTGGCTACCAGCCTCAGAACACTGCTGGACTTGAAAAGGACAGAAGAAGGACTGCACCTGTGGAACCCGTGGGCCTCAGAAAAAAAGGCTGCACCAAGGAAGACTACATCTGCTGCACCTGCTTAACCAAGACAGGACATCAGGGAGAGAAGGGCTGCTCCTAATGTCGACATAGTAGCGAGAGCCCCAAGGGCTGTATCCGCTCCAACGTGTGCCAATGGCCAGTGAGTTGACTCCAAGGGCTAGCTGGCTAGCCTTCTGTTAAGTTTCAGAGACACAAAAGCTAAAGGAGCCTGCACCTACAGAGTGCGAAGCTGACCAGAAGCCACTGGTCTTTTAACAGTTGAAGCCCTTAAGGGTGAGTCCAAGCGAGTAATACTTTCCTTCTATAACTGACCAATTTTGTATGTGTACAAATAGCCCGGATTTCTGCATCCGGCAATAGGGAAAGAGGCAACACCTTTTACCAATTAAGGAAAAGCTGTCATGGCTGGATAATTACAGTGACCCTCTACTTCCCATTAAGAGTAAAGGAGGGTTTTGCTATGTTTACCAGGTCATTCAGGGACATGGGAGTGCCATAACAGTCACTGGATCTGTGTACAAACTCTGAGATTGGTTGTTACTCCTTTTCATTGCAGTCTCTCAGACAGTGGTAAGGTCATGGGCCATGGGCAGGATTTAACAGAAACTGAGAATTCGAGGACCTTTTGAGGCTTTGTGGATTTTTTACTTGCTCAAGTTTTTGTCATAGCGTAATTTTTAAAGAGTGAGATCTGAAAAGAAAACTTCCAAAACTGAGGCTAAAGATTTTTTTCAGAGCATGCAGTTCGTACTCAACTGTTCCCACTGAAGCAGGACCAAGACTGATTTGCGTATATATTTCTCGTCCATCTGCAGTGGTGAAGTGAACAAAAAAGTGACAGACTACAAGCTGGCCTAAGTGATTGCCAGTGGTTGACATTTTAGCAACCATGCCCCTCATCATCTTTTGTTATTTGATTGTGATGCCCTAAGTGTGATGAGCATATTCAGATGTGGGTCCTGTGTTCACAGTGCCATAGTTACTAAGCTGCATCTTTTTAATGAGCTCCAATAAGGTTGACACAAGTCCAGGAGAAACTTCTCCATTAGGGTGGAGGAGTGTCACCCCGCTAATGAAAATGCCCAAGCAAATGCCCTAGAGATGAAAAATAAAATGGTAATAAAGTAAATTTATAACCTTTTTATTTTTTACTAACCCGCATCTCGAGCTGAGTATCAGGGCAGGGCCATTGCTGCTGAGTGGCAGCAGCAGGGAAGAGTGGTGCACTGGGCACTTAAGTTTAAAGTGCGCATGTCACTTTGGCTGGTAATCCTGCAATGGCCAGCCAGATATGCACACTTTAAACCTCTCCAGCCCAGCTCAACCCAGCTGTCTTATACAGCTGGGTGGAGAGAAAGCACATTCCTCCAGTGTTCTTGAGAGCGCTGCGAAAGCCCGCTCCAACCAATCCTGGCTCTTCTCTCATGCTGGTTAACTTTAAAACGATAATGTAATGCATGTCTGCAATTTAGTTAATGTAATTGCATGCATGCACACACCCACCTATTTGCCTGCCTCACCACTTTCCGTAGTTGTCAGCCACTACTGCACAAGTTTGAAGTTGCATATGTTACCATTCACAGGGGATGTGATTTGGCAGTTTGGACTGGACTCTTCATACTGAAGCAGGAATTGTCATATGTTTGCTTATTGTCAGGTGTCTCACAAGGAGAAAAAAGATGTGCTGCAATGTGATCTGAGTGAAGTGTTTCTATCCATCACCTTTTGCTGTTTTGCCTCGACCAGTGCAAGCACAGGAGACTCAGAACCACCTCTCTTCAGAGTCCCATCTTCACGGCCTCACTTCTTCCTGTACATATGAATTGTCAGGGTGCTGCGCTGCGACCCTTGAGATGTGTGGTGGGAAGGAGGGAAAACTGGTAAAGTGCATCATGCAGAAAGCAAATGAAAATGTTTTTATTCAGTACACAAACACAGTAGATATGTCCAACTATTTCTTTGTTAAAAGAAAGTGTCATGTGCAAACAACAACCACAAAACACAATCCACAGCAGGCAAGCCTGCACAATGGGAACTGTGCACAGGATCAGCAATGAGAGTGCTGAAAAGACAATCTAACTGGGTTGTGTCATAGATATTATTAGCTCTCTTTATAGAGCCCCTTGCTCTGCATAGCAAATCGATTTGTTCCAAAAGCGCAGCGATATTATGATTCAGTCTATTTAAAATGGCATTGTGATGTTCCTGCATACCAAGCAATCCAGTAGTGTGGGGGTTCAATCATAAGTAATTAGGGGCAAATTTACCATAGTATTGCATCGCCTTTGTGCCATGGATGGGGCACAAGTGTAACGCAACACTAAAGTTACATTTATCAAGCCATGTAAGGCCACCTTGCGTGGCCCTAAGTGGCTTGATAAATCTAGAGTAACGCAATGCAGCGCAAATCACTGTGTTGCATTACTATGCCCCGGGGAGGTGTTCCATGGGTGGAGTGAAGGTGTTCCCACGCATCTACCCATCAATTTGTGTTCCATCCCCAATTTACCATTACTAGCAGACCTGGGAATGTGTCAAAATGCCATACATCCCCAAGAGAGGCATAATGATGAGAAATATCTTCATTTCTCTGTGTTTTTTCTTCTTTTTATGCATTCTGCTTTCTGCAGCACATATAGAAAGAGGAAAATGCTTGTTTTTTTGCAGTAAGTTGCCCCTTCCTGCACAAAAACAATCCTGTCTGCAATGCAGGCACCCTAGCACCATGGCACTAGGGTGCCTGTGTTAACGCTAGGCAGCAGTTTGTGCGCCAGCGAAGGAAATAGCAGGAATGTGCCATATAATGTGCCATTTCCCTTTTATGCAGCGCAGCAAGACGGCTTGCTCCGCTGGGTAAATGTTTTATACATTTGCCCCTTAGTATTCATCACCCTGGATCCATTCTTTTCTCTTCCCACAGTAGGAAAACAAAACAGAACAGAAATCATTATAATAACATAATCTGACCCAATAGCAGGTCCATAGGGCATTGACAAATTCTCTGCATCACAGTCATTCCTCTTCCAACTGTTAAAACAAACAATAACAGATGTTTGAAGTGAAATCTGTTGGCTGTGCCATTGCTTTTTGGGTTAGATAGCTGCGGCAAATGTGCAGTCATTTGCAGTAGTCATTTCTGAATGAGTTTCCATTGGCGGAGAGCAAGCCAATTTCTTGGTGCCCAGCATGCTTGCCTATGTATACACACTCACAGGAAGCCATTTAAAATAGGTAAAAAACATTTTAAAATAGACACCTGCCAATAGAGTGGCAGGTGCCCAAAACTGAAACAATAATTGAGTGAGAGAGGGGCAGGGAAGGGGTTGCCAAGAGGGGAGAGGCAAAGGAAAACAGAAGAGTGGCAATGTGGTATTAAAAATGATCAAGATGGGGAGGGACGGGGAAGAAACTTATAGAACGTGAGCACTGGAAGTGAAGAACGAAGCAGCACAGGAAAGATAGCAAGAAACACACGCACTCCCCATAGAGTACTGAATGTAAAATTAAAAAATAGCTCCCTGAATGCAAGCAATGTTGGCAGTGGAGTTATGCCAATGAATCAGAACACTATGAGAGTGTAATGCCCCTGAGCAGGGCAAACACAAGTATAAGGAGGAAAACCAACAAAGCATTTGGAGACATCTAAGACAGCAAAGTCATCCAATCATGAGCAAGGCACTGACCGAAATATTATCATATATATATATATATATATATATATATATCAACGCTCAAATCTCCTTCGCAATTGATTCAAAGGAGAATAGCACTCGCGCGAGTGCTATTCTCCTTTGAATCAATTGCGATGAGATTTGGAGCGTTGATATTTACGTTGGGGCACCACCGCGTACAAAGCACCCGTCCACGAGTGATCCGACTTTCTGGTGCACAGGAGCAGTGATATATATATATATATATATATATATATATATATATATATATATATATATATATATATATATATTATCTACTGGTGGTCGCCAGTAGATAGTTATAGTTATAGTTAGGACCTATTTTCCATAGGAAATCCGCAACATTCTATTCCCAATAACTTTGGCGCCGGTTGAAGAATCTTCACGAAATTTTCAAAACTCGTGGGGCGCTCCGGTCCGCTCCTAACCTGAAAGTCTCGGGGTGATTCGTAAAGTGGGGGCCGAGAAAAAAGGGGGTCCCAAAACGTGTTTTCCCCATGCAATTTTCCATAGGAACCTTTAGTCGCAGCTACAGCCCGAACTGCTGAACGGAATTACACCAAATTTGGCAAAAAGGTAGCCCTTGGTTCAGAGTCGTGCCTTTTGGTTAAATGGTGTAAATCCGTTCAGTAGTTCCTGAGAAAATCAAAAGTAAAATCACATATATATCTATGGCCGCGGAGGGTCCGCGCATCCCTCCCGATCACGAGCTGTATGCTAATTGGCTGTCAACACTCCAAACCAGGAAGTGTTGGCAGCCATCTTGTTCCTCGGTAGAACCGAGGCACAGAAACAAGTGCGCAAAAAGGGGGCAGGGTAGAAACTGGTGGGATGCGCTTAGGATGTGCGGATCCCGCCGACTTAAAACGCGCCACGGGGCGCGTTTGCACAGTGGTGAAGGGAGGGGCGGGGCCTGAGGTGACATGTGTGCAAACATGCCCTGTGGCGTGTTTTAAGTTGGGGGATTAAGTCCCCTTGAATCCTGAGGGTCCCTGGGGTCCAACTAGCCCACCAGGTACCTCCAGTAAGCGCCACAGAGCTGCGTTGCAGAGAGGTGTAAAAAGGGCGTGGCCTCGGACCACCTCTCTGCAACGCAGGGCTGTGGCGCTTACTGGAAGTACCTGGTGGGCTAGTTGGGCCCCAGGGTCCCTTAGGATTCAAGGTGACCTAATCCCCCAACTTAAAACGCTCCACGGGCGCGTTTGCACAGTGAGTGAAGGGAGGGCGGGGCCTCAGGTGACATGTGTGCAAACATGCCCTGTGGTGCGTTTTAAGTTGGGGAATTCATTCCCCTTGAATCCTGAGGGACCCTGGGGCCAACTAGCCCACCAGGTACCTTCAGTAAGCACAACAGAGTTGCGTTGCAGAGAGGTGAAAAAGGTGCGTGGCCTCGGAACGCCTCTCTGCAACTCAGCTCTGTGGTCCTAACTGTAGGTACCTGGGGGCTAGTTGGGCCCAGGGACCCTCAGGATTCAAGGGACTTAATCCTGCAACTTAAAACGCGCCACGGGCGCGTTTACACATGTCACCTGAGGCCCCCTCCCTTCACCACTGTGCAAACGCGCCCTGTAGCGCGTTTTAAGAGGTAGTTTTAATCCCCCTGCCCTATTATGTACTAGGGACTTACAGAGGAGGTCATGCTTATCACAGGGGTACCCCAACGCATAGTGTTCCCTAGTGTATGTAGGTGTTTTCACTGTATTCTAAGTGTCTTTTAGCATAGCACTGGCTCTGGTTAGTCAGAGTCAGTTACCACCAGTACCCGTCTGAAAAAGTTGTGGGCACAGGATGATTTTGCAACAAGGCCTCTTTCTGCTCCTCTGTTGTTTCTTTCTGCACATCTTTTGCTTCTTCCTGCACTTTTCTTCATCTTTGTGGACTTCTGTTGCTTCTTTCTGCATTTCTTTTGTTTCTTTCTGTGCGTTTTTTCTTCTTTCTTCACATGTCCTACCTCTGTAGGCATAGTAAGAAACTAGCATTTAAAAAACCTTTCAAAAATTCACTTAAAAAACCATAGGTTTCAGGCACGTTATAGTTAGAAATTAGCATTTAAAAAACCTTTGAAATTCACTGAAAAAACCATAGGTTTCAGACACGTTATAGTTAGAAATTAGCATTTAAAAAACCTTTGAAATTCACTGAAAAAACCATAGGTTTAAGGGAAAGTTATAGTTAGTTGGACATTTCACTCGTACAAAACCCGTGAAATTCCCCCGTTATAGTTAGTTCAGCTAACTATAACTCGCGCCCCGCAATGCACTGCTGATGACGTCACATATTACATCACTCATGACATGGTCAGTGACATCAATGATGACATCTCAAATGACATCACTGATGACATCACTGATGACATCATCCATGTGATAATTTCATGCATCTTCTCACACCCTAATATAACTTTTGATACACCCACTCTAAATTACAGACTGCCATTCTCAAAACCATGCACACTCCAGCACCAATAACTACATACCCACTGACTGATTCTTAGGTCTACACACACATCCAGTCACTCACCCGTACAGTCACTCATACTTACGGTCACTCAGTACAGGACTATCATATGCACTCATACTCCTATATAGAAACTCAAACACCGCCACTCATCCATAGAGGTACTCACACACCTAGTCAGTCATGCAAATAATTAAACACACTGCCATTTACTCACCTATACAGTTATACACACACCAGCTCACTTACTCATACAAATACTAGCACATTCTTACGCTCTTATACAATCACTGATACAAGCACACACTCATCCATACAGTCACTCTCACAATCACACACTCTCACTTATAGCTATTTATATACTCCAACACACATATATACTGCCTTTCACATATGTAGTTACTCACACATGTACCACTGAGACATACATTCACTCACTAACACACTCTTACATACACTCACCCACCCATACAGTCTATCACAGATGCACTCTTGAAACCATCCACCCAGTGAATCACCCACTCACACATCTATGCACAGAGTCGCACACACCCCACCCACACAAACACTCAGGCACCCATACAGATACTCAGACAACCAATCAATAACTCATATAGACACTCATGTAGCTATTCACAAACCCATGCAGCCACTTACACAGCAACAGACAGACGGATACAGACATTCACCCAGTTTAGTCACTAACCCATGCATTCAGTAAGATACGTTTAATCACTCACTTATAGAGTTAGTCCCGCACCTACTAAGTGATCCATTCAGACACTTATACACCCACTCATTCTTCAATACGCCTTTCCCTATATATATTAAAAATATTTAAACTTTACAGAAACACACAGTCACTGGATGATGTCATCAGTGATGTCATCAGTGATGTCACTGACCATGTCATGAGTGATGTAATATGTGACGTCATCAGCAGTGCATTGCGGGGGCGCGAGTTATAGTTAGCTGAACTAACTATAACGGGGGAATTTCACGGGTTTTGTACGAGTGAAATGTCCAACTAACTATAACTTTCCCTAAAACCTATGGCTTTTTTCAGTGAATATATATATATATTTTGAAAAGTATCGCTCTAGTTTTAATCAGGGTTATGGATATGGAAGAAGGACATGTGTTAAAATGGGTGCAATGTCTGACCCACAGTGACCCAGTAGAAGGCAACTCGCCGAAACGCGTTGGTCCGTACATTGTAGAGAAGAGGACCATTTTCTATCGCATTATGTTTTGAATCTTAAAATAAATAATTAATTTTTGTAACAAACTTACTTGGAAGTCGGAATTTTATCGGTGATTGTTGGACGGGTGCCGCCGTAGGAACGGGTGTCCAGGAGAGTGAACGCCCAATGGAGAGAGATATATATATATATATGTATGTATATATATATATATATATATATATAAATATATATTACCTACTGGTTAGAACCTAGTTTCCATAGGAAATGCGTTTTTTGTTTTGCCAATAACTTTGGCACCATTTGACGAATCTTCGCGAAATTCTCCCAAAAAATGTTTCATCCAGGTCAGCTCCTATCCTGAAAGTTTGGGGGTGATTTGTCAAGTGGGGGCTGAGAAAAAAGGGGGGTCCCAAAAAGTGTTTTCTCCATGTTAATTTCCATAGGAAATTTTAGCCAAGGCTACAGCCCGAACTGCTGAACGGAATTACACGAAATTTGGCAAAAAGGTAGCTCTTGGTTCAGAAAGCAACCTTTTTTAAAAATGGTGTAAATCCGTTCAGTAGTTGCTGAGAAATTGTAAAAAAACAAATATCGATATCTAGGGGCGCGGTGGATCCGCAAACCCTCCCGACCACGAGCTTCACTGTGATTGGCTGCCAACACTCTGTAGAACCGAGTCACAAGAAAACAGAAAAACAAAGGTGAAAAAAAGAAAAGGGGGCAGGGTAGAAACACCCTGACCCCCTAGGCCTGCTCAGGGGGTCCCACAAGGACCCCCAGGGCCAAAACAAGCATTTTTTTTTTTTAAATCGGCCGAATTTGCACTGGGGTCGCCAATCCGGCCGAGAAAATAAGAAAAAAGGAAGCGCGGGCTCCCGCGATTCGTTGTATTGAAGCCCCCGGGTGGGCCAGGTCCCGGGGGCACTGAAAAATGTGTGGGGGGCCTCAATACCCCCCACACTGCCCCGGGGACCGCCACCTCCCCGGGGCAAGATTTATGAGTTGCGGGGGCACGCAGCCCCCCTGCAGCCCCGGTGACCGCCACCCCCCAGGGCTTTTATTAATTATTTGTGGGGGCACATGGCCCCCGCTGCCCCGGGGACCGTCACCCCCCGGGGCTTTTTAAAATATAAAATAAACCTGTGGGGGGGGTTCCTCCGGGGCACTAAAATGCAAATGCGGGGGTCCGTTACGGACCCCCGAGCCCTGGGGATCACCACCTCCCCGGGGCTGTGCAGTGGGAGGGGGGTCACGCGGCCCCCCTCCAGGAGCCCTCGATGGCCCTGGGGACCGCCACCCTCCAGGGCCGTCTCCTGCAGTGTCCCGGGGTGCCTACCCCTGGGACAGTGCGGTTTACTATGGCAGGGCGGGAGCCATGCGGCTCCCGCCCTGTCATTGCAAACACTGGTTTGGATTTTGTAGGCGAGCAGGTTTCCTGCTCTCGCTACAAAATCAAACCACATTGCTTTCCACACGGGGAGCTGCATGTTAGCAGCTCCCTTGTGGAAAAGCAACGCCGGCTCCCGCAGGAGGCGGGGAGCCGGCGGGACCGTGGGGGAATTGGGGTCCCCCCACGGTCCCCAACAGATAGGGCCGGCCCCGGGGGATGGGGTCCCCAGGGCCAGAAGTGGCCCAGGAGGGGGGCCACATGGCCCCCCTCCATCAAGGAATAAAAAATAAATGAGGCACAGCCCCGGGGGATGGGGTCCCCGGGGCCACTTTAGGCCTAAGGAGGGGGGCTACGCAGCCCCCCTCCTTTAAAAAGAATTTTTAAAAAATCAAAATGTGGCCATGCCCTGGGGGATGGGGTCCCCGGGGCCGAAATTGGCCTTGGGAGGGGGCCCGCGCGGCCCCCTTCCCGTTTTAAAAAAATAATAAAATAAAAAAAAGCAGGTCCTGGGGGATGGGGTACCCAGGGCCCCAAATAATTTAAAAGGAGGGGGGCCACACAGCCCCACTTGAAAAAAAAAAGGAAAAAAAGCCAGCATCGCGGCGGAGGCCACGCCCCCTAACTGCAGCACTCAGCAAACGCGCCCCCTGGTGCGTTGTAGGTGGGGAATTAATTTCCCTTGAATACTGAGGGTCCCTGGGGGCCAACTAGCCCAGCAGGTACCTCCAGTATGCACCAGGGAGCTGCGTTGCAGAGAGGTGTTCAGAGGCCACGCCCCTTTTTACACCTCTCTGCAACGCAGCTCTGTGGCGCTTACTGGAGGTACCTGGTGGGCTAGTTGGCCCCCAGGGACCCTCAGGACTCAAGGGGAATTAATCCCCCAATTTACAACGCACCAGGGGGCGCGTTTGCACAGTGGTACAGGGAGGGGGTGGGGCCTGACATACCAAGTGTGCAAATGCACCCCCTGGCACAGTGTAAATTGGGGGATTAAGTCCCCTTCAATCCTGAGGGTCCCTGGGGGCCAACTAGCCCACCAGGTACCTCCAGTAAGCGCCAAAGAGCTGCGTTGCAGAGAGGTGTAGAGAGGGGCGTGGCCTCTGAACACCTCTCTGCAACGCAGCTCCCTGGCGCATACTGGAGGTACCTGGTGGGCTAGTTGGACCCCAGGGACCCTCAGGATTCAAGGGGACTTACTCCCCTAACTTAAAATGTGCCACAGGGCTTTCTGGACTTCTGTTGCCTCTTTCTGCATTTGTCTTGCTTCTTTCTGCGCTTTTCTTCCTCTTTCTTCACATGTCCTACCTTTGTAGGCATAGTTAGAAATTAGCATTTAAAAAACCTTAGAAATTCACTGAAAAAAACATAGGTTTCAGGGACGTTATAGTTAGAAATTTTCATTTAAAAAACCTTTGAAATTCACTGAAAAACCATAGGTTTCAGGGACGTTATAGTTAGAAATTAGCATTTAAAAAACCTTAGAAATTCACTGAAAAAACCATAGGTATCAGGGACGTTATAGTTAGTTGGACATTTCACTTGTACAAAACCATAGAAATTCGGCCGTTATAGTTAGTAGACCTAACTATAAATCGTGCCCACGCAATGCACTGCTGATGACATCACATATTACATCACTCATGACATGCTCAGTGACATCACTGATGACATCACTGATGACATCTCAAATGACATCACTGGTGACATCACTGATGACATCTGATGCACCTCCTCATACCCTAATAAAACCTTTCATACAACCACTCTAAAATACAGACCACCAATATCGAAACCATAGACAGACAAATAGCAGTTAGTACATACCTGTTCAGTGATTCATACATCTACACACACATCCACCCACTAACCTATACAGTCACTCATACACACAGTCATTCATCTATACAGCCACTGATATATCCACTCATTCACCCATATAGACACTCACACACTGCCACTCACCCAAAGAGTTACTCATACACCTGGTCAGTCATGCAAAGAAACTATCACACACCCATTTCCTTGCTTATACAGTCATACACACACCACCGCACTTATTTATACAGATACTAACACATACTTACTCTCTTAAACAATCACTGTTAGAAACACACACTTATCCATACAGATACTCTTGCAATCAGTCACTCTCACATATAGTCATTTATATACTCCAACACTCACATATACTGCTTTAAAACATATGTAGTTACTCACACATGCACCACTGAGACATCCATTCACTCACCAACACACCCATACACACACTCACCCACCCATACAGCTGTTTCCATATGCACTCTCGAACCTATACACCCAGTGAAACAACCACTCACATATCTATGCACAGAGTCACACACACCCCCACCCACCTACAAAGACACTCAGGCACCCATACAGATACTCAGACAACCAATAAATAACCCATATAGACACTTATGTAGCTACTCACCAAGCCATGCAGCCGCTTACACACCAACTAACAGACTGATAAAGACATTCACACAGTTTAGTCTCTAACCCATGCATTCAATAAGACACATTTAATCACTCATTTATACAGTCAGTCACACACCTACTAAATCATCCATTCAGACACTCATACACCCACTCATACTTCAATACACCTTGGCATATATATATATAAAAAACATATTTTTATACAGAAACACACATTCACTGGATGATGTCATCAGTGATGTCATTTGAGATGTCATCAGTGATGTCATCAGTGATGTCACTGAGCATGTCATGAGTGATGTAATATGTGACGTCATCAGCAGTGCATTGCGGGGGCACGAGTTATAGTTAGGCCTACTAACTATAACGGCCGAATTTCTATGGTTTTGTACGAGTGAAATGTCCAACTAACTATAACGTCCCTGAAACCTATGGTTTTTTCAGTGAATATATATATATATATATATATATATATATATATATATATATATATATATATATATATAAACCAAGAGAGTCGCCCCACATGAAGATGCCACCACGGAGAGTTAAATGCCTTTATTCAAGGTTTTCAGCACTGCAAGTTAAAGTCTCACCATCAGTACGAAGCCCAACGCGTTTCGAACAGCTGGTGTTCTTGATCACGGGCAAAGGAACACGAAATGGCAGTCAATAATGAGGAACACCTTAATAAGTCATTCAAGACCCGCCTCCGTGGGCGTGTGCGGCAAAGCCTGCTGGTACTTGTAGTTCCTCATCTTTCAACCCCAGTACCAGCAGGCTTCGCCGCATACTCCCACGGAGGCGGGTCTTGAATTACTTATTAAGGTGTTCCTCATTACTGACTGCCATTTCTTGTTCCTTTGCCCGTGATCAAGAACACCAGCTGTTCGAAACGCGTTGGGCTTCGTACTGATGAAGAGTGAGACTTTTAACTTGCAGTGCTGAAAACCTTGAATAAAGGCATTTAACTCTCCGTGGTGGCATCTTCATGTGGGGTGACTCTCTTGGTTTATATATATATATATATATATATATATATATATATATATATATATATATATTACCTACTGGCAGTTGCCATTAGGTAGTTATAGTTAGGACCATGTTTCCATAGGAAAAGTGTTTTTTGACTTGCCTATATCTTTGGCACCGGTTGAGGAATCTTCGCAAACTTTTTTGAAAAAAGGTGTGCCAGTAATTCTTCTTGTGCGTAGAATGTTTTGGGGTGATCCGTCAAGCGGGGCTGAGAAAAAGGGGGGGTCTTAAAAGTGTTTTCCAATGTAAATTTCCATAGTGATTGTTAGACATGACTACGGCCCGAACCGCTGGTTGGAATTACACAAAATTTGGCAGAAAGGTAGCTCTTGGACCAGAAAGAACCCTTTTTGTTATTTGGTGTAAATCCGTTCAGTAGTTTTGGAGATTGTATATATAGGGATGCTGTTCCTCAGAGGATCTGACAGTCCCCGTGCTGAAATCTGATTGGCTGCCAACGCTTCAACTGGCAAGTGTTGTCAGCCATCTTGGGACTCGGCTTCAGCCAAGTCCCACAAAGAATGCTTACAAAAACGAAAAGGGTGCAAGGTATAAATACCATGACCTCCTAACTGTGGTCCTGGAGTCCCCTTGCGACCCCAACAAGGCCAAAAAGCACAGTTAAAAAACATTTGACATGGGAACACAACAGAGCTGTCAATCTGTGGCAAAATAAAAAATTAAAAAACACGGTCTCCTGCGCTTGTTTACATTATAGCTCCCGGGTGGGCCAGGTCCTAGTGGCATTTGGGCTTTTTTTTTTTTTAAAGGTGGGGGGTGAACGGGGCCCCCCTACCTGGGCTTAATAAATGCCCCTGGGACCACCACATCCCCGGGGCTATGAATAAATTTGAAATGGAACTAAAGCAGAGTTTTCATCTCTTTCCCTGCCCGCAGACATGCGAACAGGGAAAGGGATGAAACAGATTACTCTTGCACGCAGGGAAATGCATTTCCAGCAGCTCCCTTTGTGCGAGAGCAATGCCAGCTCCCACAGGAGGCGGGGAGCCGGCTGGGAGCGCAGGGGCCTTGAGGCTCCCCCCACGTCCTGGGGAAAAGAGCAGGGAGAGGAAAAATAAAGGTGAGAAATGAGCAGAAAGAGGCAAGATAAAGGTGAGAAACGAACAGAAAGAGGCAGAATAAAGGTCAGCAATAAGTAGAAAGAGGCAAAATAAAGATGAGAAACAAGCAGAAAGAGGCAGAACAAAGATCAGCAACTAGCAGAAAGAGGCAAAGTAAAGGTCAGAAACGAGCAGAAAGAGACGGAATAAAGGTCAGAAGAGAGCAGAAAGAGGCAGAATAAAGGTCAAAAATGAGATGGAAGAGGTAGAATAAAGGTCAGAAACGAACAGAAAGAGGCAAAATAAAGGTGAGAAATGAGCAGAAAGAGGGAAAATAAAGGTCAGCAATGAGCAGAAAGATGCAAAATAAAGGTGAAAAACTAGCAGAAAGAGGCAGAACAAAGGTCAGAAACAACCAGCAAGAGGCAAAATAAAGGTGAATAGCGAGCAGAAAGATGCAAAATAAAGGTGAGAAACGAGTTGAAAGAGGCAAAATAAAGGTGAAAAACAAGCAGAAAGAGGCAAAATAGAGGTCAGAAACCAGCAGTAAGAGGCAAAATAAAGGTGAGAAACTAACAGAAAGAGCCAGAATAAAGGTCAGAAATGAGCTGAAAGAGGCAAAATAGTAGTCAGAAACAAGCAGCAAGAGGCAGAATAAAGGTCAGAAAAGAGCAGAAAAAGGCAAAATAAAGGTCAGAAATGAGGAGAAAGAGGCAGAATAAAGGTCAGAAATGAGCAGAAAGAGGCAAATAAAGGTCAGCAACGATCAGAAAGATGCAAAATAAAGGTGAGAAACAAGCAAAAAGAGTCAGAATAAAGGTCAGAAATTAGCAGAAAGAGGCAAAATAGAGGTCAGAAACAAGCAACAAGAGGCAAAATAGAGGTCAGAAACGAGCAGCAGGAGTCAGAATAAAATTCAGGAGTGAGCAGAAAGAGGAAAAATAATGGGCAGAAGGAGCAGAAAGAGGCCAAATTGAGAGCAGGAGCAAGGAGGAGGCCAAATTGAGAGCAGGAGCAGAAAACAAGAGGAAGAGGCACAAAACCGAAGGCAGCAGAGAGTAGCAGACTGCAGGTAAGCTGGACAGGACTGTCACAGGGGGAGCTAGCATGAGGACCTGCTCCCATGTGCCCCCTATATTTTTTACTGAGCACCCACTGACAGACCCACTCATACACTCGAGACTTACTGAGACACTCATGCACTCATTTACACACTCACAGGCAAAGGTTAGTGGTTACATTTAGGAAATAAAATTCAAAAAACCTTATAAATTCACTTAAAAAACCAAAGGTTACAGGGACATTATAGTTAGGAAACAACATTAAAAAAAATAGAAATTCACTGTAAAAAACAAAGGTTACAGGAACGTTATAGTTAGGAAACAGAATTTTAAAAAACATTAGAAATTCACTGAAAAAGCCAAAGGTTACAGGGACGTTATAGTTAGGCTCAGATTTCACTCATACAAAACCAGTGAAATTCAGCAGTTATGGCTAGCTGAGCTAACTATAGCTTATGCCCCCGCAATGCACTGCTTATGACTTCACATATTCACTCATGACATGGTCAGTGACATGAATGATGACATCTCAAATGACATCATTGATGACATCACTGATGGCATCATCCACAGAAGCACTTACATACCCACTCACACCTCTATACAACCTCTCATACACCCACTCACGTCCACACAACCACTCACATAACCATTCACAGACCCATGTAAGTACACATACAACCACTCACTCATCCATATAGCCACCCACATACCCACTCACTCACACAGCCACTCACCCAACCACTCAGTCACTCATACAGCTACTCATATAACCACTTACCCATACAGCCACTCACACAGCCACACACTCACCCATAAGCCACTCACATACCCACTCACTCACCCATACAGTCTCTCAACATAACCACTCACTCACCCATACAAGCACTCACATACTCACTCACACACCCACACAACCACTTACATACCCATTCACACATCCATACAAGCACTCTCACATCCACTCACTTTTCCATACAGCCATTCACACAGACACTCACTCTCCAATACATCCACTCACACACTCACTCAAACAGCTGCTTACTTACCTATACAGCTACTTACACTCCCATTCACTCACTCATACAGCCATTCAGATACCCACACACCTATACAGTCACTCACATATCCACTCACCCACCATACAACCCCTCAAACTACTAATCATCCAGAGCTGCTCCCACACCCACTCACTCACCAATACAGCCACGCACACAGCCAATCACTCACCCACCCAGCTACTCACACATCCACTTATGCACCTATGAAGCCACTCACACACCCATACAGCCACTCAGACACACACTCCCACACAAATACACACAGTCATACAGCCACTCACATAAAATATGTTAGAAGAATTATAACTCATTAGTAGTACACTTAGTATACTAATCTAACTTTTGCAGTAGGTTAATATATATCTTTACCACTCATAAACTCTTAGAAAACCCATATACTCACTGGATGATGTCATCAGTTATGCCACTGACCATGTCAAGAGTTATGTAATATGTAAGGTCTAAGCAGTGCATTGTGGGGCATAAGTTATAGTTAGCTCAGCTAACTATAACTGTTGAATTTCACTGGTTTTGCACGAGTGAAATCTGAGCCTAACTATAATATCCCTGTAATCTTTGAATATATATATATATATATATATATATATATATATATATATATATATATATATATATATATATATATATATATATTACCTACTGGCGGTCGCCAGTAGGTAGTTATAGTTACACCCTAGTTTCCATAGGAAAAGCATTTTTTGATTTGCTAATAACTTTGGCGTCGTTTGACGAATCTTTATGACATTTTGCAAAAAGTTGCACTCTTTAGGTTAGCTCCTATCTTGAAAGTTTGGGGGTGATTTGTCAAGCGGGGGCTGAGAAAAAAGGGGGGTCCCTAAATGCATTTTCTCCATAGGAAATTTTGCGACGAGCTACAGCTCGAACTGCTGAACGGAATTACCTCAAATTTGGCAGAAAGGTAGAGCTTGGTTCAGAAAGCGACCTTTTTTTAAATGGGGTAAATCCATTCAGTAGTTTTTGAGAAATACAAAAAATAAGAGTAAAAAAATCAATTTCCCATAGGAAACTTTGTGCAAGGCTACATCCGAAACTACTGAACGGAATTACCCCAAATTTGGCAAAAAGGTAGTGCTTGGCTCAGAAAGCGACCTTCGGTAAAATGGTGTAAATCCGTTCAGTGGTTGCTGAGAAATAAGAAAAATAAAAGTTTCAATATCTGGGCAGAGCCTAAGTCCCGTGCACGAGCTTCACTGTGATTGGCTGCGAACACTCCAAACCAGGAAGTGTTGGCAGCCATCTTGTGGCTCGGTAGAAGCGAGTCACTAGAAAACAGAGAAACAAAGGTATAAAGCAAGAGAAGGGGGCAGGGTAGAAACACTGTGACCCCCTAGGCCTGCTCAGGGGGTCCCAGAAGGACCCCAGGGCCAAAAAAAGCATTTTTTATATTAAAAAAAAAATCGGCGCAATTTGAGCTGGGGTCGCGGGTTCCCGCATTTTATTTTAATGAGGTCCCCGGGTGGGCTAGGTCCCGCGGGCATTTCCTAAAAAATAATAGCTGGGGGTCGCTGGGGCTGCGGGGGCCCGTTGGGGTCCCCGCAGCCCCGGGGCTTCACTCATGTTGGGAGTGGGTTGCGCGGCCCCTCTCCTGGAGCCCTCCATGTGCTTATAACTTTGGCATCGTTTGACGAATCTTTACGAAATTTTCAAAAAGTTTCTCTTTTTGATCAGCTCCTATCTTGAAAGTTTGGGGGTGATTGGTCAAGGGGGCTGAGAAAAAGGGAGTCCCAAAATGTGTTTTCTCAATGCATTTTCCATAGGAAACTTTAGACAAGGCTACAGGTCAAACTGCTGAACGGAATTACGCCAAATTTGTGAGGGAGAAAGGTTGTGGTCCAGAAAGCGCGCTTTTGTTGAAATGGTGTAAATCCGTTCAGTAGTTTTTGAGAAATATTAAATTTTACAGATTCGATATTTGAGAATTCTGACATCTGATTGGCTGAGGGTTACGAGCACGAGCTCGCGGCTCATTGGCTGTGAACGGTTGAAACTAGGAAGTGATGGCAGCCATTTTGTGACTTAGTCCGTCAGCTCGCATCTCTCTGTGTAGAAGCCATCGGGTGTGTAGTTTTACCTCTGCGAGGCAACACTGGCATCTGTGTCTGTGTAAGATACTCCTTTCACGCTGCTTCTCCCCACATCACGAGGTCGCGGCTATGCCTTTAGAAGCCAGTCCGTTGGCTCGGAGCTCTGTGAGTCAGTCTGTTGGCACGACCCTCTACACAACCCAAACACCACTGCACTACCTAACTAAACACTAAACCACTACTGCCAGCATGACCCCCTACACTACAGAAACACCACTGCACTACCTTAAACCCTAAAACACTACCCCCAGCACGGCCCCCTACACTACAGAAACACCACTGCACTGCCCTAAACCCTAAAACACTACCCCAGCACGACCCCCTACAGTACCCAAACACCACTGCACTACGTAACTAAACATTAAACCACTACTGCCAGCACGACCCCCTACACTACAGAAACGCCACTGCACTACCTTAAACCCTAAAACACTACCCCCAGCACGACCCCCTAAACTACAGAAACACCACTGCACTACCCTAAACCATAAAACGCTACCCCCAGCACGACCCTCTACACTACCCAAACACCACTGCACTACCCTAAACCCTAAAACACTACTCACAGCAGGACCCCCTACACTACGTAAAGACCACTGCCCTACCCTAAACCCTAAATGTACCCCCAGCACCACCCTCTACACTACACAAACACCACTGCACTATGAGCTACAGCCCTAGCTAAGGCCCTAAAACACTACCCACAGCAGGACCCCCTACACTACACAAACACCACTGCACTACCCTAAACCATAAAACACTACCAGTCCATTGGCTCACAGCTCTGCGTTTGCGAGCCGACGGCCCGTAGCTCTCTCTGTGCGAGCCGAGCCCACGGGCCGTAGCTCTCCCTTTGTGAGGCTGCCCGACGGCCCGCAGGTCTCCCTGTGCTAGCCGGATCGCAGTTGTCAGTCTGCGAACCGATATTGGGAATATAAGGCGGCTCTAAAAAGAGCCTTTGTGTTTATTAGTTTGAGCTACATATAAGTGCGGATGCACAGCTTCAGGTTATTCAGAAAAACTCGATTTCCCTGATCTGTGAAGTGTACTCCATCACTTCTGTAGATATCAGCCATATCATAACGTATGTTGTTGTTGTAGATCGACTCCATTCTATGGTCTCTGAGGTATGCAGACACAGCTTTGTTGACATTCTTCCTATATTTTTCAATCTGAGGACAAAATTTGTTTGACCATTTCCACTTCTGTCTTTGGCATATATTGGAATATACAAAGACAGTTTGAGGCAAAAGCAACATCAATTGTCTAAAGGTGTCCTTCATTAGCATTTCCAAACCTACCCCAGTCATTGTGCCTAGGTCATTTCCACCACAGTGCACAATCATGAGGTCAGGGAGTTGGAGATGCAAACAGGTTTCAACCAAAGGGAGTAATTGGTGCCACTTCAATCCTCTCTGTCCAAACCATTTAATGTCCACATTTTGTAAACCTAGGTCTAAGTCAATACGTCTCTGTTCTGCATACCTCTTGCACCAGAAAACATAGCTATGTCCTACGATCCACACTAGCATTTTGAAGGTGTAGCTGGAAGATATGGATAGATGTCTGTAGCTCATGCAGTCCGTTCATAGAATAAGAGATATGTTTAAAGATGGGGAACTACTTTTTTTCTCATACAAAACGATAACTGTTTGGGAGATGAAAAACATTGTTTACTAAAAAGTAGGGTGCATATTAGTTTGTCGAAAAGCATCTTTGTCATTGGTTAATAAAAAGCAGTTTCAACGTAGAGTTCATATGATAGGATAAAATTTGGTCAGTTCAACCACACCTGCTACTTGCATTTGGAAGGCACTGTTCGAACTTAAAACAATGGTGAACTTTTAACCTGCACGTGCCCTTAAATGTTCGAGAAAATGTTGCAAAAAATATCATTAGGTTTGAAAAAATGATGAACTTTTAACCTGCACGTGTCGTAGAATGTTCTAGAAAGTTTGTTGATAGAATACGTTGAACTTCTCACCTGTATGTGTTCTTAAATTTTTTAAAACTTTTATATGGAAAGTTCAAAAATAACCAATAGAGAGAAGTTTTGCAATTTGAAAAAATAAAGGAACTATTCTGATTTGTTCTTTACATGTATTTATGTGTGGAGCAACAGGGAAATTGTGCCATTACTGGTTCCATTCTTGATGAGAGCAGTGCATTACATGTACTGTGTGACAAAGAAAGAATTGCAAATTTGGCAGGGAGAAAGGTCTTGGTGCAGAAAGCGCGGTTTTGTGGAAATGGTGTAAATCCGTTCAGTAGTTTTTGAGATATTAAAGGAAAAAAAGATACATATATCTGGACTGTGCCTAACTCCCGAGCACGAGCTTGCCTCTGATTGGCTGCTAACAATTCAAACCAGGAAGTGTTAGCAGCCATTTTGTGCCTCGCATCGAGTGAAAAGAAAAGTCCCGGGGGCAATTTAATATACCGGAGCTCTGTCTGTGCGAGATACCGCTTTCACGCTGCGTCTCCCTACATCAGCAGGTAACGCACCCTTTTCCACCATCAACAGCATACCTCCAACAACATACTTGGGCCCGTAAGTCTGCCTCTGCGAACCACTTGTCGGCTCACAGCTCTTCGGGTGCGAGTTCTCGGGCCCGCAGTTGTATCTGTGAAGCCAATACTGGAAATATACCGGAGGTGTCTCTCTGCGAGATACGCTCTTCATGCTCCCTCTCCCCACATCAGTGTTCCGCAGCTATCCCTTTGGAAGCCGATGGCCCGTACCTTTCCCTATACTAGTCGGCCCGCAAGTGTTCCTCTGCGAGCTGGCCCGCAGCTCTTCCTCTGCGAACTGACGGGCCGCGGTTCTTCCTCTATGAGCCTGCTAGTCGGCTCGTAGTTCTTCATCTACGAGCCAGACCGCCGCCTCTTAAGTCTCTGAGAACAGATGTAATGGAGGCAACGATCATGCAGGTCGGACACCCAACACTGCTCCGACATCCCCCAGTAGGAGCTCCTTGTCCGCCATCTCCCCTCACCCCCACCGCACACAAACAAATGTGACAGTCACGTTAGGTTGGACAAATAAGAATCTTAGTCATGTATGGATTTACATATAAAACATTTTATTAAAACAAAACAACAACAAATAAAACTATGTACAGCCATGTCGTGTCATCGCTGGACCATTTGTGAATCACAGCCTGTAAGACAAAAAGAAAGATAAGATGGTGCGTCATGCGTCCAGCAAAGGAGAAAGAGAAAGAGAGAAAGAGTGAGGGAGAAAGAGAGAAACAAAGAAAGAGTGAGAGAGAGAGAGGAAGACAAAGAAATAGAGAAAGAGTGAGAGAAAGAGAGAAATAGTGTGAGAGAGGAAGAGAGAGAGAGAAAGAGTGAGAGAGAGGAAGAGAGAGAGAAAGAGTGAGAGAGAGGAAGAGAGAGAGGAAGAGTGAGAGAGAGGAGAGAAAGAGTGAGAGAGAGGAAGACAGACAAAGACAGAGAAAGAGAAAGAGTGACAGAGAGAAAGAGAAAGAGTAAGATACAAGGAAAAGAGAGAGAGAAACAGTGTGAGAGAGAGGTAGAGAGAAAGAGAGAAAGAGAGAGAGAAAGAGTGAGAGAGAGGAAGAGAGAGGAAGAAAGAATGAGAGAGAGGAACAGACAGAGAAAGAGAGAAAGTGTGAGAGAGAGAAAGGAAGAGATGGAGAGGGAGTGTTGACACTGGAGAAAATCTTCGCAGCTTACCTTTGTGCCTCCGGTGTGTCTCCAACCACGTGCCGGGACATAGTGCACCCTTAAGTTTAGTGATCTGAAAGATAGTATAGAATTAGTAATTGCAGAGTACATACAACTGCACACACCTAATTATCTGTTTCGGCAATGCGCACTCAGGCTGCTGCAGCCCATCCACTCCCACTGCTCGGAGGTGTCTGTGCGCTCTTGTGCGCCCAGGCTGCTGCACACTATCCACTCTCACCGCCCAGAGGTGACTGCCTGCTGCTGCGGAAAGAAGTATCTCTGCTCACCTTCCCCCACCGGCGTGTGTATAAGAGGGTGCACCATGTGCTGAAGCAACTTGTCAGGATGGCCATGCATCATCGCAGTTTGTACACACGTGCAGCTGTGGTGGTGTGGGGGAGGGGGACGTCGATTCGTAAATCACAGCCTGTTAGATAAAAAGCAAGATAGGATTGTGCATCATTCGTCCATCAAAGGAGAGAGAAAGAGAGAGAGAGAGAGAAAGAAAGAGTGAGAGGAAGACAGAGAGAAAAAGAAAGAAGGAGTGAGAGGAAGACAGAGAGAAAGAGAGAAACAGTGGGAGTGACAGGAAGAGAGAGAGAAAAAGAAAGAAAGAGTGAGAGGAAGACAGAGAGAAAGAGTGAGAGAGACGAAGAGAGAGAGAAACAGTGAGAGACAGAAAGAGAGAGAAAGAGTGAGAGAGAGGAAGAGAGAGAGAAAGAGTGAGAGAGAGGAAGAGAGAGAGAGAAAGAGTGAGAGAAAGGAAGAGAGAGAGAGAAAGAGTGAGAGTGAGGAAGAGAGAAAGTGTGAGAGAGAGGAAGACAAAGAGAGAAAGAGTGAGATACAAGGAAGAGAGAAAGAGAGAAACAGTGTGAGAGAGAGGAAGAGAGAGAGAAACAGTGTGAGAGAGAGGAAGAGAGAGAGAAAGAGTGAGAGAGGAAGAGAGAGAAAGAAAGAATGAGAGAGAGAGGAAGAGACAGAGAAAGAGTGTGAGAGAGAGAAAGGAAGAGATAGAGAGTGAGAGAGAGAAAGAGTGTGAGTGACAGAAAGGAAGAGATGGAGAGGGAGAGTGAGTGTTGACAATGTGGAGAAAATCCTCACAGCTCACCTTTCTGTCACCGGTGTGTCTCCAACCATGTGCCGGGATATAGGGCAACCCTCAAGCTTAGTCATCTGAAACATAAAAATGGAATCAGTAATGGATGAGTACATACAACTGCGTATGCCTAAATCGCTGTCCTGCCTTTGTGTATCCAGGCTAGTGTACCCCATCCACTTCCACCGCCCAGAGGTGTCTACCCGCTGCTGTACACCCAGGCTGCTGCACTCCATCCACTCCCACTGCCCAGAGGTATATGACAGCCGCTGCGCACCCAGGCTGCTGCATCCCATACACTCCCACTGGCCAGAGTCGACTGCGTGCCGCTGCACACCCAGGCTGCTGCACCCCATCCACTCCCACTGCCCGGAGGTGACTGCCCGCTACTGCGCAAACAAGCCTCTCTGCTCACCTTACACCACCGGCGTGTGTCGAAGAGGGTTCACCACGTGCCGAAGAAACCTCCTCACCCGTTGTGTACACGCGGAGAGCGGTGCTCACAATTTAGGTTGAGTTTTGATTGCAGGATGGCCACGCTTCATCGCAGGCCAGCAAGACAAAAATCAAGATAAGATTGTGCGTCATGCCTCCATCAAAGGAAAGAGAAAGAGAGATAGAGAGAGAAAGAAAGAGTGAGAGGAAGACAGAGAGAAAAAGAAAGTAAGAGTCAGAGGAATACAGAGAGAAACAGTGAGAGTGAGAGGAAGAGGAAGAGAGAGAGAAAAAAGAAAGAAAGAGTGAGAGGAAGACAAAGAGAAAGAGAGAAAGAGTGAGAGAGACGAAGAGAGAGAGAAACAGAGAGAGAGAGAAGAAGAGAGAGAGAGAGAAAGAATGAGAGAGAGAGGAAGAGACAGAGAAAGAGAGAAAGAGTGTGAGAGAGAGAAAGGAAGAGATAGAGAGTGAGAGAGAGAGAAAGAGTGTGAGTGACAGAAAGGAAGAGATGGAGAGGGAGAGTGAGTGTTGACACTGTGGAGAAAATCCTCACAGCTCACCTTTCTGTCTCCGGTGTGTCTCCAACCACGTGCCGGGACATAGTGCACCCTTAAGTTTAATGATCTGAAAGATAGTATAGAATTAGTAATTGCAGAGTACATACAACTGCACACACCTAATTATCTGTTTCGGCAATGCGCACTCAGGCTGCTGCAGCCCATCCACTCCCACTGCTCGGAGGTGTCTGTGCGCTCTTGTGCGCCCAGGCTGCTGCACACTATCCACTCTCACCGCCCAGAGGTGACTGCCTGCTGCTGCGGAAAGAAGTATCTCTGCTCACCTTCCCCCACCGGCGTGTGTATAAGAGGGTGCACCATGTGCTGAAGCAACTTGTCAGGATGGCCACGCATCATCGCAGTTTGTACACACGTGCAGCTGTGGTGGTGTGGGGGAGGGGGACGTCGATTCATAAATCACAGCCTGTTAGATAAAAAGCAAGATAGGATTGTGCATCATTCGTCCATCAAAGGAGAGAGAAAGAGAGAGAGAGAAAGAAAGAGTGAGAGGAAGACAGAGAGAAAAAGAAAGAAGGAGAGAGAGGAAGACAGAGAGAAAGAGAGAAACAGTGGGAGTGACAGGAAGAGAGAGAGAAAAGAAAGAAAGAGTGAGAGGAAGACAGAGAGAAAGAGTGAGAGAGACGAAGAGAGAGAGAAACAGTGAGAGACAGAAAGAGAGAGAAAGAGTGAGAGAGGAAGAGAGAGAGAGAGAGAGAGGAAGAGAGAGAGAGAAAGAGTGAGAGAAAGGAAGAGAGAGAGAGAAAGAGTGAGAGTGAGGAAGAGAGAAAGTGTGAGAGAGAGGAAGACAAAGAAAGAGAGAAAGAGTGAGATACAAGGAAGAGAGAAAGAGAGAAACAGTGTGAGAGAGAGGAAGAGAGAGAGAAACAGTGTGAGAGAGAGGAAGAGAGAGAGAAAGAGTGAGAGAGGAAGAGAGAGAAAGAAAGAATGAGAGAGAGAGGAAGAGACAGAGAAAGAGTGTGAGAGAGAAAGGAAGAGATAGAGAGTGAGAGAGAGAAAGAGTGTGAGTGACAGAAAGGAAGAGATGGAGAGGGAGAGTGAGTGTTGACACTGTGGAGAAAATCCTCACAGCTCACCTTTCTGTCACCGGTGTGTCTCCAACCATGTGCCGGGATATAGGGAACCCTCAAGCTTAGTCATCTGAAACATAAAAATTGAATCAGTAATGGATGAGTACATACAACTGCGTATGCCTAAATCGCTGTCCCGCCTTTGTGTATCCAGGCTAGTGTACCCCATCCACTTCCACCGCCCAGAGGTGTCTACCCGCTGCTGTACACCCAGGCTGCTGCATCCCATACACTCCCACTGGCCGGAGTCGACTGCGTGCTGCTGCACACCCAGGCTGCTGCACCCCATCCACTCCCACTGCCCGGAGGTGACTGCCCACCGCTGCGCAAACAAGCCTCTCTGCTCACCTTACACCACTGGCGTGTGTCGAAGAGGGTCCACCACGTGCCGAAGAAACCTCCTCACCCGTTGTGTACACGTGGAGAGCGGAGCTCACAATTTAGGTTGAGTGTTGATTGCAGGATGGCCACGCTTCATCGCAGGCCTGCAAGACAAAAATCAAGATAAGATTGTGCGTCATGCGTCCATCAAAGGAAAGAGAAAGAGAGATAGAGCGAGAAAGAAAGAGTGAGAGGAAGACAGAGAGAAAAAGAAAGAAAGAGTCAGAGGAATACAGAGAGAAAGAGAGAAACAGTGAGAGTGAGAGGAAGAGAGAGAGAAAAAAGAAAGAAAGAGTGAGAGGAAGACAAAGAGAAAGAGAGAAAGAGTGAGAGAGACGAAGAGAGAGAGAAACAGAGAGAGAGAGAAGAAGAGAGAGAGAGAAAGAATGAGAGAGAGAGGAAGAGATAGAGAAAGAGAGAAAGAGTGTGAGAGAGAGAAAGGAAGAGATAGAGAGTGAGAGAGAGAGAAAGAGTGTGAGTGACAGAAAGGAAGAGATGGAGAGGGAGAGTGAGTGTTGACACTGTGGAGAAAATCCTCACAGCTCACCTTTCTGTCACCGGTGTGTCTCCAACCACGTGCCGGGATATAGGGCAGCCCTCAAGCTTAGTCATCTGAAACATAAAAATGGAATCAGTAATGGATGAGTACATACAACTGCGTATGCCTAAATCTCTGTCCCGCCTTTGTGTATCCAGGCTAGTGTACCCCATCCACTTCCACTGCCCAGAGGTGTCTACCCGCTGCTGTACACCCAGGCTGCTGCACTCCATCCACTCCCACTGCCCAGAGGTGTATGACAGCCGCTGCGCACCCAGGCTGCTGCACCCCATGCACTCCCACTGCCCGGAGGTGACTGCGTGCCGCTGCACACCCAGGCTGCTGCACCTCATCCACTCTCACTGCCCGGAGGTGACTGCCCGCCGCTGCGCAAACAAGCCTCTCTGCTCACCTTACACCACCGGCGTGTGTCGAAGAGGGTCCACCACGTGCCGAAGAAACCTCCTCACCTGTTGTGTACACGCGGAGAGCGGAGCTCACAATTCAGGTTGAGTGTTGATTGCAGGATGGCCACGCTTCATCGCAGGCCTGCAAGACAAAAAGCAAGATAAGATTGTGCGTCATGCGTCCATCAAAGGAGAGAGAAAGAGAGATAGAGAGAGAAAGAAAGAGTGAGAGGAAGACAGAGAGAAAAAGAAAGAAAGAGTCAGAGGAATACAGAGAGAAAGAGAGAAACAGTGAGAGTGAGAGGAAGAGAGAGAGAAAAAGAAAGAAAGAGTGAGAGGAAGACAAAGAGAAAGAGAGAGAGAAAGAGTGAGAGAAGAAGAGAGAGAGAAAGAGTGTGAAGTAGAGAAAGGAAGAGATGAAGAGGGACAGTGAGTGCTGTGTCTCCAACCACGTGCCGGGACCTAGTGGAGCCCTCAAGCTCCCACATCTAAACATAGTACAGAATTAGTAATGGGAGAGTATATACGACTGCGTACGCCTTAATCGCTGTGCCGCCTTTGTATATCCACTCCCGCCGCCCAGACATATTTGCACCCAGGCCTCACTGCTCACCTTTTCACGGCAGGGCACCCTCCGCATCATGCAGTCCCGCTCCGCAGGCCAACAGGTCTGACATTTGGTGCTGCGTCTTGATTTTGCCATGGCAGAGGACATACTAGTGCACCTATCATCATCGCAGGTTGCACACCCGCTCAGTCCTTGCGGTGCCACTAACTCAGTGAACAGTGAGGCCACGCATGTGGTGGTAGGCCTCCCTGTTCGGTGGCCTACACTGGCCTACACTGCGGCCATCAGGGCACACAAAACCTGAGCTGTCCAGACCGCCGGGACGGGCCATCACCGCAGGCTGTACACCCACTCAGCAGTTACGGTACCCGTACCTCAGTGGACCGAAAGTCACCGTCCCGTGCCGGTGTGCCTGTGCCGGCCGCAGTGCATCCGGTGCGAGCAACTCTGAAATGGCGTTGAGCACGTGCGCCCGGTCTTTTTTATTGGCAGGGTCACGTGTCCTATAACGCCTGTGCTGGATGGGTGTGGTGTGGGTGTATACAGGCCGTGAAGGAGTGGCTGTGGCGTACTGACAACTAGGGTGTGACCAGCAGATCACTGCAATGAAAATCTGGGCCATGTGGCGTGGTTGTCCTTCGCTGTAAGCATAAGCGGAGTGGGCTGGCCTGGCGTATGCCAGTCCTGCGTGAGGTTGTGAAGAATGACTCCGGAGCTATGGGCGTGGCTCCATCGTGAGCTGTATGAGGAATCAACTGATGCAGCACTGTTGCCAGATTGGGCTAGATCACGCACAATTGGGCTATATTTTTCCCGTTGTGCAGTAAAAGTTTGGTTTGTGCTAGTTGCCAGATTATAAATATATATATAGCGCTCCAGCAAACTAGTATGTTAAAGCGCTTTATTAGACAAATATTTACTTGGCAGCCTGCTGCAACATCAATTCCAATCCATTCACTGCCTGCTTGACGATGTCCTTGCCCCTCCTTCCTTAAAGTAGCAATATTGGGCTAGTTTGGGCTACTTTTTGGTTGTCTTTGGGCTAGAGAATGCTTAAAAAATCTTGCAACACTGCCGCCGGGTGTTCTTGTTGTAGTGCTGCCGTCACCCGGGTCGCAAGCGTCAATGTGTCACTCTGTGAGCCAAGTCCCTGAACATGGCCAACATGGAAGGTACGGGGAATCACTGACCCTACATTCATCCATAGTTCCACACAAGAAAGATGGTGGACATGACACATCTGTGTGGGTGTGAATGTTTATTGCACATTCAGTGGAGTATTCACATTCAGTGGAGTATTGCAGCTGTAGCAATACTGGGCCATGCAAAATCCAAATTTCAGTTTTTGGGACATGGAGGGCAGCCAATTAGAGACAAGCTCGTTGTTGGAGTTAGGATGCGCCAACATATGTACTTATACAATCACTCCGCCAATCCCCACGCACTTATAAATTCACTATACACTCTCCTTGCAGTACTCTAATCATCCAGTCTCTATGTACGTACTTGTACAATGACCGAGACAAAGTTACATAACCAAAGTTTTCTCCCACTGTCAAAGGTAAGTTGGTTGCATACGCTGTCCAGAGCACAATGTAATGTGGTAGGGCCCAGGTGCAGCATGTTGCATACATAATGAACACACGGACACAGATAGATAGTGGAACTGGGTACGAGCACGTGCAAGTGCACTCGACTCCTTTTTATTACCAGGGTCACATGTCCAGTGATGTCTGTGCTGGATGCGTGTCGGGTGAGTGTAAGCCAGCCCTCCGGGAATGGTTGGTGCTGGTAACAAGTACAACAGTAATCATCAGATCACACACAGAGATTCAATCATAAAGGGTCCATGACTTGTGCTACAGTAAGTTAGGGGCACCAGATCTGAAATCATACACAAAAGATTCTGTCATAAAGGGTCCGTCAGTTGTGGTGGACTGAGGTAGGAGCATCAGAAGCATTCTGCGTGTGCACAGCTAGCGATGATGCGTGGTCCGGGAGGGCCGCACTGGTAGCAATGTCTGTTGCCTACTGGACTGCGTCATCTGCAATCGCAACTCCATCTGAATTGTGAGCCCTGCTGTCCGCAGTGTAGATCGAAGGCAGTAGTCAGCACAGACATCGAGGAAAGCTTTTTGTCACTTCCTCTTAAGAAAATTCAACGACATAGAGTACAATTCTCTGGCCAATTAATAAATCAAGGCTGAATTTGAATGGTGAGCTCTGCTGACCGCAGTGTAGATCGAAGGCAGTAGTCAGCACAGACATCGAGGAATGCTTTTTGTGACTTCCTCTTGAGAAAATCCAACGACATAAAGTACAGTTCACTCTGCAATAAATAAATCAAAACTGAATTCAAATTGTGGGCTCTGCTATCCCCAGTGTAGACTGCCATTCAGTGTTCCTTTGGACTTGCAAGATGAATTTGGTCATTGTACTAAAGCTATAATTGATATCAAAAAAGTTCTTGAAGGAAGGATACTAAAAGGATATTATGTAGGTTTAAGGGTACGTGGCGATGACTTATGGTGCAGTGAGCTAGTGGCACCTGAAGCACTCAGCGTGTGCACATCCTGCGATGATCCGTGGTCCGTGTGGGCCGCACTGGTAGCAATGTGTTTTGTTTAATGAATTCTGCCTTAATAAGGCCACGTGGCATTTACTTGTGGTGCACTGAGTTAGTGGTACCTCTGGCGCTCAGCGTGTACGCAGCTTGCGATGATGCGTGGTCCGGGCGGGCCGCACTGGGACCAATGTGTCTTGCCTACTGGACTGCGTCATCTGCAATCGCGACTCAATCTGAATTGTGAGCCCTGCTGTCCGCAGTGTAGATCGAAGGCAGTAGTCTGTACAGACATAACTGTGCAGTGCTGTGCCGCTGTGTTCGCAGGGGGCTTGTGTAGAGGAGGCCTGCGGTCATGGCAGCAGCCACGTTGCAGGGTGAGGGTCGCCACCCTGGCAGAAGCTTTGGCTTTCACACAAGTGAACCACGCCCAGAACCCTGGCCTATTTATTCACACTTCTACGCTGGAGTGGCATACGTTGGACCAGCCCACTGCGCTTCCGCTTACAGGGGGCGATGACACAGGTTCATGACCGAGATCTTCCCCACTGCCTGAGGTAACATGGTTGCGTCCACTGTCCACAACACTACAAGCACCAGCTTGTTTTTGGATCGCACAGCAGATAGGTTTAATGAACATTATAATTAGAAATTAGCATTTAAAAAACCTTTGAAATTCACTGAAAAAACCATACGTTTCAGGGACGTTATAGTTACAAATTATCATGTTCAAAACCATAGAAATTCACTGAAAAAACCATAGGTTTCAGGGACGTTATAGTTAGTAGGACATTTCACTCATACAAAACCATAGAGCATCAGTGATGTCATTTGAGCTGTCATCTGTGATGTCATCAGTGATGTCACTGACCATGTCATGAATGATGTAATATGTGACGTCATCAGCAGTGCATTGCGGGGTGCGAGTTATAGTTAGCTCAACTAACTATAACGGCTGAATTTCTCTGGTTTTGTACGAGTGAAATGTCCAGCTAACTATAACGTCCCTGAAACCTGTGGTTTTTTTCAGTGAATTTCTAAGGTTTTTTAAATGCTAATTTCTAACTATAACGTCCCTTAAACCTATGGTTTTTTCAGTGAATTTCAAAGGTTTTTTAAATGCTAATTTCTAACTATAACGTCCCTGAAATCTATGGTTTTGTCATTGAATTTCAAAGGTTTTTTAAATGCTAATTTCTAACTATATCTACAGAGTTAGGACAATGTGCAGAAAGAGGAAGAAAAGCGCAAAAAGAAGCAAGAGAAATGCAGAAAGAGGCAACAGAAGTCCAGAAAGACGAAGAAAGGTGTAGAAAGAAGCTAGAGATATGCAGAAAGAACCAACAGAGATGCTGAAAGAGGCCTTGTTGCAAAGCCATCCTGTGCCCCCAACTTTTTGCTGGCTGGTACTGGTGGTAACTGACTCTGACTAACCAGGCCCGGAGCCAGTGCTATGCTGAAAGACACTTAGAATACAGTGAAAACACCTACATACACTAGGGTACACTATGGGTTGGGGTACCCCTGTGATTGGCATGAACTCCCCTGTAAGGCTCTACTACATAATAGGGCAGGGGGATTAAAACTACCTCTAAGTCAAAGGTGCCGAAAGAGGCAACAGAGGTGCAGAAAGACGCAAGAGAGGCATAGAAACATGCAAGAGAAGTGCAGAAAGAGGCAAGAGAATTGCTGAAAGAAGCAACAGAGGTGTAGAAAGAAGCAAGAGAAGTGCAGAAAGAGGCAAGTGAGGGGCAGAAAGAAGCACAAGCAGTGCAGAAAGAACCAACAGAGGTACAAAAAGAGGCAAGAGGGGTGCAGAAAGAGGTAGGAGAGGTGCACAAAGAGGCAAGAGAGGTACAGAAAGAGGCAGGAGGGGTGCAGAAAGAAGGAAGAGAAGTGCAGAAAGAGGCAAGAGAATTGCTGAAAGAAGCAACAGAGGTGTAGAAAGAAGCAAGAGAAGTGCAGAAAGAGGCAGGTGAGGTGCAGAAAGAAGCAAGAGCAGTGCAGAAAGAACCAACAGAGGTGCAAAAAGAGGCAAGAGGGGTGCAGAAAAAGGTAAGAGGGGTGCACAAAGAGGTAAGAGAGGTACAGAAAGAGGCAGGAGGGGTGCAGAAATAAGGAAGAGGAGTGCAGAAAGAAGCAACAGAGGTGCTGAAAGAGGCGCAAAAGGGTGCAGAAAGAGCAAGAGAAGTGCAGAAAGAAGCAACAGAGGTACAGAAAGAGGTAAGAGAGGTGCAGAAACAGGTAGGAAAGGTGGAGCAAGAGGGAACAGGGGTGCAAAAAGAGGCTAGACGGGTGCAGAAAGAGAAAAGTGGGGTGCAGAAAGAGGCAAGAGGGGTGCAGAAAGACGCAAGAGAGGTGCAGAAACAAGCAAGAGAAGTGCAGAAAGAGGCAAGAGAATTGCTGAAAGAAGCAACAGAGGTGTAGAAAGAAGCAAGAGAAGTGCATAAAAAGGCAAGTGAGGTGCAGAAAGAGGCAGGAGAGGTGCAGAAAATGGTAATAGAACTGCAGAAAGAGGCAAGAGGGATGCAGAAAGAGAAAAGAGGGGTGCAGAAAGAGGCAAGAGGGGTGCAGAAAGACGCAAGAGAGGTGCAGAAACAAGCAATAGAAGTGCAGAAAGAGGCAAGACAATTGCTGAAAGAAGCAACAGAGATGTAGAAAAAAGCAAGAGAGGCACAGAAAGAAACAAGAGAAGTGCAGAAAGAAGCAAGAGAGGTACAGAAAGAGGGAAGACGAGTGCAGAAAGAGACAACAGAGGTGCAGAAAGAAGCAAGAGAGGTGCAGAAAGAGGCAAAAGAAGTGCAGAAAGAAGCAACAGAGGTACAGAAAGAGGCAAGAGAGGTGTAGAAAGAGGGAGGAGGGGTGCAAAAAGAGGCAATATGGGTGCATAAAGAAGCAAGAGAGGTACAGAAAGAAGCAAGAGAAGAGAAGAAAGAAGCAACAGAGGTGCAGAAGAGGCTAGAGGGGTACAGAAAGAGGCAAGACAAGTGCAGAAAGAAGCAACAGAGGTGCAGAAGGAGGTAAAAGAACTGCAGAAAGAGGCAAGAGAGTTGCAGAAACAGGCAAAAGGGGTGCGGAAAGAGGGAACATGTATGCAGACAGAGGCAAGAGAGGTGCAGAAAGACGGAAGAGGGGTGCTGAAAGAGGCAAGAGGGTTGCATAAATTTGCAACAGAGGTGCAGAAAGAAGCAAGAGCAGTGCAGATTGAACCAACAGAGGTGCAGAAAGAGGCAAGAGTGGTACTTAAAGAGGCAAAAGAAGTACAAAAAGAAGCCAAAGAGGTGCAGAAAGAGGCAAGAGAACAGCAGAAAAAGGCAAGAGAGGTACAGAAAGAGGAAGGAGAGGTGCAAAAAGAGGCAAGAGGGGTACAGAAAGAAGCAAGAGAAGTGCAGAAAGAAGCAACATAGGTGTTGAAAGAGGCAAGAGAGGAAGAGAAAGAGGCTTGAGAAGTGCAGAAAGAGGCAAGAGAAGTGCAAAAAGAGGCAAGAAAGGTGCAGAACGAAGAGAGTGAGGTGCAGAAAGAGGCAAGTGATGTGCAGAAAGAGGCAAGAGAGGTACAGAAACAGGCAAGGGAAGTGCAGAAATAGGCAAGAGAAATGCACAAAGAGGCAAGAGAGGAGCAGAAAGAGGCAAGAGAGGTGTAGAAAGAAGCAAGAGAAGTACAGAAAGAGGCAAGTGAGCTGCAGAAAGAGGCAAGAGAGGTGCACAAAGAGGCACGAGAGGTGCAGAAAGAGGAAAGAGATCTGCAGAAAGACGCAAAAGAGGTGCAGAAAGAGGCAAGAGAACTGCAGAAAAAGGCAAGAGAGGTACATAAAGAGGAAGGAGATGTGCACAAAAACGAAAGAGGGGTACAGAAAGAGGCAAGAAGGGTGCAGAAAGAAGCAACAGAAGTGCAGAAAGAGGCAACAGAGGTGCTTAAAGAGGCAAGAGGGGTGCAGAAAGAGGCAAAAGAAGTGCAGAAAGAAGCAACAGAGGTGGAGAAAGAAGCAAAAGGGGTGCAGAAAGAGGCAAAAGAGTTGTAGAAACAGGCAAAAGGGGTGCAGAAAGAGGGAACAGGTGTGCAAACAGAGGCAAGAGAGGTGCAGAAAGATGGAAGAGGGGTGCTGAAAGAGGCAAGAGGGATGCATAAATTTGCAACAGAGGTGCAGAAAGAAGCAAGAGCAGTGCAGAATGAACCAACAGAGGTGCAGAAAGAGGCAAGAGTGGTACTGAAAGAGGTAAAAGAAGTGCAGAAAGAAGCCAAAGAAGTGCAGAAAGAGGCAAGAGAACAGCAGAAAAAGGCAAGAGAGGTGCAGAAAGAGGAAGGAGAGGTGCAAAAAGAGGCAAGAGGGGTACAGAAAGAGGCAAGAGGGGTGCAGAAAGAAGCAAGAGAAGTGCAGAAAGAAGCAACAGAGGTGCTGAAAGAGGCAAGAGAGGTAGAGAAAGAGGCTCTAGATGTGCAGAAAGAGGCAAGAAAAGTGCAGAAAGAGGCAAGAGAGGGGCAGTACAAAGAGAGTGAAGTGCAGAAAGAGGCAAGTGAGGTGCAGAAAGAGGCAAGAGAGGTGCAGAAAGAGGCAAAAGAGGTGCAGAAAGAGGCAAGAGATCTGCAGAAAAAAGCAAGAGACGTGCAGAAAGAGGCAAGAGAGGTGCAGAAAGAGGCAAGAGATCTGCAGAAAAAAGCAACAGGGGTGCAGAAAGAAGCAAGTGAAGTGCAGAAAGAAGACAGTGAGGTGCAGAAAGAGGAAGAAAGGTGCAGAAAGAAGCAAGAGAAATGCAGAAAGAGGCAAGAGAGGCACAGAAAGAAGAGAGGTTTGTGCACCATTAGTACCAGTTTAACACCCACATTTTCTAATAATTAACATATGACCATTCCAGCTTTGCAAAGGGCCTTCCACCACGCTGTAACACGTGACGCTGCATTTTTGGGAACATTTGAGCCGTTTGAGCTAGAAACAAGGCTTTTTTTGTTCAAATCTACAGATTAGGCAGCAGATGATGGAATATTTGGCAAATGCGGAAAATGTTTAATTATGTGAAAATTGGTGCAGCCGAACAGTCACATAATTCCAGTGGCCCTGCTCATACCTCCGATTAGGTCCAGAAGTGCTCCTCAGTGGTTCTTTCTGTTTTTTGTGTCTCATTGAGTTTATAGTTTAACTTCTATGGAAACAAGGAAGACTAAACCTGAGGTTACCTCTTCAATACACAGACTACAATACCACATATTTACTCTCCAAAACACATAATCCCACTCCACATAATTCCTATACACTAAATACCACATACTTTCTATTCACATAATTTCATTGCACAACATACCACATAATTCCACTACACACAAAGTACATCCACTCTACACCGAAAAACATTAGTAGAAATCTTTTACATTTACAATGCCAATAGCTCTAACTCTCGCAAATGCGAGACCTATTACATTACAAATGCTTCTTTAACTGGAAGTCGCGTTTGCAGAGTGGTGCAGAAAGGGGGCTGGGCCTCCGACCAGCGCTCAAGAATTCCGCTGCGTAGAACTTACAGGAGGTACCAGGAGGGCTTCTTGGCCCCCAAAGTCTCCCAGGAGTAAAGTGGACTTCCTCCCCCAACCAGTACTGTGCCAGGAGGCATGTTTACAGAGTGGTGGAGAAAGGGGGTGTGTGGCCTCCGAAGACCTCTTAGCAATCCCACTATGTGGGACTTAGTGGAGGTAATAGGAGACGTAGTTGGCCCCAAGGACAACCTTGGGGGCCAACTACCCCTCCTATTACCTCTAGTAAGTCCCACACACAGTGGGATTGCTAAGTTCTCATAGCAGGCCACACCCCCTTTCCCCACCACGCTGCAAACGCACTCCCTGGCATGCTCTTGGATGGGAATTAAAGTCCTCTTCGCTGCTGGGGGTCCTTAGGGGCCAACTAGCCTACCTGATACCTCCAGTATGCCCCAGATAGTGGGATTGCTGATAGGTGGGCACAGGCCATGTCCCCTTTATCCACCACTCTGCAAACGTGCCTCCTGGCGCGCTCTTGGTTGGGGGATGAAGTCTTCTTGCCTCCTGAGGGTCCCTGGGGGCCAACTAGCCCACCAGGTACCTCCAGTAAGCCCCACACAGCTGTATTGCTGAGAGTGGTCCGAGGCCACGCCCCCTTTTTACACCACTCTGCAAATGTGCCTCCTGGCACACTGCTGCTCGGGGGATGAAGTCCACTTGTGTCCTGAGGTCCTCAGGACACAAGAGGACCTCATCGCCCCACCAACAGTGCACCAAGAGGCGCTTTTGCAGAGTGGTGTAAAAAAGGACGTGGCCTCGGACCACCTCTCAGCAATCTCACTTTGTGGGGCTTACTGGAGGTACCTGGTGGGCAAGTTCGCCCCCAGGGACCCTCAGGAATGAAGGGGATTTAATCCCCCAACTTAGAACGTGCCAGGGGGTGTGTTTGCAGAGTGGTGCAGGGAGGGGGCAGGGCCTCAGGCGAGATGCCGGCTTTTCTTTTTTTTTTAAATTTTGTTAGAAGGGGGCTGTGTGGCCCCCCTTCTTTTAATATTTTTTGGGCCCTGGGGACCCCGAACCCCAGGGCCTTAGCCTTTTTTCATTTTTTTATTTTTTTTTAAAACAGGAAAGTGGCGCATGGCCTCCCTTCCCTGGGCCACTATTGGCCCCGGGGACCCCATCCCCCAGGGCCTGGCCTTGTTTTTTTTAAATTTATTTTTCCTGGGAGGGGGGCCGCGTGACCACCCTCCCCTGGGCCACTTCTGGCCCCGGGGACCCCATTCCCCTGGGCCTGGCCTTGTTTTTTTTTTATTTTCCGGGAGGGGGGTGCGTGGCCCCTCTCCCCTGGGCCACTTCTGGCCCCGGGGACCCCATCCCACGGGGCCTGGCCAGTCTGCTTTTTTTGAGGAGGGGGGCCACGTGGCCCCCCTCCTGAGGCCAATTATGCCCACGGGGACCCCATCCCCCGGGGCCGGGCTTCCTTTAAAAAAAATATATATATATTTTCCTGGGAGGGGGGCCGCGTGGCCCCCCTCCCCTGGGCCACTTTTGGCCCCGGGGACCCCATCCCCCGGGGACGGCCCTCAAGTTTGGGACTGTGGGGGGAGCCCCAATGCCCCCATGGTCCCTGCCGGCTCCCCGCCTCCTGCGGGAGCCGGCATTGCTTTTAAGCAAGGGGAGCTGCTAACATGCAGCTCCCCTTGCCCAAAAGCAATTCTGCTTTGCTTTGTTGAAGTGAGAGCAGGTTTCCTGCTCTCGCTTCAACGAAGCAAAGCAGTGTTTGCTATGGCAGGGCGGGAGCCGTGGTCCCGCCCTGCCATAGCAAACAGAAATGTCCCTGGGGTGGGTACCCCGGGACATTGCAGGAGCCGGCCCTGGGGGGTGGCAGTTTCCAAGGCCATCAAGGGCTCCAGGAGGGGGGCCGCGCGGCCCCCCTCCCAACTAATTTAAGCCCCAAGGAGGTGGTGGTCCCCGGGGCAGTGTGGGGGGATCGGCCCCCCCACACTTTATTATTAAAAGTAGCCCCGGGGAGATGGTGGTCCCCGGGGCTGTATGGGGGGGCTTGAGCACCACCACACATTTTTTTTAAATCAGAGCCCTGGGGAGGTTGCGGTCCGCGGGGCTGCAGGGGGGCCACGTGCCCCTGCATTTATTTATTTAAGCCCTGGGGAGGTGGCAGCCCCCGGGGCTGCATGGGGGGAGGCATAAGCCCCCCCACACCTTTTCATTTTAATAAAGCCCCAGGGAGGTGGCAGTCCCTGGGGCTGCGGGGGGCTGCGTGCCCCCCACATATAATCAGCATGGCCCCAGGGAGGTGGCGGTCCCCGGGGCTGCGGGGGCCCCTGTGGGCCCCTGCTATATAATTATACATTGCCCCTGGGACCTGGCCCACCCGGGGGCTTAATTAAACAAAGCACGGGAGACCGCGCTTTGTTTTTTTTAATTTTCGGCCGGATTTGCGCACCCAGTGCGAATTCGGATGATTTTTTAAAAATAAAATGCTTTTTTGGGCCCTGGGGGTCCTTGTGGGACCACTTGAGCAGGCCTAGGGGGTCAGGGTATTTCTATCCTGCCCCCTTTTCTAGTTTTTCATCTTTGTTTTACTGTTTTCTTGTGACTAGGTTACCGAGTCACAAGATGGCTGCCAACACATTCTGGTTTGGAGTGTTGGCAGCCAATCAGAATGAAGCTCGTGCTCGCGAGGAGTCGAGAATCCTCCTCGGTGCTCAGATATCGATATTTTTATTTTTTTAATATTTCAGGAACTACTGAACGGATTTACACCATTTAAAAATAAGGTCAATTTCTGAGCCAAGAGCTACTTTTTTGCCAAATTTGGTGTAATTCCGTTCAGCAGTTCGGGCTGTAGCCTGTTCCAAAATTTTCTATGGAAATTAACATGGGGAAAACGCGTTTTGGGACCCCCTTTTTTCTCGGCCCTCGCTTGACGAATCATCCCGAAACTTTGAAGACAGGAGCTGACCTGAGTGAACCATTAGTTTTAAAACTTTCGCAAAGATTCGTCAAACGGCGCCAAAGATATTGGCAAAAGAAAAAATGCTTTTTGAATAGAAACAAGGTCCTAACTATAACTACCTACTGTACTATATATATATATATATAGGTAGTGTGAGCAAGGCAGGAATTGCCGAAACGCGTTACTGCGTGCATTTTGAATAAACCTAAATCTAATTATTGATCCTACCTCCGTGCCGGTGTCCGTTTCTTCAACAAGTGAATCGGAAGTGGAGTTGATATATATATATATGTATATACATTTATATATACACAGAAAAACCAAAGATTACAGGCACGTTATAGTTAGGTTCAGAGTTTACACACACAAATCCATAGAAATTCAGCAGTTACTATCACTCGTGCCCTAAGGTAACTATAACTCACGCCCCCGCCATGCACAGTTTTCTCTTCAATAATCTCACTGCAAATGTTGCAATGATATTATCAATGATGTCATAGAAGACGTCATGACTGATGTAATATATGGGGTAATTAGCAGTGCATGGCGAGGGCAAGCATTATAGTTATCTTAAGGCATGAGTTATAGTTACTAAAGATAACTATAACTGCAGAATTTTAAGGGTTTTGTGTGTGTAAAATCTGCACCTAACTATAACGTCAATGTTACCATTATTTTTTTCAGTAAATTTCTAAGGTTTTTTAATTATATTTCCTAACTATAACGTCCCTGTAACCTTTGTTGTTTTCAGTGAATGTCTACTTTTTTAATGCTATTTCATAACTATAACGTCACTGTTATCTTTGTTTTTTTAGTGAATGTCACTGTTTTTTTTAAGTAACATAACATAAAATATGTATTTGTAAAGCGCACGTTCACCCCCAGCAGGGTATCTTGGCGCTGAATAACAGATGTTTATTGTTACCCAACTCAATGGTACTCATTTTATTGACCTCAGAAAGGATGAGAGGCTGAGTGGACCCGCTGGGATTTGAACCTGTGACAATGAGGTTGAACACAGGCCTATGAAGTGGATGCATTAGTCCACTAAGCCACCAGACATGGCATGGGGTAAATAAGGGGTCTGCCGGTTATATTGCACGCATTCAATACTAAAACAACAACGTATTTAAAAACATATACTATTACAATTTCTAGAAGTATATCACTGCCTGTGTGTGGGTGTGTGTGAGTGGCTTTGTGGGTGTGTGAGTGGGTGTGTGGGTATGTAAGTGAGTGCAGGAGTGGCTGTGTGAGACAGTCAGAACCACCTAACATGAAAAGAAACATTTACTTAGTTTCACCCATCCGAATTAGACCTCCAGGTGCCCAATGACACCTGCACAAGTGCGGGATTGTGATCCCCCCGTAGACAAAAGGTTGTGACTCAGGAAGCTAGCGCGCTTCCAAGTCTGGAGAAATGTTTCCCCACAGGCAGAGATGTGAACTGCCGTAGCCCCTGACAGACAGCTGCAGGCACCCACAAGGCACACAAAACCCCTCAGGCTTCATCAGGATGTTCTCCACAACAAAGTACCTTGTGGCGTGGTCCCAGGGAGAGGGAGCCAACTACCTTGGACAGAGGCCGCAATGTCATGCATTGTCCTCCTCCCAATCTGGAGGTCGAATACAGTCTCAGCTCCTGGCTCAGGTTCCCGCAACCCTCCGCAGACACCCACATGATCGTGTCAATATCCCAGCTTCGAAGCAGCGTAGTATGGTTCCAAATCCAAAAGCTTCTCAAAACTGCTGAGGCCAGAGCCTCAGCAGTTATACCCACGATAGTCTTTGAAGATGCAGTCAATTGAAGAGGTCACCTTTGAAAGGCACAGGCCCTCTCAAAATAAATTCTCTACAGTCTGCCATCCTACCCCAGGAGGTTTGATCACTATCTTTAGTGGGGCCAAGACCCTGCCCCTTTGAACGCTGGTGCCAATTCCGCCCCCACGTAACCATACCAGAAAGGTCCCTCAGAGTCAGAGGTCTTCAGTTTCCCTTGAGCCCCTAGTTTATGGCCTTCAATCAGGAATGCACATATGTAGCTGTCCCCCTAGCAGAGCCACGAGCATCGAAATGCCCACTTTCACACAAGTGACATCTCCACACATGTAATGATGGATCCTCTTGCACTACCGGAGGGGATTTGCCATTACCAACTCATCGATATTATACACGATACTGCTTCTATTCTGCCCATAGGAAATACTGCTCAATAACCTTTCCTACATTCCCCATGCTAATCCAATGCGAGAAGCAGGCCAGTCGTACCGAACACACCACCCAGTGCCATTCACAACCCTTGCATGTAATGCACACACACACACGCCCTACCTCTTCCCAACACCACACCCTGTCACCAGAGAGAACTCTGATATAGCAAGAGACATACAGAACCTTGGCAAGTAGCTTTTTAAATGCCAAACCGTGTAAAAGTAACTTGTGCACACAGGCCCCACCAGGGCAAACCTGTTGCACAATCTATGAGCTACCTCTCTGAATGCACAATGTGCTATAGACACACAGAGGAGTATTCAAGATACATGCCATAGGTATATGTCTTACCCCTTGACAAGGAACTTACAGATAACTCGAGTCAGTCAATCATATATATGACAAGCACAGTGCTTTGGCACTGAATGGCAGAGTCAAACGTGCTCAAAGTCCTAAAGCTAGCATCCAGAGCAGGGGAAAACTGGGACGGAGAAAAGAAAAAAGTTGAGGGAAAGCACCCTAGAAAGGGCCATTTCCAACAAGGCCATTTGGGCTTTTTGTTCTTAACCTGGTAATATATCTGCTAGATTCACACCAACACTAATCCTGGCCGAGAGTAGTCATATTTTGCTTTGCTTTGCTGCCTAACATTGCTACATAATAAAAGCACGGTAATTTTGAATAAGTGCAATCGGAAACAGTGTTACTTTTTGAAATGGAGGCAAGAGCTTCAAGATGTTTTAAAGAGGCAGAGTGCTGTTTCCAAAAACTGCTACAAATTATAATTCGGAACAATCCAAGGTAATAGGTGAAGATAAAATGGGCTTAAAATAACTATTTGTGATGTTAGAAAAAGCATCCAGGAAAGAAATTAACAAAGAAGTACCTAGAAGTTGGCAGAATCCCATGTGGACTGAGGATTTTCATCATGCCAAAGCACCCCAACACTAGTCCTGAAATGCTAGAGGAATGGGGGATGAATAAAATGGAATGCTGCAAAAATATGTTGAGAATCCTGGTAAAGTATGCAATTCAATTCAATTTTTATTTGTTATGGAACTCCAACGGAGGTCCACAAAAATACACCAATACATTAAAAAAGACATACTTTGAATAAAATACAAAAAATATGTATATATATATTTTTTTTAAATACACCAGTAGATTAAAAAGAGGAGAAAGGGAAAGACATACTATATATACAGTACAAAATGTTTCAATGTCCAACCATCAGACGTTACAGCATACAAAGTAAACGTAAAAATTGTCCTAATAAATAGCCAGAAATGTTTTTAAAAATTGATATATCCTATGGCAAACCATTTCATTTGGTGGGGACAAGACAAATGATTGGGCCTCCTGAGCAGAATGAATGTTACATTTATTAAATGATGGTCTTAAAAACGTACGCCTGGCCCTTTGTAGTTCCGGGCACACAAATAGCACGTGATTAAGATCCTGAATTTGTAAAAAACACAATTCACAAGTTCTCTCCTCTCTTGATATTTTATCCCATATACCAGTAACTTCTCTTAAAGGCAACAGGTTGGTTCTCAAAAGAAGTATCAGCCTTCTAATCCTATGTGGAAGATTCCATGTTAAATAAAGCTGTGGTCTTTTCCCCACGGCACTCCCACAGACCACCTCATTGCGGGATTTAGATTGACTTAAGACAGTATCTCTAGCCATGCTAATCGAGCTTGCGGACTTCTTTAAAAATAACTTCAATGCCGGCTTTGGCATAGGAGAATCACTATTTAAACTGAGCCCAAATAAGTCATTTGCTTGAGCAAAGGACCTAAAGAATGCTGATTGATCCTTTAATTTGTCAAAAATTTTCATTCTCAAGGCGGCCCTAAGGGTGCCCTCGTCCCCCCAAAAGAGGGAATTACCCCACCTCAGGACCGCCTGACAAGGATAAAATATATGAAGAAGCTAGACAGAATTCCAAGCGTAGAACATGTGGGGCAGCCAGAGAATTTAAATTACAAATTTGGCGGAAAATCCGGCCTTCAGCCTTATCAAAAGCGAGCCAATAGTTCATATCCAGTACTTCTGCAGCATATGATAGTGAAGGAGGAATTTTAACCTTAAATACTGACAGAACATGACTAAAATGGCGTCTCCCACAGGTTTTATAAAATCTGTTTAAAGCTCCAGCCTGGGAGGCAGCCTTACCAACACACTGTTTGATATGCTCTGAATCTCGCCCATTTTTTGAAAAAACCTTCCCCAGATACAAATACGAATCAACCAATTCTAGTTCTTCAAGCCACAACGACCACTTATACCCTTTCTTTATTCCAAAACCTTTTTTGCAGAAGACTAAAATTTTGCTTTTAGCAATGTTGATTTTCAAAAAATGGTTCTCCGCATATTTAGTTAGGGCGTCCAGATGACGTTGCAAGCCAATAGGAGTTAAATCAAAAATTGCAACGTCATCTGCATATAATAAGGAACCGATGGACATTGTTCCAATTCTAGGGGCGTCCCCCCTCACTAAGTTTAACACGCCGGGGGGGCGGCTTGGCCGGCTGCAAGATGGCCGCACTCTAAGTGGGCTCTGCCGGCCGAGCCGATAATCCTTAAGAATCCTGCAGATACCTGCGATGATGCCCTTCAATCCCGCGCCATATCGCTTTGCCATACTCTGGAGAGCTGACCACCCCCACTCCGGACCTTCTGTGACGCTGCATACCTGAGTTCTGCTGTCGGGCCTGCCGCGGACCCTGAGCCTCCCAGCCGCCGTATGGCTGGTGCTTCATCTGGGCTGAGACGGCGCTGCCTCCCTGTCGTCCTGCCCGCAGGCCCTTCATGGTGCTGGAGTGCTGCTCGGACTGCCCTACTGCCTGGATTCACCACTGCCGGTGAGTGGCGAGACTGCGGGATAGGGGGTGTGCTCACCGTACTGCCGGGCCCGGGCCCTCACCAGTCGCGGGGGCCTCTTCTCACCCCTGGCGCCTGCTGCAACTGCTCGGCCTGCCTGGGCCCCGTGATGCGGCCGGCGTGCCTCCCGCACCTCCCTGCTGCTGGCTTCCCCCGCGGCTGCGGACTCCCGGTGCTCCCGGTTACGCCCGCTTGGCACTACGACTATACTGCTGCCTCCCGCTTCAGCATCCCTGCAGTCCAGCACATCGCCCTCCAGCCGACGTTTCATCTGCCTGGCCTGACGACCTATTTCTACCGCCACATTTCTGCTCCGCCAGCTCAGACTGATCCTCTTGCCTCCATCCCCCCCCCCTCGAGAGGCGGCCTCCCAGCCGGACTGAAGCCCCTTAGCGGACCACCTTCAGGGGCACACCGCTGTTCTTCTCTGCTCATTGCCGGGAAACTATGCCCTGCCTGGCAAGCTGCGGTGACTGGCTAGCCTGGACCTGGTCCCCTTCCAGACTGCCTCCCTTCTCTGGCCTAGTCCATTTCCCTCCCAGGGCACCCGCTGGCGTCTGCCGCCGCCGCTGCTATCTCATTTCCATCTGCCCTCCCTGGTTTCTCGGTCCTTCCACGATGGACTCCCCGGCTGCTGCCGGCCCTGCCTGAACCATTGTGGGCCACATCCGCCGCCCGACAATCTCTCTGGCCCGGCGCCCCCTCTGAACCTCTCGCTTGCCCTTGTCTTTGGGCTCCTACCCGGCTGCGGCCTCCCATACTGGCCCGACCTCTTTGCCCACTGCCTTTAGCTTCCTGGAGCACACGGGGGCCTGACCATGGGAAAGGCGGATCCTAAACAGCCCAAGCTGGCTTTTGACCAACGCCGGCAGACCCGGCAGGAGGGGGCGACTTCGGATGCTGGCAAATCTGCTACTCAGCCTGAGACTGGCCCGGCTCGGGAAGATGACCTGAAAGCAATCATGTTAGACGTGAAATCCGCGGTCACCGGCATCGCAGCTCAGCTGGACCAGCTCTCTGCCCGCCTGGACACTGTCAAGGCGCGGGTGGACACACACGACACGCACCTCACTCAGGTCGAGACAAGAGTCTCCGACGTTGAGGATGCGGCAACCCGGGAACGCCATAAACTTCTCCAGATGGACAAGTTCCTTGAACTTATAAAGGCCAAGAACGAGGATTTGGAGGCGCGCTCCCGCAGAAGCAACCCCGCATCACGGGCGTGCCCGAGTCCACCAACATCGGCAAGATGGAGGATTTCGTCGAGCAGCTGATCCGGGACCTATTTGGCGAGGTCCTTTACCCTGTTTTTATCGTCGAGCGGGCCCATCGCTCCTTGGGGCCTCGGCCCTCCCCAGGCCTACCTGCCCGTCCCATCATCGCCAAGCTCCTGAACTTTTGGGACCGAGATGCGATCTTGCGAGCCGCCAGGGACAAGGGTGAAATTCGCCATGAGGGGAACTCACTATCCTTCTACCCTGATTACACGGTGGCGGTCCAGGCCGCCCGCCGCAAATTTCTCCCGGCCAAACGACTTTTGCAGAAACACGACGTCTCCTACTCCCTGGCCTACCCAGCTAAGTAGCGCATCAGGCAAGGCTCACAGGTCCACATGTTTACGGAGCCAAAGGCGGCTCTGGCCTATGCCAAGAAACTGGACAAGCCGCGGAGTTCTACGCATTCCAGCTCCCAAATGACAGCGGACGGTGCTCTGAGTGACAATGACTGAAAATAGCCGCCACTCTTGGATGCCTGCGATGCGCGCCCTCTGACGACGGCTCACCGATTCCGGCCATGGGACCCTCTGTTCACCCGGACATTCCCGTCCCAAGCCACCGCCGACGCTTCCCTGCCTCCCGACCTACGGGCCCAGCGGCCCATTTCAGCTGGATGAACATTCACTGTTATCGTCTCCTTACCCCTTACCTCCTCTCCACATACACTATGATTGTTATTATTTGCTATGGCTCGCTTTGTCCGCTTGTTTACAATCCCAGTGCAGCCCTGCTCTTGAGGCAGCTCTGGTTCCATTGTCCCACGGATTTGCTGTCCGCTCCTACCCGTGGCTCGGCCACCCTGTACTAGAGACAGGGGTGTTCGCTGATCTGAGCCACGTCTCCACGGGATGATTCCCCTCTGTTTTGTTCTGGACCGTCTGTTTCCTTGTTGTGGGTTCCCTGGGCGGGTGGGGATATGGTCTCAACCTGATTGGGGGGTTGGTGTGGGTGGTCCCCGGGATTTGGTTGCCTCACCCTCGAGGCTTGTTGTTGGTTCTGTTCTACGACCTTATTTGCTCTGGCTCCTTGGTCCTATTGCCTTTTGCATCGTACATCTCTCCTGCAGCACTTCCACTACTGGCTCTGCACCTGTTCCGCCCCTGCTTCTGCCCCTAAACATGACATTATGACAGCCACCACGCTCTGGACCTCAAACGTCCGTGGTCTTAATGACTATCGGAAAGCCCGCCTCGTACATACACACCTCATCCGTCACAAGGTCGATATTGGCTTTCTTCAAGAGACTCATCTGTTGCCTGCCACTGCCAATCGCCTTCACTCCTGACATTGGGGAGAAGTTCACTCCTCCTTTTACTCCTGTTACTCCCGTGGGGTATCCATTCTCATACGACGCGGGCTCCCCTGGCACACTACCCAGGTCATTGCGGATCCTGAAGGGCGCTATGTCATTGTCCTTGGGTCACTCTCGGCCCAGCCCCTGATCCTCGCTGCGATCTATGGCCCTAATACTGATGACCCCGACTTTTTTGCACTGGTTTGGCAGTGGATCTCCTCCCTGGGCCCTGCCGCCCTGTTATGGGGGGGCGACTTTAACGTCACGCCCTCGGCTGCCCTTGACCGCTTGGGACCTCGCGCTTTGCACCCGCACTCCACATCCCTCCTGCTTTCCCTGTTAGCCGAAAATTCCCTGCTTGACGCATGGTGACACACTCACCCGGAGGCGCGCGAAGGCACTTGCGTCACAGGCACCATGGGCTGTTGGTCTCGTCTGGACCTCTGGATCACCACTCAGGACGCCTTCGCATGGGTATCCTCTGTAGAACACATGGCGCGCACGCTTTCTGATCATGCCTCTGTACGCCTTAGCCTGCTCCCCCCACACGCTCCGGAGCGCATGTTTGCCTGGCGGCTGCCTCCCAATGCCCTTCGCGATTCGGTATTTCACGACGAAATCCAAACTGCGATATAGAACTATTTTGAGCTCAATACCGGCTCTGTGGACTCCCCCTCTACACTTTGGGAGGGCTTCAAGGTGGTAATTCGGGGTGAAAGTGTCTCCAGGCAATCTGGTGTGTTGCGCTCCATTCGTGGCGTCCTTGGGCGATTGGAGGGGGAGATCAAGGCCCTCGACTCCTCGCATTCTCTCTGCCCTAATCCCGACACCCTCGCTCAGCTGCGGGGTAAGCTCTCCGAGTTTGAACAAGAAGCCGACAGAGAACTCTCCTTCCTGGGTAGAGAGGCAAGGGCTCGCCGGTATGGCGAGGGCGATCGCCCGGGAAAGACTCTGGCTAATCTTTTACGACGGCCCTATGCCGCCTCCTACATCACAGCGCTTCAGGACGGAGGCCCGGATCGCACCACCTCACCATCTGAGGTGCTCTCTAGGGTCACCTCCTTCTACACGCACCTCTACACTGCCGAGATTGTTCCTTCGTGGGACCTCATTGATCAGTACTTCGACACCCTAGAACTTCTCTGGTTGGGGGACGGTCACCGCGAGTATCTTGACGAGCCCTTTTCTAAGGAAGAAATTTTGGCTGCCATTAACAACTTGCCTGGGGACAAAACGCCGGGCTCCGATAGCTTGTCTGCCTCCTTATACAAGGCATTCGCGCCCCTCCTCGTCCCACACCTAGCAGCTATGTATAATGACTCCTTCGAATCCGGCCACTTCCCCCGTCCCTTCGTGAGGCCCTGCTTACACTCCTTCTGAAGCCCGACAAACCTCCTGAACTCCTTGACTCTTACCGTCCCTTATCCCTCATAAATACTGATAATAAAATATTTGCTAAGCTCTTGGCCTCTCGTCTCTTACCCCTGATGCCTATGATTGCTCGACCGGACCAATCGGGTTTCATTCCCGGGCGCGCCACGTCGCATAACCTCCGAACCATATTTGCCGTACTTCACCAGATCAACCCCGCTCTCCCGGCTGTGGCTGCCCTTTTGGACGCCACCAAGGCCTTCGATACCCTTGAATGGCCTTTCCTATTTTACCTTCTCCCCCGCCTCGGCTTTAGCCCGGTTTTTGTGCGCAAGGTTCACCTCCTCTACTCCCTACCCACTGCTCGCCTCCGAATCAACGGTCAGATCTCTGAGCCCATCGCCATTTCTCGGGGCACTAGACAAGGTTGTCCGCTGTCTCCCATGCTTTTTGCAGTTGCCATGGAGCCTCTCGCTACCAGACTCCGTCAACATCACACCCAGAGGGGTCTGGGTTTTGCTGCTCGGGCTCTGGTCGTCTCCATGTATGCGGATGATATTACTCTTTATGTTCGCCATCCCCAAGAAAACCTCGGTCCCATGACTCGTGAGGTGGTGCACTTTGGGGGTCTATCAGGCATCCAGGCAAATGGAGCAAATCTATCCTCTTTCCTTTGACGGACGCCACTGTCCCTTTCACTCCGGACTACCCATTACAGTGGGCTTCCAGGCCCACCAGGTATCTAGGCGTGTGCCTCAGTCATAGTGTGGACGAGCTCTGGAGGGCTAATTTCGGTCGCGCAGTTGACTGGCTGGAGACTAAACTTCCCATTTGGCATCGTCTTCCACTATCCCTAGCGGGCGCATTGCCATCGCCAAGATGGTCGTGCTCCCGAAGTTTTTATACTTGTTTCTTAATGTCCCCATTCCTCTCACGGCGCATTTCTTCAGCACACTCCGTTCCCTTATCATCTCTCTTGTATGGGCTGGGCGACAGCCCAGAATTGCATATGATATCCTCACGCTCCCCCTGGCGTGTGGCGGAATGGGCGCTCCTGATTTTAAATTATACGCTCTTAGTGCCCAGGCTAGCTTCCTTCATTTTTGGCTGCACCCCACGCCCTTTCAGCCTCATGTGGCGGTGGAGGCCGACCTCGCGGCCCCCTCGCCCCTCCAGACTGCCATTCTCGTCCCCCCCAGGCCGCAGCGTGGGGAGCTTGACACTGTCGAGACCCTGCGCTGGGCTTGGGAGGGTCTCCGGAGATACTCCGGCTCCGACTTGCTTTCCGCCAATGCCATGCCCATTGCCTACAACCCGATCTTTCCCTCATTGCACACAGCCGGGATGGTTAGGCGCGAGGCGAGTCGAGGGCTGACCGTGTTATCTGATCTCTACCCCGATGGCAACTTCTTCTCCCTTCCAGCGGACTCCGGCCCGATGGACACGCTGCTCTATTATCAACTCAGAGCGTCGTGCCGGAAGCTGCACCCACTTTCCCCCAGCCCCCCCCCTCGATGGCTTCCCTTGACCTGGTTTACACTTCAACATCCTCTCGCAGACTGGTCTCCAGACTTTATGCAACCACGTTGGCGGCATCCCCCGTATTGGCTGATCGAGCCCGCCTTGCCTGGAGCACGGATCTGGGCACTGATCTTTCCCCAGAGGACTGGCTATACTGCTGCAAGCAGACCAAACGTGTATCTCCTAATTATCGCCTGCGCCTTATCCATTTTAAATATTTACACAGATTATATCGCTCCCCTGCCCAGCTTTACAGAATGGGACCTGTTCCCAGTGACAGATGGTTACGCTGCTCGGCTCCTGCGGCGGACTTTTCTCACTTGGCATGGCTGTGCCCGAGAGTCTCTGCGTACTGGCGCGAGGTGTGCACCACCATCACTGAGATTACCTCCTCTTCTGTACCCCCGGATCCCATGGTCTGCCTCTTGGGCTTCGTGAAACACTACCCGGATGCCTCTCGCCGCCTTACCGCCATGCTACTCATCCTCGCGCGCCGCAGAGTGGCCATGCATTGGGGTCGTAGGCCCGCGCCTAGGGTCAGCGCTTGGCTCGATGACGCCGCGCGTTGCCAAACGCTCCTGTCCGAGTTTTGGGAATTGACACCGGCGGCTGGCCGACCTCACGATATTTGGGGCCCCCTAGTTTCCTACCTCCTCCGTCAGAGCGCGTCCCCCCCTGCGGCCTCTTCCGCGCTCCCTGCTGGCGCTTCTCCCGCGGCGGCCGCCGGTGCTGGCCCATAGAGTGCGCTGCTCCCCTGCTGTGCGCTGCTGACCCCCCGCTGCCCACTTTAAGTCGGTGCCCCAGCAGCCTCTAGCTCCTCTCCATGCCTTCCCCTCTTCAGTCCCTACCTCTCTCTCTCTACTCCAGATGTATGTCATTCATCAACAAATGTCTTTACGATGTATACTACAGATGCGATCTCATTTCTCTGTCATTGTACTTTGCTGCATATTTGCTTTTTACTTATGTAAGCTGATGTGCAACTTTCAATCAAGGTCTTAAAAAATTAAAAATAAAAAGTTTAACGCGCCGGGGAGATCATATATATAAAGGGAAAACAAAAGAGGGGCCAACAGGCAAACCTGCTTAAGCCCATTATAAGTCTTAATCCTCCAAGATAACCCCTGCGAGCCTCCCATCAGCACTTGCACCAGGTGTCTGTATGTAATTCTATGATGAGGCCCAAGAGGTGGTGTGGCATACCAAGATGGAAGAGCTTTCTCCACAGCGTTTGACGATCCACTTTATCAAACACCGTGGAAAAATCAATGAATGCCGTATAAACTGGCATACTTCGTGAGAAAACATATTTCTCTACAATGGTCTGGACAACCGCAATATTGTCCAGGGTTCCATGGTTCTTTCTAAAACCAGCTTGTTCTGGTGGTAAGATGTTCTGGTCATGGGCCCATTGCTGCAGGTGACATAGTATACTTTTTGCAAATAATTTACCCGATGCGTCCAACAGCGCAATCTGTCTAAAACTAGTAGGTAAAGTTTTCGGGCCCTTTTTATACAAAGGAACTATAATACTCCCCTTCCAAGAGGGGGGAATATTAATCGTTCGAAAGCAGAAATTAAATAATGGCACTAAAAAGGCTCCCCATGCAGCTGATTCCTTGTTGTGGTAAAATATGCCAAAAGAGATCTGGACAACTTAATGGAGGAAATAAAGGAACTGGAAAATTTTCCTACTGGAGAAAGATTCTATGTAGTAGATACTAACTTTCGTAAGGAGCCTTGAGTTATTAGAGAGAATCTTGTCACTTGATAATTTATACTCAACATAGAAGACTGTGTGCACCAGGTACTAAGATATGCAATGCATGTGTCCCGGTTCTGCTAGAAAAGATGAGCTATCTGTAAAGTTTTCACCACAGTATGAAGGGTTAAGGTAGTATGTCTTTGGCACCTTCAGACTGTGGTATTGGTTAGCAAATGGTGTGTTTGACAGCTGTCGTACAGAGTGTACCCTGTTCTCATTAGATGTTTTAGGGAAACATCCACTACAACGCAGTCATTACAACAACCTACCTTTACAACGCAACTGTTACAATGCAACTGCCTTTACATCGCATGCCATTACAATGCATGCCATTACAACGCATGTCACTACAATGCATGCCATTACAACGCATACCATTAAAACGCATGCCATTACAACGCATTATAAGGTAAGTAATGGAGATTTCTTTAGTATTAGGGTGGGTATGGGTTTTGGGGTACATGGGAATAGTAATTTTTACCCCTACACTATCCAACACTTTCCCTACTGTTGCACTCACTGGAGTGGGAATAGTAATTTTTACCCCTACACTATCCAACACTTACCCTACTGTTGCACTCACCGGAGTGGGAATAGTCATTTTTACCCCTACACCATCCAACACTTACCCTACTGTTGCCCTAAAAGTATTATGCATTGTAATGGTATGCGTTGTAATGGAATGCGTTGTAATGGTAGTTTTTAAAAATGCATTGTAATGGCATGTGTTGTAAAATCATGCAGTGTAATGGTACTTGCGATGTAAAGACTGTTGTAAAAGCATGCGTTGTAATTGCATGCGTTGTAATGTCATATATTTGATTTTTTATTAATACTCTGTGATGTAGTCATCATGAGAGTTTCACTATCTGCAAGCAGTTTGATACAGGATAAACTCTTTCCATAGAGAAATATACAGTTTCACTTTTCTGCTGATATCAACTTTATTTCTTAATATATGTTCAGTGAGTGTCACATGTATAATACATACATACATATAAAGTTTTTTGTACTTTTTCTTTTGGGTTTCCCTTTACTTTCTTAGTTCTTCCTTTCTTCTTCTCTAACTTCCTAGTTCCTTCCTACTTTTCCTATTCCAGTTTTTATTTTCACCCAGCACCATGTCAGAGCAGCGAGAGGCGGTGGCGGTGCCAGTACAGCTGCTAGCCGCACACCTGACAGTCGGTGGAGCCACCAAGGGGTGCAGCCCGGTCCCATTTTTTCTGAGGTGGAGATGCCATACTTATTTTTCATGTACAGCGCCACCTCCCCTCCATGCTGACAGCAGGCGACAGGCCTGGGAGGGGGTGCACCCTGCGGGAGTGTTGGCTGCAGTGGGGTAGAGCACACCGATGCGTGTGCCGGTGCACTAGGGTGCAGCACACGGTGCAGCAGTTGATGCACCGATGGTTGGACATCTTCAACCGCGAACAGGACCGGCTCGACCTGCTGGGCATCGAGGTTGCAGGCCATAGTGAGTAATTATTTATTTGTTATGTTCTACAATGATAATATTTTTTTATCAAAGAGCCCGCTGCTCACACTCAGAGGTAAGTTAACGATACGAATATTATGTGATCCGGTGTAAACTAGCCAGGTGCTCGGCACCACCTAATCGACAAAGGTGATGGCGCTTGCTTGGGCTGATTATTTAAAAAATCATGCAGACTCTGTCCTGTCACTAAGATAGTGGTAGTAATAAAATCAGTGAGTTAGCATTCTCTGTGCCTCTCTTTATGTAGTTCATACAGTCCCAATTTCCCAGTGATCTGTAGTATGCATCTATGCATTAAAAAGGGAGATTGAGGGCCTGATTCACAAAGGTAAAGTTAGACTTAAGTTAGACTTTTGGTCTAAGTTTAGACCAAGGACCCAACCTCATTCATCACCTCCCTGCCCATGGCATTTCGCCACCCATGACCTAACTTCAGCATGGTTCAATTCAGCACTACAGTGCTGGCTGGGCAATGTGCGTCTGCTTCAGTTAATGCGGCATTTACAAAGTTTTCAATGCATTGCAAACTGAAAACAAGGTATGTTTGCCTCCCAGTGCCCACTCAGTTACCTCCTAGTACTTCACTCCATTATTTTTTCCTGAGTTGTGTCTAAGTTTCTGTCCCAGCCTACCCAAAAAATTGACAAATTCTTTTTTGGCATGTGCCACATTTTTCTGGCCTAGTGATTTTATGTACATATATTTCATGGCTTCTAGAACGGGTTTACGCCTGTTCAAATTCTTTCCTTTCGATATTCGTCAACTACAGTAACTGAATAAGCCAAAGCTTAGCAGATGCTGATCAGTGGCACCCCACTATTCTATAGCAACACCTCTACCTACCCAGCATAATCCCTCTAACTTACCCCGCAGTAGAGTAAGTCAAGTTTCCTTTCCTTACTGCCAAGCGAATGTAGTTGTTGAAAATAATTTGCAGTGGAGGGCAAGGCCAGTGAGTAAATTAAGAATAAATGTGCCTGATTTCGGTATTGCGGATGGGATACTCTATGATGAACGTGCCAAATAAAATCTATATTCCGTTCCTTTCCCTGTATTGTAGTGTATCATTTTTCTCACCATCTACTTACGACAGACAGGATATCAGCATTTTATACGTGACGTACCATTATCATTCATCTGACTCTTTGGAGTCAGGGTAAAATTGAAAGGCATTTCGAGAAAAGCAGGGCCATAGAAATTAAAGTAAGATAATTGTCCATTACAGCTGCCCTAGCTGCAGACTGCAGAGAGTAGCAAAGTACCCAATGCACTAGCATGCCTCCATTAATTTAGCACATTAAGAATACTTGTACTGCATAGAGCATAATGCATTAATCATTAATGAGTGGTCATTTATTTTTATTTTTACACACAAATTGTCTGCTTAGGATTTTACATGGGAATCCTTTAAAAGAAAAAAATCCTTTTGTTTTTTTAATCTGGTGGTATTCTGGCTTAAGTTAATTCCTTTTAACCAGTCAGTGCTATTATGTGAGGCATGTGTGGGTAAAAAAATTACCCTGTGACTCCTAATCACATCACATTCCAATGACCCTAGCGGACCAGCAATGTACTGCTACTGTACTGTGCCACTTATCATTTTAAACAAGCGTTTGCACAAAGCATTGTTTACAATTTGTCTTTTTCTTTTTTTCTTGATATAGCTATTCCTGCTGCTCCACCAGAGCCACCTACTCAGCAGGAAATAGCAGCCCGGCTATGGGTCAGAGGATGGAGGTCATCCAGGCTAAATACCATCAGCTGGTGGCTCTGGAGGAGGAGGAGGAGGCTGAGGTTGCATCTGCCACTGCCCCAGCTCCCAGTTCCTCCAGCCAGCCACCAGTACCTCCATCCTTGCAACAACAGCACCAGCTGGGAGCCGCCAGAACCACTGCTGCCACCCCATACCCAGACCAATTCCAACACTGCATGCATCAGGTAGCAAGCCTTGAGGAGGAAGTCAGAAGACTCCGGACCCGGATTGATGATGCCCTCTTCTAAGCCCTTTTTTTATTTTTTGTTTTGGTGGGAGAGACTTTTGTTGTGGGTGGAGAGGTTGGGAGTTGGGAAGGGACCGGGAATTTGGAGTTGGACTTTCTTTGGACATTTTTGAACATTGATTGGGGACGTAGTGATTTGTTTGGGGAGATGGGTGGGTCTGTTGTAGGGCGAGAGGGTGGGTTTATTTACGTTGGTCCGAAGTAAAGGGAAAAATTATTCTAATACTTTATGCCTGAAATAGTTTGCGTCTTATTTTCCTTTGCACTGCTGCCTGTTTTTAAAATCTGCTTATCAAAGTGTGTACCAGTTAGTTATAGTTGGTTACGTCCTTCTTCTGCTGCCCTATGTAGCTATTTTATTGACCATTAGGGGGGTATGCTGCCATTTGCCTACATTGCCTACAACAACCTAGATAAACAAGAAACAAATTACTTATCTGCAGTAGAAGTTAGTTACTTACTCACTAAACTAGTTCACTTTACTCCATAGTACTCTTGCCTGAATAGATGAAGCAATGGCTGCTACCAGTCTCAATCTTACAAAACCTTACTGCAGGGCTTCCCAAGGGGCCTTCTTAATGGTGGCGGTAGTAGCAGCAGGCTAGTGCACTAACAGTAATGGCATCACAAGCAAGGTCCCACTCCCACCTAGATGAGCTCAAACTCAAAAGGACTCAAAAGGATTATCCATCACAGGCAACTAAATTGAAAGTAAAGCACAGAGTTAGTGTGCAATGTTGATATTATAACTTTACAAAGACTGAGACCAGACTACCACAATGACACAACAAAGAATACCTGATATTGTAATGAAAACTAGCAATAGTACCTTCTTCTGAGCAATGGGGAGCTAGTATCTAATTAAAACTAAACTTACAAAATCCTCGAGTCAGCAGAAGTGGACTCAGAGTCAGGAGTGGACAATGTTAAGCATTTGTGCAACACGAGGCTTGAGTGAGGATGTTGACGAATGATCCCTTTTATGCATGGGTGGGTAAGTGGGGCTGCTGTGGGCTATTCCTCAGGTAATAGAATATCCCGCAGTGAATTGGTGTTGCTTTCACCACACCCAACCCAGCAAGTGTGTGATCAATTTATGGTGTAAATGAAGTCACACCTCAATAAATCACACAACCCAGGGGAAGAGAGTTAGGAGTTTGATGAATGGATGGGAAAGGGGATGTGGGTAAGGGTTGACAAACACTACACAACAGCAATATTCATTAGGGTGATGAGCAGCACTTTATCATCAATATGTTGTGGAAGGACATGAAGGAATGAATGACACAGTTCAGTTAAATGCATTGCAAACAGTCCTTCAGCCCCAGAGACCCAAGTTATTATACATCTGCAAATTCTGTCATCTAAGTTTGAAAATGCAAATTATGGAGTGAACCCACACAGTTCTAAAAATTATGATTGGTAAAAGAAAAATTATACTGTATTTTCAATTTGGGCGGTGGATCTGCATTCTTCTCTGAATGTCCATCTTGGGTGCCTGGCTGAACCAGTCCAGTATGGTAATGGAGCAGCATAAATTTGACTCCAACCTTGTTATTATTAAATAGGCCCCACGTTCATATATTAAAGGCCTTATGTGTTCATGTGATAGAATGTGACTAATGAAGTGGAGTGCACTTAAAACCATATCGAAAGTGCATTTCCCATGTAATCTCAACATTTATATACGTGCGTACACTAGTGTTTCTACTACAGTTACAAAGAATTGCAGTTCTTACAAGTGTGCATTTTATTAACATTAATTAATCTTCATGTATTCATGTAGTTGCACAAAGGTATCCTGTTTTCATTATGTAAGGGAACGTGTATTCATCAGAATTTCATTCATACTTGTAATATGACTGTCTGTGTATCTGTATTTACACAGTTAAAATGTGTATTGAAGGCTTGGCTTTGCTAACTTGACCAAAGGCCTTAAGCATTTAGGTTTTGCAATGCTTAACCTTCAACGTGAATGTTTTCTTGGGTGCAGTGTTTTTCTTTCCTCTGCAGGTGCCTTGTACAATGATCTAATGAATGGAGAAAGGCTCATTGTGTGAAAACAAAAGTGTGAAGGGAGTCGAGGGCAATAAAAATTAATGAACAGAAGGGAGGACTACTGTGCGTCTGGAATGAGGAGATGGAATCCAAGGTCATATCGAATATGTGGATCAAAGAAGAAGAGTTAAGAGTGAATCTGCCAAGAGAGCACTGTTTGGAGGTGGTCAATAATTGGACCTTTGATACTGATTTAGAGACGTCTCTTGTGAGTATAACTAGGCAATGCTCTTTGGCTTTGGAAAGAGATTCCTTTCAGACTAGGAGAGGTACAGACCTCTATGCGCTACTCTCATTGTGTGGCTTTATGCTATGCAATACTCTTGATTTAGAGAACGTCTACAGAAGTTTACCCATGCTGACACCTTTCTATTCTTATGGATCTAATTGGAATTTCATTTAGCATCCTTTAGTGTAGTTTACCGGAGAAATTTGAATTCCTCCTACATTATGGGCAGGAGGACCGAAATTTTCTATCACACCACCATACTGATTTTCTGATACTCTATACTATCACTACTGAAGTCCTCAATTGTTGCTTCTTATTGAGGATAAATTTTGTGCACTGATTCGGTTTCCCTTTGATAATATTGTAATGCTATGGAATGTTTCTAAGACCGATTTATATTACTCTGATTGTGAATTTGTAATAAATCCATACTTAATCCTACTTATCGACTCTGAGCTTCACTGTGTGACCAAATTGGTTGCACTGTAATTGTGAAGCTGAACTGAACCAAACTCTTTTAGTCCTTAAGGAACCCTAACAAGGTCAGTTGCAGGGGGGTAAGAAAAAGGGCCCATCTCTCCTCTGCTTCAGCAGTAAGCAGGAGTGTTATTGAGCTATCGCCTTTTGTGCATGAGAAGAGAAGGCCTGTGGAGTTTAAAACAAAAATGATATTGTAGAGTCAAGGAGAAGGACAGAAGGTAAGCTTCATGAGGAGTGTACCAACTACCAACACTCAGAGGCAGAGCAAGAGCATAGGCCACAGCAATCATTCATTTTATGACTTATGGCCAATCGATTAACTGAGATATGAGAGCAATTTCATTCTAATCACAGACAAGTAGCAGCATGTACCGGGCTGATCAATCTCACAACTGTCATCATAACATTCAGTCAAGTGATTGCATCATGTGATGATGATGATGTGGCATCACAAGTTTGTCTCCAGTTACAAGCAACAGCCCCCCAACCACAACCACAACCACATAAGAAGAGTTTCACATTTGAGCCAGCACACACACTCAGCAGCATTTCAAAAAAGCAATGGACCTCTCTCAAGTCCATAGAGCTGAGTAGGCCTCAGAGTCATCATTAAGTTGGTTTCCCTTTGAAATCAATAATTTCCTGCTTCTGGCTGTTGAGGTAGTCTCGACCTGAGTCCTTCCATTCTCCTCCTGACTCCGAGTAACTAATCAGTCCAACTCCGTCTCGACCCGAGCAAGATAGACCTGTAGTGCACTGCCATTGAAGAACAAGAAGAGAAACAGAATTTGAGTATTTTGTGTAGATTTGTGCTTATTAAATAAAGTAACTGGTCTGGTCACTGAAGAACCAGATAAAAGGAGTGGACCCTGCACAATCTTGATAAGTTAGAAAGGGCCAACCACCTTCAGGAAAAATGATCACCCATCAGGCCCCAATCATTGCAAATCAACAAAATCAAGTTTACAAATTAGCTGAAGACCCTTCCTCACCCTTCCTGCCACCATATCAATCACCAATCATCACTTACAACCACTCAATAATATATAGCTCATTGGTGCAATAGTTACCTGTTCCAATCCAAGCATGGTGGTAGGTACACAATCGTATCTTCTCTTTGATGCAAGCAGGACATCTGAATATGACAGTCTTCTAAATCAAATGATCTTTACTGGAGCAACCCTGCAAGGTGATGAAAAAAAGGATAGCCATGGGAGGGAGGCAGCCATTGTCTCCTATGTCCTGAAGAGAATGCAGAGACTTCTTCACTGCACACTGGTCGAACTCCAATCTGGCCAAACATGTGCCTAAAAACTTTTGTATTGAACATGTGCATTTGGTTTGTGGATCTAAGACTAATCCCTGAGTCGAGAAAAAAATTCAAAATAAGGATTTAAAAAGATGAAGAACCAATCTTTGGGAAAAAAGGTGGCTCTAAAAAGAGCCTTTGTGTTTATGGTGCTTATATGATAACTACACATAAAACAGGATGTAGTCTTTCAAGCTGCTGTGGAAAACACTGTTTCCTTTCTTTGTGAAATGAGCTCCATCATTTCTATATATACCGTCCATATCAAGCGTAAATTGCAGTTGTATTGAGCTCATGTTGTGGTCTCTCAGGAATGCAGAAATAGTTTTATTGGCATGTTTCCTGGATTTGTCTATCTATGGATAGAATTCGTTTGACCACTTCCACTTCTGCCTTTGGCAAATGTTGGAGAACACTAAGGCATTGTGTGGGAAAAGTGCCATTAATTTACCAACGGTATCCTTCATTAGGATTTCCAGTCCAACTCTAGTAATGGTGCCTAGGGCATTGCCACCACAATGCACAACATAAGGTCTGGATGTTCACAATCCACAATGCTTTTAACCAAAGGCAGCAATTGATGCCACTTTAATCCTCTGTGGCCAAGTAATGTTTACATTAGGTAAACCCAAGTCTCTGTCAATGCCACTCTTTCTAGCACTCCCTCTGCTCCAAAACACAAACCTTTAGCCCACAAGCCATACTCTAAACATTTGGTGGCACACTGGAGTAGCACACAGGAGAAGGCTGTAGCTGAATAAGACAGTTTTAAAAAAGAAAGACAGTTAAAATGGAGGACAGCACCCAAATTAAATAAGAACATATTTGATTGGATGCTGTTAATATGCAGGTACCTAAAAGTAGGTAGTGACTTTGAAAACAAATTGATTACTTCTGTGAATGGCTCTGGAAAAGACAATGATGCTGTTTGGGAACAGTCAACCACACCTTCAATTTGAAGGTAGTATGGTACTCACAGAAAGGGTTGTGAACTTTTGACCTAGTGCTAGCAGTCAGTGTTCCAAACATGGTTACCATGGAAATGGAGACAAAAGTGCTGGGGGGAAGGGAACAAAGTAGATTGTAAATATGAGAAGGAGAGTCGTATGGAAATATTGCTCCTTAGGGAGTGTTTGGGTTGGAATTTAGTTCTTTTTACAAAGTAAATTATAAATTCCATGCTTTAACAGCAGATTATTAAGCGAGTTTAAGGACTCTCGAGCAGATTCGTGGATCAATATCTGATTTTTACCTTTTAAAATGTATATAAAGCATATTTATTATAACAAAGTTAAAAAAATAATATATTACTAAACTAAAAAGCAAAATAAATTGCAATATGTTCAAGGAACTAAACATTACAGGGACATATTACTAGGAAAATAGAATTTGAAAAACCTTTGAAAGTCACTGAAAAAACCCAGGGCCCGATTAACAGAACTAACTTAAGACAAAAGACTAAACTTACTACCATTTTGGTATTCACAGAAGGCACTTACTCATTTTGGTATTCACAGAAGGCACTTACTTACTCATTTTGAGTAACTTACTCATTTTGAGTAACTTACTCATTTTGGTATTCACAGAAGGCACTTACTCATTGATGAGTAAGTGCCTTCTTTGAATACCAAAATGAGTAACTTACTAATTTGTATTCACAGAAGGCACTTACTCATTGATGAGTAAGTGCCTTCTGTGAATACTAAAATGAGTAACTTACTCATTTGTATTCACAGAAGGCACTTACTCATCAATGAGTAAGGGCTTTCTGTGAATACCAAAATGAGTAAGTTACTCAAAATGAGTAAGTTACTCAAAATGAGTAAGTAAGTGCCTTCTGTGAATACCAAAATAAGTAAGTGCCTTCTGTGAATACCAAAATGGTAGTAAGTTTAGGATTTTGTCTTAAGTTAGTTCTGTGAATCGGACCCCAAAGATTACAGGGATGTTATAGTTAGGAAATAAAATTTAAAAAGAATAGAAATTCCCTGAAAACTAAAGGTTACAGGGATGTTATATTTAGGCTCACATTATACATGCACAAAACCATAGAAATTCAGCTGTTATAGTTACCTGAGCTAATCATAAATTATGGCCCCACAATGCACTGCTTATGACCTCACATATTACATCACTCATGACATGGTCTGTGACATCACTGATGACATCTGAAATGATGTGCTTTCCAATATATATATATTTTTTCATTTACCAATAACTTTGGCGCCGTTTGACAAATCTTAACAACATTTTCAAACTAATATGACGCTCACTTGAGCTGCTGTCTTGAAAGTTTTGGGGTGATCCGTCAAGCGGGGACGACAAAAAGTGGGTCACAAAAAGCATTTTCCCCATGTTAATTCCCATAGGAGCTTTAGACACGGCTACAGCCTGAACTGCTGAACCGAATTACACCAAATTTGGCAGGTAGGTAGGTGTTGGTCTAGGAAAGTGCCTTTTTGTTATTTGGTGTAAATCCATTCAGAAGTTTTTGAAATATTAAAAAAAATCCAAATTTATATATATAGCAAATCGGAGGATCCACGACCTCACCCGATCTCATGATGAAATCTGATTGGCTGCCAAATCAGGAAGTGTTGGCAGCCATCTTGTGACTCGGCTTGAACCGAATCACAGAAAAGACATTAGAAAAAAGAAAAGGGGCCAGGGTAGAAAGACCCTGACCCCCCTAGGCCTCTTGGGGGTGTCCCACAGGGCCAAAAAAGAAATTCGGCTGGAGTTGTGCTGGATCCATGGCTCCTGCCAAAAATGTTTCATAAAGGAAGCGCGGGCTCCCGCGCTTTGTTACTAAGCGCCACGCAGGTGGGCCAGGTCTCAGGGGCATTTTAATAATAAAGTAGGGGGCACACGGGCCCCCCTGCTTCTGGGGCTTATTAATGTCCCGGGCATCTCCTTAGGCACCTCCCTAGGGTTTGTTTACACATGAACGCAGGCTGCCCCAGGGACCACCACCTCCCGGGGGCTTATTTATTTATAAATGGGTAGGCCTCTTGGATTCCCCCCAGCCCTGTGGACTGCCACCTCCCCTGGGCTTTATTTTTAAACAATGTGGGGGGCCGTGCGGACTGCCCCACAGCCCCTGGGATGCCACCTCCCCGGGCTTTAATTGTAATTAATGCGGGGGCCATGCAGTCCAATGCCACCTCCCCGGGGTTTTTGCTAAGTTAAATGCGGGGGCCGCGTGGCCCCCTCGAAGCCCCGTGGACTACCAACTGAGCGGTGAAAAATTCAATAGATGGCCCTGGGGACTGCCACACTGCAGGGCCAGCTCCTGCTATGTCCTGGGGTGCTCACCCCTGGCCAATAATTTGGTTTTTGTTGTTGTTTTTTTGCTAATAACTCTGGCACCGTTTGATGAATCTTCATAAACCTTTCCCAAAGAAAGGTTCATCCACCTCACCTCCTTCCTGGAAAGTTTCAGGGTGATCTGTCAAGTGGAGGCTGAGAAAAAGGGGCATCCAAAAATGTAAAATCCCCATGCATTTTCCATAGACATTTTTGGAACGCGATAGCACAAAATGGATGAACAGAATTATACCCAATTTAGCAGGAAGCTAGATCTTGGTCCAGAAAGTGTGCTTTTTAAATTTGGTGTGGTGTGAATCAGTTCAGTAGCTTTTAAGAAATTAAGATAAAACATTTATGGATATCTGGACCATTGGTCCAAAATTCAACCTATTTGATTGGTTAAGAGGGCTTTCTTAGAGTGAGGGCTCAGATTGGCTGGCTGCAACATGCAAAGAAATATTGTGGCAGCCAATACAGAACTTGGGGACTGAGTCCCCTGCCCTGGAATTGTTTTAAAAGAACATAAGGGGGCAGGTTAGGGATACCCTGCCCCATATCCCGTGTTCCAGGGTCCCAGAAAAAAGAAAAACAAAATTTTTTCAGCAATCCGACAGTTTTTCCGCAGAATCGCTGTAACAAAAATGTAGGCCATTTGTTTGTTTTATAAAAATGACCTCTGGAGTGGGCCAGGGCCTGGGGTCATACATTTTTTAATACTTAGGGAGGGTGTGTGCATGGGGCCCCACTCCCCCAGTTGACTACGGCCTCGGGAACCCCATTCCCCGAGGCCGCCTGTTTTTTTTTTTAAAGGGGAGGCGGCATGCGACCCCCCCTCCCACCCCCTTGCAGAATACAGCCTTGTGGACCCTATCCCTCGAGGCCAGTAACTACCTACAATGTCGCAGGATATCTACCCCAGGACACTGTTTACTCCCTGCCCACCAGAGTGCGGCCAGGAAGACTGCCTGTTCCCACCGGGGGGGAGCAGAAAGGTCCTGCCAGGTGGGAAGGGAATAGGTTTCCTACCCAGCTGGAGCAGAAACAAAAGCTGGTCCTGCCCCGGAGCCTATTTGAAATGCAGGCTCATGCAAGCACCAAGAAGTGTGTTGTGAGGGGAGCTGGCAGTGTCACAGGGGCCCTGGTGCAATGCAGTGAGAGAATGGGCTGCCTGTTCTGCCCACCTAAAATATTTTTAAAGCATTTTGAGCAGCTTGGGAATGGATTCCCTGCACTGTCCATAAATATATTTTTTAAAAGTAGGTTAGGCAGGGCAGGAGTGGGCTCCTCGTGCTTCCCATAAAAATAAAAAGAAAGGCACGCAGGAGTGGGCTCCCCATGCTGTCTTTTTTATACTGCCCATTGCATTTTTTTCTCAAAAGGGAGCATGGGAGTGAGCTTCCCGAACTGCCTATGAAATCTTTTTTTTTTTTAAATGCAGTGCAGAAGTGGAAGGCATAACAGTGAGTATGAAATGAGCGGAGTAGCCATTTCACATTCACTGCTACTGCCGGTGAAGTGCCCCATGATGCTCTGCTAGGGCTTTCCTTAGTAATGTTTGGATCCTGGTGGTGGCGCCGCAAAAAAAAGGGGTTTGGCACCACCAATTATTTTTTATCAAAAATATAACGAAATGTATGTTTTATAAATTCACGCATTACGATGTTTAATAAAAGTGATTGTCATAAATATTTTCAGTAAAGCCTTACTGAAAAAAAAAACATCAACATCCTTTGACATTTAACAGGCCACAAAATGCATCCCTAGAACCCGCCACATATAGTTCCAGCTCGGCGTGCTTTGATAAAAGGGTCATAGATTTAATGTCCCAGGAGACTTACATTGTTTTTGTAATGTTGCTGAGGGGCTGCTGCACTCCCTGTAGCCCCCACATCATTAAATAAATGGTTGGTGGTGCCCCTGCCCCTTCTAGAGGAACCACCAACCAGGAAAAATATAATTTAAAAAGCCCTGGGGAATTATGTGGCACTCCTTTCCTGGAGCAGTGAACAATAAATGAGTGGCTTCTGCCACTCATTTAATATTCTTTTAATTTTGGTTATTTTTTTATGGGTGCCCAGGTGCCCACCTGGGGCACTGACATGTCCAAATATTGGCAGCTGCAGGGGAGGCTCCGCCGGCGCCCATCCAGCACCCATACTGGGTGCAAGCCATAGCCAGCTTCTTTCTGTGCTCTTGTATCGCTAGGACAGCTTCTTTCTGTGCTCTTGGCTGGCCAGGAGCAAAGCTGTGTGTCCTGCCCGGAACAGTATGGGCAGGGAATACAATTTATATTCCCTGCATGTACTTTCCTGGGCAAGGAACACAGCAATGTCCCAGGAGATGGGGTCCGTGGGACACTGCACCACTCATCTGGCCACAGGGTATGGGGTCCCTGGGGCCAGTGAAAGTCATAGGTAGGATGCCCAGATGCTCCCCTCCCCAAAATGTAAGACTCGGCCTCAGAAGATGGGGTCCTAGGCCCTCTATGAGACATGGGCATAGGGCTGCATGCCTCCCTCCCCTTAAATTAAAATCAGCCCAGGGGGATTACATCCCTAGGGTCTTCTTAAGGCTCGGGAGGGGGACCCCACATCCTCCTTCCCTAAATATGTATCCAACCCTGAATGGATGGGGGCCCTGTGACTTGCTTAAGGGTCAGGGAGGGGGTGCGTTAAAATAAATTCCGCTGATGCCCTGGGTTCGGGTCCACCTTGGGGGGCTATTTTTTAACACTTTTGTTTTAACTCGTAGTCCTGTTTACAAATAAATAGATTTTTTGTCCCGATGAGGTTCCCTCTGGGAACCCCACCAGGCATTATGGGCAAGGTATCCCTATATGTTTTTTTTTAACTTTTTGTCAAAACAGGGAACTGAGTCCCCAAGTCCTAAAATGGTTGCTGCCACATCTTTGTTGATGTGGTGGCAGCCACTCAGATCATATCTCTAGATCTGATGACAATGCAGATTCTCTGCTGCGTGAACTATACATACATTTTGAACTTTAATTTCCCCAGAACTGCTGAAAAAAGCACTCTTTCTGGACCAAAATCTAGGTTTCTGCCAAATTTGGTGTAATTCAGTTGAGCCATTTTGGCTGTATCTAATTTTCGTGTGGAAAATTGCATGGGGGACACACACACCATCCTTTTTTCTCTGTATCTAATTTTCGTGTGGAAAATTGCATGGGGAACACACACACGCTAACCTTTTTTCTCAGCCCCTGCTAGACAGATCAAGTTGAAACTTTCCAGGAAGATGCAGAGGTGAATGAGAGTTTATTCTTAGGCCTACACATAACTTTCATTACTCTGGCAAAGTTGGCGTAATTCAGTAATTCGGCGTTACTCTTCTGACATGGTATTACTGATTGTAACGCCATGACAGCAAGTCATGTAACTGATTCTCTCGTTCAGGGAAAAGCAGGCAGCTAGATGCACTGAAACAATGCAAGACGGTGATTGCAAACGTTCAGCAGTCATTCGAGAATGCAAGTGGCAGAACTTTTAACATGGGAGGTCGCAGGACAGCATTTCGAGTAGATTTTCTACTCCAGCAGACAGAAAATCTATTGGAAACGCATTTTCAAGGTAAAATTTTACTCAAACGGACTGTTTGAATATTTTTTCAGCACAAAATTCACCTTTTTTTTAAGAGGAAGGAAGTGCTATAGAGACTGGGAGGCTACTGTACACACAGTAGCAACTTCCTCTTCCTCACCTAAAGACTCCTCTCTCTGCTTTGTCCAGCCCTTGGTCACTTTTGATTTGGATTTTGGAGGCAAAGCTTCACTCTCTCTCTTTGTCTACAATCTGTGCTGTATCCGCACCATTGGAATCTTTTTGGGAGAAATCTAGTAAGGTCAATGCAGCACTTAGAATAAAAAGTTTGTTGTTTGAGGAAGGGCATGCACCAGTATTTTTTGTTCCTTTTTATTTTGTTTCTTTGTTTGATATTTGTTGCTGGGTGGCCTGGGTTTTGGGTTGGGGTAAGGAGGCCTGTGTGGAATAGGATTTAATGTTTTTAAGGGGAAATACAAATGTTTGCACTTTTGTGATCGTGGGGGCCTAAGGCTACATTAAATATATGTTTTCTCCATTTATTATGCTGTTTTATTTTATACTGATTTGTTTACTATTTTACAGTGATGTTGTTTTACTGTTTGGGGCCTAGTCTGCCCTGCACTAGGCCTTCAGTGTGTTTTTGATGTATGCAATGTTTCGCATTTTCACTGCTGCGGTGCTATATGCTTTTGAAAAACATTTAGGGGGTTTTGGATTAAATGCAAAAACAGATAAAAGCTGTCCATAACAGGGCATTCATTTTGGAACAGACATTGACTATCTTGTGAAACTTGGTTTTCTCTGAACAGTGTGCAATAGTTGTATCCGACATATGTGTGGTTGATTGTTAATGTGACCTAGGCTACACGTAAAGTGTATGGCATAGGGCCAATGTTGCACATAGCACATGCTTGCTACACCAAAGGCAGTTGTGTCTGTGATGGCATTCATTAGATGCTTCATATTATTCCGAGCTATTTTGTACTTACTTTCCGGCCTCTAATACCATATTCGTTTATAGAGTAATGTGTACAAAAGAAGCTTGGATGATGTCATCAGTGATGTCATCAATTATGTCATTTGAGATGTCATCATTGATGTCATAAATGATGTCATAGAACCTGTCATGAGTGATGTAATATGTGAGGTCATAAGCAGTGTACGGCGGGAACGCAAGTTATGGTTAGCTCTGCTAAGTATAACTGGTGAATATCTGTGTTTTATTGAGTTCAAAATGTTAATGTTGTCACTTACATATTCACCTCACTATAACGTTACTTTGACCATCATTTTGTTTTGAGTGAATTTCTAAGTTTTAAAAAAAAAAACAGATCTTTTTATCACACCTAACAATAATGTTACTTTAACCTTTGTTTTTTTTCAGTGCATTTTTTGCGTTTTTTAATGTGAAGTAATATTTGATTACCATACTTAAAACCAACCCCCCGGTGCACACAGCTTTTGGCCGTGCATAGCATGAGGTTGGTCACAGGGCCTGGTCTACGGCCAGATCCTGTAGCAAACCACCCACAGACAGCCAACTCTATGCTGTGCACGGCCTTCACAGCATGGCCCTGTGGCCAACCCACCCATAGAAAGCCAACACCCCTGCAGGCAGCCAACCACACGCTGCGCAAGGCCTTTTGTTGCGAGTGGCGTGAGGTTGGCCGCACGCCTGGCTTGCAGCCAGGCCTTGTGTCCAACACCCCGCAGGCAGCCAACCCCACTCCTTCATTGCCTTTGCTTGTGTGTGGCATGAGGTTAGTCGCAGGGCCTGTGTTGAAGCCAGACCCTGATTGATACTCATCGCAGGCAGCCACCTCCATGCTGCGCACAGCCTTTGGCCATGCTCAGCAGGGGGTTAATCACAGGACTTGGCACGGCTAATTGTAACTTGTGCCCTGCCATGCACTCCTTATGACCTCACATATTACATCACTCATGACATGTTCTGTGACATCATTTATGACATCTGATGACATCTCAAACGACTTTATTCAATGAGTGTTTTGGTTTGTTTTATAGTTTACATAATGGAGGGTAGCTACCATATTACTTTTCTACCTATTTCTGTTCAGCCAGTATCCAGCTAATGGATGTAATTGTTTACAAAACACATGTGCTTCTAATGCTTCATATGTGTGTAAAGGTATTGAACACATTATAAATCTTTGTATTGAAGAGTAACTGCAGATAACAGTTGATGACTTGTGTCCAGTATGCTCCACAAACGTTTTTTGGTTCTGAAGAAAAAGTTTCCAACAGGGCAAAGATTGTATATAGTAGATACTAAGTACTGTTAGCATCCTTGAGTTATTAGACAGAATCATCTCAGCATGACAATTTCTACATAACATAGAAGACTGTGTGCATCAGGTACTAACCTATGTACATGGGCTTCTTTTGCTTCAGAAAATGGACTATCTGTAAAGTTTTCACCGCAGTATGAAGGCTGCAGGTATTATAATCTTTAGCACCTTCAGACCTTGGATATTTTAAGTGAATAGTGTCTTTTTGACAAGTGTTGCATATAATGTACACTGTTATTAGTAGATACCTTTTAATACTCTGTGGTGCATTTCTCATGAGAGTTTCACTGTCTGCAAACAGTGTAGTACAGAGTAAACTCTCTCCATAGAGTTTCATAGCACCTTCAGACCTTGTTTATTTACAGTGAATAGTGTCTTTTTTGACAAGTGTTGCATAGAGTGTTGTCTGTTATTAGTAGATACTTTTTAATACTCTGTGGTTTATTTCTCATGCCTGCAAACAGTGTAGTAAAGTGCAACCTCTCTCCATAGAGTTAACACTGTTTACGGTATCCCCTTTCTACTCATATCACCTTCATTTCTCAATGTAGGTTCGGTGACTTTGAAGGGTTTGATACAGATAAAAGCTGTCCATAGTAGGGCATTCATTTTGGAATAGACATTGAGTATATTGGGGAACTTGGCTTTCTCTGATATATAGATTGAACACCATTTGCAATAAGGGTTTCTAATATATATGTGGTTGACTGTTAAAGTGAATGAGACTACCCGTGAAGTGTATAGTATAGGCTGAAACTTCGTCATGACCCATGCTTGCTACACCCAAGAGAGTTGTATCTGTGATGGCATTAAAGATGGTTCATGTTACTATGAGATATTTTGTACTTACTTTCAGGCCTCTAATGCCATAGTAGTTCATGGAGCAATTTGTACAAAAGAAGCTTGGATGATGTCATCAGTGAAGTCATCAATTATGTCATTTGAGGTGTCGTCAGTGATGCCTTAAATGATATCATAGAACATGTCATGAGTGATGTAATATGTGCGGCCATAAGCAGTTAATGGCAGGGGTGCAAGTTATAGTTAGCTCTGCTAACTATAACTGGTGAATTTATGTGTTTTTAGTTCAAAACGTTAATGCTGTCACTGACATCAAAACACAACTAGTGATGTACCATAAGAGATATGAATCCAAATCAAATTCCAAATACAACTTTCTCAATTCTTCTTTTTTTTTGCTTTCACTTGTAAAAGCATCCAATGGTTACAGTACAAAACAGCCAACGTGTTTCGTCCAGAGATTGGACTTCTTCAGGGCAAAATGATATGTTCGATATCTATTCAGGTTCACTGGCCATTCAAACTCCATCCCTCGATATGAAAAAGTGGTTACAGGTCCAAAAGATGGCAGATAACCCGAATGGGACCTATATTAATCAAACAGTCCAGGCCAATCTGCCCTCGCAGTCAGTGCCGTGTTCAGCACCAAGTGGCCTTACAAGTCCACCTCTTCCATTCCATTCAATATCAGCAAAGAAAGAAATCTATGGCTCGCTGTCCTATTCCTGTGTTGTGTTGGCTATCACTGACATATTCACCTAACTATAACATTACTTTAACCTTTGTTTTTTTTGTGAATTTCAAAGGTTTTTTTTTTAAACAAAACCAGATCTTTTTATCAAACCTAACTATCACATTCCTTTATTCTTTGGTTTTTGCTGTGAATTTCTAGCTTTTTCAAAGAAAGAAAAACAGGTTTTTTTATCACACCTAACTATGAAGTTACTATTTGGCTTTGTCTAGTGCATACTCTACACTACAGCTGCGTAAAGGGCCACAAGGTAATGTCTCCAGTGATCTTGCGTACAAGTAATTATGGCAAATTGATTGTTCCTTGAGTGTCTTCATACAGAAATCAGTGACAGCATGAATCCTCATACAGAGAAGACGATGAGACTACAAAGGATTGAATCCCCACAAGACAAGAGTACTTCCTCTTAATTATACAAAGTAAGTGCTTCTTTGTTTGGTGGAGATGTCCTCATATTCCTCTGCATCAAGAATGCACATTTAAAACCAGCTGGAAACACACTCAGGTCCCTTTGGTAAGTTGAACTGTCCATCAGCATAGAAATGGCTGGACCACCGTTTTTTATTTTAAAGGGGAGGGGGGCAGCACTCCCCCACCTCCCCAAGTCTATGGCCCCAGGGACCCCATCCTCCTGGGCTGAAAATCTAAATAAAAAGGGGAGGGGGCCAAGTGGCCCCCTTCCCTAGCCTTATTGGTCCCTCTGGACCCCATCCCCAGGGCCGTATATATTCTAAAGGGGGGCACTGATCCCCTCCCCGAGCCTCTTTAGACCCTGGGGACTCCATCTCCCAGGGCTGTTTTTTAATTTTAAAGGGGAGGACACCACATTGCCCCCCTACCCTATTATGGTCCTGGGGATCCCATCCCGAAGGATATATATATGTATATGTATATATATATATGCAAAAAAACTCTGGTAGTTCTCAAGTTTAGGTGGAAAGCAGCTCCAGTATAGAGCACTCTCAACACCAGCGACACTCTAAGTTTGCTCACCTCAAATGTCTGCTTTTCTATCAAAGTCTTTAAGCGTAGGATTAGGACAGTGCCATCCACGCCGAGATAGAAAAGGACAAAGTCTTTTACCATTTCTACAGCAAAGTTTTTAAGCGTAGGATTAGCACAGTGCTATCCTTGCCGAGCTGTAAAATGGCCAAGCCCTTTACCACCCCAGGCACAGTACCACAGCTTTGGATTGGTAAATACCATCCAAGCCAACCTGAAATGAATAAAAGCAACCCCTGACACGTGTTTCGCTCTCATTAGAGCTCTTCAGAGAGGTACAGCTTTGTCCAGACACAAGGGAACACCCAGTATAAGTCAAAACAATTCCCTTTCAGGCATAGAGTGACGCATAAATTATGCAAAAAAAGAAGCAGAGAACTCTGGGTAGTTCTCAAGTTTAGGTGGAAAGCAGCTCCAGTATAGAGCACTCTCAACACCAGCGACACTCTAAGTTGAGCAAAGGGAGGTAGGTAGCCTTATCACGAAGGAACAAAATGCAGCAGGTTGGTGCAAGGATGGTACATCATCCCACTGGGGTTTGTAAGCGAACTGTGAATTCCATGCATCACAGGAAGGACTCACTTGAATATGTTTTCAATGCAACTACGAAGACCATAAGGCCAGAGAATAGGCCACGCCCACTGGGGCGTTTGAATTGAATTTATTGAGCTGCACTTTACCGGTCCTGTGTTACATGTTTTTATCAATGCCATTGAAGAAGAGTCAGGAGACTGGAAAAGCGTCTAGCAGCTGAACTTTGATGACATCTTTGCCAATATTTGTGTGCAGCCTCCGTGATTGAATAAATAAGGAATACAACCTACCTGGTGTGGCTCTTCCAAAAGGGGCAACTCTGTTTGATTGGATGTGAACGGCCTGCTCCGGCCGCGGAAGAAGCCCCGCTGCAAGCGCAGCATTCCCGAGATGAGGGCATTTGGCATCGTCGTAAAGGGAGGTAGCCTTATCACGAAGGAACAAAATGCAGCAGGTTGGTGCAAGGATGGTACATCATCCCACTGGGGTTTGTAAGCGAACTTTGAATTCCATGCATCACAGGACGGACTCACTTGAGTATGTTTTCAGTGCAACTACGAAGACCATAAGGCCAGAGAATAGGCCACGCCCACTGGGGCGTTTGAATTGAATTTATTGAGCTGCACTTTACCGGTCCTGCGTTACATGTTTTTATCAATGCCATTGAAGAAGAGTCAGGAGACTCGAAACGAGTCTGGCAGCTGAACTTTGATGACATCTTTGTTAATATTTGTGTGCAGCCTCCGTGATTGAATAAATAAGGAATACAACCTACCTGGTGTGGCTCTTCCACAAGGGGCAACTCTGTTTGATTGGATGGGAGCGGCCTGCTCCGGCCGCGGAAGAAGCCCCGCTGCAAGCGCAGAGTTCCCGAGATGAGGGCTTTTGGCATCATCGTTAGGGGTGGGCGGAATTTGCGTAGTCGCGCTACGCAAAGCTCCGCGAAATGGTAAAAAATCTCCGCGAGCACGCAAAAGTTCTGCGAACACGTGAAATTGCTTGTTCCGCCCGTTCGCGATGCTTTTTTCCTGTTCGCGAACGCTGTTTGCATGCTCGGGGAGAAATATCTTGCGAACACGCATTTTGAAAGCGCGAACAAGCAAAAAATTCCGCGAAGCCGCGGATCGCGGAATTTTTGGTAATTCCGCGTTCTCCACGGAACGCAAAATTACCCAAATTCCGCAAATTCCGCGAGCGGAATGGAATTTACCGCCCAGGCCTAATCATCGTAAAGGGAGGTAGCCTTATCACGAAGGAACAAAATGCAGCAGGTGGGTGCAAGGATGGTACATCATCCCACTGGGGTTTGTAAGCGAACTGTGAATTCCATGCATCACAGGACGGACTCACTTGAGTATGTTTTCAGTGCAACTATGAAGACCATAAGGCCAGAGAATAGGCCACGCCCACTGGGGCGTTTGAATTGAATTTATTGAGCTGCACTTTACCGGTCCTGCGTTACATGTTTTTATCAATGCCATTGAAGAAGAGTCAGGAGACTCGAAACGCGTCTGGCAGCTGAACTTTGATGACATCTTTGCCAATATTTGTGTGCAGCCTCCGTGATTGAATAAATAAGGAATACAACCTACCTGGTGTGGCTCTTCCACAAGGGGCAACTCTGTTTGATTGTATATATATATATATATATATATATATATATATATATATATATATATATATATATATATATATATTCACTGAAAAAACCATAAGTTTCAGGCACGTTATAGTTAGAAATTAGCATTTAAAAAACCTTTGAAATTCACTGAAAAAACCATAGGTTTCAGACACGTTATAGTTAGAAATTTGCATTTAAAAAACCTTTGAAATTCACTGAAAAAACCATAGGTTTTAGGGACAGTTATAGTTAGTTGGACATTGCACTCGTACAAAACCCGTGAAATTCCCCCGTTATAGTTAGTTCAGCTAACTATAACTCGCGCCCCGCAATGCACTGCTGATGACGTCACATATTACATCACTCATGACATGGTCAGTGACATCACTGATGACATCACTGATGACATCTCAAATGACATCACTGATGACATCATCCACGTGATAATCTGATGCACCACCTCACACCTTAATATAACCTTTGATACACCCACTCTAAATTACAGACTCCAACACCAATAACTACATACCCACTCACTGATTCTTAGGTCTACACACACATCCACTCACTCACCCGTACAGTTACTCATACTTACGGTCACTCAGTACAGGACTAGCATATGCACTCATACTCCTATATAGACACTCAAACACTGCCACTCATCCATAGAGGTACTCACACACCTAGTCAGTCATGCAAATAATTAAACACACTGCCATTTACTCACCTATACAGTTATACACACACCAGCTCACTTACTCATACAAATACTAGCATATTCTTACGCTCTTATACAATCACTGATACAAGCACACACTCATCCATACAGTCACTCTCACAATCACACACTCTCGCTATAGCTATTTATATACTCCAACACACATATATACTGCCTTTCACATATGTAGTTACTCACACATGTACCACTGGGACATACATTCACTCACTAACACACTCTTACACACACTTACCCACCCATACAGTCTATCACAGATGCACTCTTGAAACCATCCACCCAGTGAATCACCCACTCACACATCTATGCACAGAGTCGCACACACCCCACCCACACAAACACTCAGGCACCCATACAGATACTCAGACAACCAATCAATAACTCATATAGACACTCATGTAGCTATTCACAAACCCATGCAGCCACTTACACAGCAACAGACAGACGGATTCAGACATTCACCCAGTTTAGTCACTAACCCATGCATTCAGTAAGATACGTTTAATCACTCACTTATAGAGTTAGTCACGCACCTACTAAATCATCCATACAGACACTTATACACCCACTTATTCTTCAATACGCCTTTCCCTATATATATAAAAAATATTTAAACTTTACAGAAACACACAGTCACTGCATCATGTCATCAGTGATGTCATTTGAGATGTCATCAGTGATGTCATCACACACATGTCACCTGAAGCCCCGCCCCCTCCCTTCACCACTGTGCAAACACGCCACGTGGCGCGTTTTAAGTTGGGGGGTTAAGTCCCCTTGAATCCTGAGGGTCCCTGGGGTCCAACTATCCCACCAGGTACCTCCAGTAAGCACCACAGAGCTGCGTTGCAGAGAGGTGTAAAAAGGGGCGTGGCCTCTGTACACCTCTCTGCAACGCAGCCCCCTGGCGCATACTGGAGGTTCCTGGTGGGCTAGTTGGCCCCCAGGGACCCCCAGTATTCAAGGGCATTCGTTCCCCCTCTGCAAACGCGCCAGGGGGCGCGTTTGCATAGTGGTAAAGGAAGGGGGCAGGGCCTGCGGCCCGATCGTTTTTTTTTTTTTTTTTCAAGGGGGGCTGTGTGGCCCCCCTTCCCTTTTTCCTTTTTTTGGGCCCTGGGGACCCCATCCCCCAGGGCCTTACCCCTTTTTTTTCTTTTTTTTGTTAAAAAAAAACGGGAAGGGGGCCGCGTGGCCCCCCTCCCGTGGCTGATTCCGGCCCCGGGGACCCCATCCCCCGGGGCATGGCCACTGCGTGGCCCCCCTCCTCAGGCCTCCTTTTGCCCCGGGGACCCCATCCCCCGGGGCAGGCCTTTATTTATTTATTTATTTTTATTTATTTTTGGGGGGGGGAGGGGGCCTTGTGGCCCCCCTCCCGGGCCACTACTTGCCCCGGGGACCCCATCCCCCGGGGCTGGCCCTCTTCGTTGAGGACCGTGGGGGGGTCCCCAATCCCCCCACGGTCCCAGCCGGCTCCCCGCATCCCTTGGGAGCCGGCATTGCTTTTCCACATGGGGAGCTGCTGACATGCAGCTCCCCATGTGGAAAAGCAATCTGCTTTGCTTCATTGAAGCGAGAGCAGGTTTCCCTGCTCTCGCTTCAATGAAGCAAAGCAGTTTGCAATGACAGGACGGGAGCCGCGAGGCTCCCGTCCTGCCATTGCAAACAGCAGTGTCCCGGGGGTAGGCACCCGGGACACTGCAGGAGCCGGCCCTGTGGGGTGGCGGTCCCCAGGGCCATCAATGGCTCCAGGAGGGGGCCACGCGGCCCCCCTCCCCACATCTGCAAAGCTCCGGGGAGGTGGTGGTCCCCGGGGCTTCAGGGGTCCAAAACGGACCCCCATTTTAAATTTCTTAGTGCCCCGGGGAGGTGGCGGTCCCCGAGGCATGTGGGGGGGCTGGAGCCCCCCACACAGGTTATTTCATTTAAAAAAATAGAAGCCCGGGGGGTGGCGGTCCCCGGGGCTGCGGGAGGGCACAGAGCCCTCCCGCACCATTTTGTTTAAAGCCCCGGGGGGTGGCGGTCCCCGGGGCTTGGGGGGGCCATAGAGGCCCCCCCATATAATTAATAATTTAAGCCCCGCATGCCCCCGGGACTTGGCCCACCCGGGGGCCAATTAACCACGAAGCGCGGGAGCCCACGCTTCGTTTTTTTTTTTTATCGGCAGGATCCGCGCATCCAGCGCGTTTTCTGCCGATTTAAAAAAATAATAATAATTTGGGGCCCTGAGCAGGGCTAGGGGGTCAGGGTGTTTCTACCCTGCCCCCTTTTTGCGTTTTGCGCCCTTGTTTTTGTCTTTTCTTGTCCCTCGGCTACCGAGGGACAAGATGGCTGCCAACACTTCCTGGTTTGGAGTGTTGACAGCCAATTAGCATGCAGCTCGTGGTCGGGAGGGTGCGCGGATCCTCCGTGCCTATAAATATCGAAACTTTTATTTTGGATTTTCTCAGCAACTACTGAACGGATTTACACCATTTTTTAAAAGGGTGCTTTCTGAACCAAGCACTACCTTTTTGCCAAATTTGGTGTAATTCCGTTCAGCAGTTTTTGCTGTAGCCTTGCATAAAGTTTCCTATGGGAAATCGATTTTTTCACTCTTATTTTTTTAATTTCTCCGCAACTACTGAACGGATTTACACCATTTAAAAAAGGTCGCTTTCTGAACCAAGCGCTACCTTTTTGCAAAATTTGGTGTAATTCCGTTCAGCAGTTCGGGCTGTAGCCGTGGCTATAATTTCCTATGGGAATTAACATGGAAAAAACGGAGAAAACGCGTTTTGGGACCCCCCTTTTTTCTCGGCCACCGCTTGACGAATCAACCTGAGACTTTCAGGGTAGGAGCGGAGCGGAGCGCCCCAACAAGTTGGAAGCTTTCGTGAAGATTCGTCAACCGGCGTAAGAGTTATTTCAAATAGAATGTTGCAGATTTCCTATGGATAAAGGTCCTAACTATAACTATCTACTGGCGACCGCCAGTAGATAATATGTATATATATAGGTTCGTGGAGGGGGCCTATATATGTATATATATATCTATAGATATGTATATATATATATATATACACACACACACACATATATATAGATAGATAGATATATATATAGATATATATATACATATATAGGCCCCCCTCCACGAACCTTATTAGGCCCTGGGGGCTCCATCCCCAGGGCCTTTTTTAAGGGGGAGGGGGGCTGCAGTCCCCCCCTTCCACAAACAATTATAAGCCCCAGGGACACATACCCCAGGGACAAAATTTACAAAAGAGGGGAGGGGGCTGCATGGCCTTTTTTTGGCCCCAGGGGCCTCATCCCCCGGGGCCTACCTTTAATATGGGTCGGTGGTTGCCCTGGTGCCCACCCAGAGCACCCACCATATACTCATTGGGGGCCACGGAGTAGCCCCAGAGCCCCGTGGCCCTAGCCAACTCTCCACATGCTGCGGGTTTCAGCAATGCTTTTGTCCGCATTGAAAAGCTATTTATGCTGCTCCCTCTGGGGGGGAGCAATATCTTGATGTGTTTCCCTGCCTGCAACAGTCTGGGCAGGGAAATAGATACAAATTCTGCTCCCAGCCGGTGGAAGAGTTTTCAGAGCTCCTACCCTTTGGGAGAAGGCTTTGAGTTTGCTATCGTTTGGCAGGAGTTTTAAAAATGCTCCTGCCAGGTGGCAGCAAACACAAGGTTCCTTGCCTGAGCCAGTGTGGGCAGGGAAAAGCCAGGGGTGAACTCTCCGGAACACAGTACGTGAGCTGGACCCTGTGGGATGGGGTTCCTGGGGCCATAGAAGGCTCAGTGAGGTGGGCTACGTGTCACCCCTCTCTTTTAAAAAGTTTAGCGGCCCCGGGGGGTGGTGCCTCCGGTGCCTTTAGAGGCCCAGGAGGGGGCCATGCAGCCCTACCCTCCTCAATTTCATAAATTTGTTTTATTTTCTTCAAGGCAGGGGACTAGGTCCCTCAGTCCTGTAATGGCTGCCAGCAACATTTTTCTCATGTTGCTGGCAGCCACTCAGAACGCACACTCCTGTGGGAGCAAGATGGCCCAAAGGAAAAATAGCTCCCTGGGCCAATCAGAATGCACTATTTTTTTTAATTGGGTTTGAGGGACTCTCGCAAGAGTCCCTCAAACAAAACCATCCAGCTATACAAATATTTTTCAACCTTAATTTCTCAAAAACTGCTAAACAGTTTTACATCAAATTACAAACAGCATAATCTGCAGACCAAGATCTGGCTTCCTGCCATATTTGGTGTAATTCCATTCAGTAATTTTTACTATAGACCTGCCTAAATAAGTCTATGGAAAATACATGGGGATTTTGCATTTTGGGATACCCCTTTCTTTTAGGCACCAGCTTGATGGATTACCTAGAAACCTTCCATGCACAAGCTAGGCAAAAAAAGCACTTTTTAGGAAAGTTTTTTAGAGATTTGTCAAATAATGCCAAATTTATTAGCATCACAAAAAACGCATTTCCTATGGAAATGCTGACCTAACTATAACTGCCCAGTTACTGTGTAATTATATATATATGTATATATAGATAGATAGATAGATAGATAGATAGATAGATAGATAGATAGATAGATAGATAGATAGATAGATAGATAGATAGATAGATAGATAGATTACCTACTGGCGGTCGCCAGTAGGTAGTTATAGTTAGGATGTTGTTACCATTGGAAGAGCGTTTTTCATTTGCCAATAACTTTAGCGCCATTTGACGAATCTTCACAACATGTTCAAAACTGATAAGATGCTCACTTCAGCTGCTGTCTTGAAAGTTTCGGGGTAATCTGTCAAGTGGGGGCCAAGAACCAAGGGGTACTTAAAAGCACGTTTTTTCCATGTTAATTCCCATAGGACCTTGAAACACAGCTACAGCCCGAACTGCTGAAAGGAATTACACCAGATTTAGCAGGAAGATAGAGGATGGTCCAAGGAAGTGTCTGTTTGTCAGTTGGTGTAAATCCATTCAGTTGTAGAAGAGAAATTTGAAAAAAATCTGGTTGTACATAGAGGGAAGCGGTGGATCCGCGACCCTTCCCGATTTCATGCTGAAATCTGATTGGCTGTCAACACTTCAAATCAGGAAGTGTTGGCAGCCATCTTGTGACTCGGTTGAACCGAGTCACATAAAAAAGATTTTTTTTAAAAGAAAAGGGGGCAGGGTGCTCCCCATGGCCCAAAAACATATTTTTTTTAAAAATTCAGTGGGAGTCACGCTGGATCCACGACTCCCGCTGAAAATTTTAAAAAGAAGCATAGGCTCTCGTGCTTCATTTGAAATCGCCCCCCGGGTAGGCCGGGTCCCGGGGGCAAGAGTATAATAGTTAGGAGGGAAGCGCGCAGGGCCCCCCTCCTTGGAGTATTAAAGACTCGGGGACCGCCATGTCTCTGGGGCATTTTGAAAATTATATGGTGGCAACGCCTGCAGCCTCCCAGGGGGCACAGATTTAAATTGAAAATAAAGTGGGGGAGGCACTACGATCTCCCCGCAGCCCCAGGGACTGCCACCCCTGGGGGCTAAGTATTGTCAAAAAATGCGGGGGCCACTCACCCCCCCAAATGCTCCGGGGACTGCCACACTCTGGGGCAAAATGTAAACAATGAAGGGGGTCCATCGTGGCCCCCTGCCCCCAGGGAGCATCCTCCTGGGGTTAAATTCAATGATGGAGGCGGGCCACGCTGACCCCCTCATGGAGCCCTAGATGGCCCTGGGGACCACCAGCACCCCAGGCCAGCTCCAGCAATGTCCCGGGGTGCCTACCCCTGGGATATTGCAGTTTGCTATGGCTTGGCGGGAGCACCACTCCGCCAAGCCATAGCAAACACTGCTCCCCTTTCAATAAGCGAGATCAGAAAAAATGCTCTCGCTTGTTGAAAGGGGAGCAGAATTGGTTTCACAGACAGGGAGCTGCTTTTCCAGCAGCTACCTGTCTGTGAAAACAATTCTGGCTCCCACAGGTCGTGGGGAGCTGGCAGGGACTGTGGGGCCCTTGAGTCCCCTCTGCAGTCCCTAACAAATGTCAATGGGTTCCCTGGGTGGGACCAGGGCATCCAAAATGGGGGCAGGTCCCAGGGGATGGGGTCCCTGGGGCCAAAATCATGAGGTAACAGGAGGGGTAGTTGGCCCCTAAGGATGTCCTTGGGGGCCAACTCCTGTTACCTCCAGTAAGTCCCACACAGCAGGATTACTAAGATGTCTTCGGAGGCCACGCCACCTTTCTCCACCACTATGCAAACACTGCTCCTGGCGCACTACTGGTTGGGGCATGAAGTCCTCTTTACTCCTGAGGGACCTTGATGCCAAGAAGTCCTCCTGGTACCTCCTGTAATTCCTATACAGCAGGATTCCTGAGAGCTGGTCAGAGGCCTTCCCCCTTTCTCCACCACTCTGCAAATGCTATTACTACTTAAAAAGCTATAGAAATTCACTGAAAAAAAACAAACGTTACAGGGACGTTATAGTTAGGTATTAGCATTTCAAATACCTTATAAATTCTCTGAAAAAAACAAAGGTTACAGAGACATTATAGTTAGGAAATGGAATTTAAAAAAACATAGAAATTCACTGAAAAATCAAAGGTTACAGGGACGTTAAAGTTAGGCTCAAGTTTTACTCGTACAAAAAGCTAACTATAACTCGTGCCCCTGCAATTCACTACTTATGACCTCACATATTACTTCACTCATGACATGGTCAGTTACATCCTCCACACTCAAATGACATCACTGATGACATCTTCCACAGAATCCCTAACACACCCACTCACACCCCCATAGAACCTTTCATACACCCACTCCCACACAACCATTCAAAGACCCATACCAATACTTACACACCCACTCACTGATTCATAGATCTACTCACACATCCACTCATTCATACACCCACGTACTCACTAATACAGCTACTGACATATCCACTCGTGCACCCATACAGCCACTCACACACTGAATCAGTCACCCATAGAGCTACTCACACATCTACTCACTCACACATACAGCCAATCATACAGCTAATTACACATACTGTTACACACACACTTACTTACTCATACAGAAACTAACACATACTCACTCACCTATACAGTCAGTGACACAAGCACACACTGACCCATATAGTCACTCTTCCATTCACTCACCCATACAGTCACTCATATACCCCATCACTCACCTATACTGTATTTCACATACCCAGTTACTCACCCATATACCACTGACACATCCACTCACTCACCCACACAGCCATACACACACTCACTCACCCACACAGCCCCTCACACACACTGTCACTAACCCATACAGCCACTGACTCTCACTCACTCATCCATGCAGACAATCACACCTCCCCTCACCCACTCACACAGACACTCAGACACCCATATAAGTATTCACACAACCAATCACTCACCTATACAGCCACTCCTGTACTCACTCACACACTCATACAGCCACTTAGATACTAACTGACAGGCTGATACAGACTTTCACACAACAATCACTCACCCATGCATTCACTGAGATACCTAATCAATCACTTATACAGTCAGTGTCATAAGCCACCTACCTGGATCCCAGATGATTCTAATGGGGCAGCATCGCTAGTTTCTGAATCCTCCCGAGACTTGCCCTCGGTTTACAGGAGGAGACACTGCTCCGGTGGTAAATCCCAGGGGGAAGGGGGTTGGGATGGAGAGAGCATTTAGAGTCAAAGATGCTGTGGCTCATCTAGTCAACACCAACACTGCAGCAGGTATTCACACCAGTCTACTGACTGGTACCGGCAGATATGGTACTTATAAACAAACAAATAATAAGGCTTTAGTCTAGTATTAACTCTATCTCTTAAGGTATCACCTCATGAAAGCTTTTGAAATCTCAACCAACCTTTATTTTTGTTGTTGTTTTGTTTTCATTTAGATTGTCCGTAGAGGCTCCTTTATCAAAATATTTGAAACTGCAGTGAGTATGATTTCAGTATCAAACCCACAAGCAAATTTGGTTGGGGTTAGCTTCACTCATGTCCTCTCTGGCAGAGCCCTGCCAGCAGTATGGACAAGTTGAACAAAAACATTGGTTACCTTTGTTTGCAGCACAATGTTGCGACTGAGCACAGCACGTAGTAAAATCAAGTCTCTTAATGGATCTCTTCTTTTCTTCTTGCTCTTTTTTCCATCCAGGTGCGAGACTAATGCAGGACTTTCTTTGCGGTGAGGTTGAAGCGGGAGGATCGATAGAGCTGGCAAGACAGAGTCTTGGAAGCCGGGAAACAGGTAAGTGGCTGGCGAAGAGGCTAAGTGAAGGGGAGGGGTGTGGACGGTCTTTAAATAAGACTGCTGTAGAACGTTCATAAAGGTCATATTCTAAATCTTTGTAACAAGGAACAGATGCAGATAATTAACTTGATGAGGCTGCCTTCTAAAAGGCGCTTTAGAATGTCCACAAAGGTCACGTTCTAATTGCTTATAGCAAGAAACAGGTGCAGATCATTAACTTGATGAGGCGGTCTTCTAGAAGGTGTTTTAGAATGTTCACAAAGGTCGCATTCTAATTGCTTATAGCAAGGAACATGTGCAGAGGATTAATTTGATGAGGGCTGTCTTCCGGAAGGTTCACGTTGATGTCATCTATACCGTTTGCTTGATGCTTATTCTGGTGGGTTTTCTGGATGTTTCCATGACACTTGAAAACAATTGTAAAAGCTATTAAGCCTTTTCAAACAAACCGGGGAACACCAGCTGCAGCTAGCTATTACCAACAGCATGTAATATTGTCAAAAGTCAGAGTACAAAAGTCAAGGTACAAGACGTACGCCTTTCTCAATGTCATTGAGAAAGGCGTACGTGCCGAATCGCGTCTGTCCGGTGTTTTTTAACGTGTTGGCAATAAAAATCTAACAAGGATATTCCTGGTGTGCACCTCATTGTTTGTGGTCGCTACGAGACCACCGTTGTGGAAGACGCGTCTCACCAACGCGGAGAGTTGCACCTGTGTCGAGTGGTGCAGTAGCTGGTGAAAACACAAAGGAAAATATATATATATATAAGCAAAGCGTGTCTTAATGCACGACACAAGCATGCTCCTGCATATTGAATGGTCAGTGATGCAGTGATGGTGGCTGCAATGCTGGTTAATCTTCAATTTACATATATATTCACATATACCAATCTCATGTCCGTATACTCCATTCTAGGCATAGTTTGTATACTCCAAACTAGGCATAGTGACCACCCCTAATGCCCAGCAGGCTCCGGCTGCAAATTGGGCAAGTCAATCAATCAGATCAGAGCATTTATAAAGCACACTACTCACCCGTGAGGGTCTCAAGGTGCTGGGGGGAGTAGGGTGCTGCTACTGCTCGAACAGCCAGGTCTTGAGTAGCCTCTGAAGGTAAGTAGGTCCTGGGTCTGCCGCAGGTGGATGGGGAGGGTGTTCCAGGTCTTCGCGGCGAGGTGGGAGAACGATCTGCCGCCGGTGGTTGCTCTTCGGATGCGGGGGATGGTTGCGAGTGCGAGGTCGGCGGAGCGGAGTTGGCGGTTCGGGGTGTAGAAGGTGAGTCGTCTGTTGAGGTATGCCGGTCCGGTGTTGTGGAGGGCCTTGTGTGCGTGGGTGAGGATCTTGAAGGTGATCCTCTTGTTGACGGGGAGCCAGTGCAGGTTTCTTAGGTGGGGTGTGATGTGGCTTTGGCGAGGGATGTCGAGGATCAGGCGTGCAGAGGCGTTCTGTATGCGTTGTAGTAGTTTCAGGAGTTTAGCTGAGGTTCCTGCGTAGAGGGCGTTTCCGTAGTCCAGTCTGCTGCTGACGAGGGCCTGGGTAACTGTTCTTCTTGTTTCGATGGGGATCCATCTGTAGATCTTGCGGAGCATGCAGAGGGTGTTGAAACAGGAGGATGAGACGGCGTTGACTTGCTTGGTCATGGAGAGTGTGGAGTCGAGGATGAACCCCAGGTTGCGTGCGTAGTCGGTGGGTGTCGGTGCTGCTCCCAGAGAGGTCGGCCACCATGAGTCGTCCCAGGCTGAGGGGGTGGAGCCAAGGATGAGGACCTCTGTCTTGTCAGAGTTCAGCTTCAGTCGGCTGTTCTTCATCCATTCGGCGATGGCCTTCATTCCTTCGTGGAGGTTGGTTTTGGCGGTGACGGGGTCCTTGGTGAGGGAGAGGATCAGCTGGGTGTCGTCGGCGTAGGAGGTGATGTTGAGGTTGTGCAGTCGGGCTACGTGGGCGAGAGGTGCCATGTAGACGTTGAACAGTGTCGGGCTGAGGGAGGATCCTTGGGGTACGCCGCAGATGATCTCGGAGGCTTTGGAACGGAAAGGCGGGAGGCGGACACTCTGGGTTCTGTCGGAGAGGAAGGAGGTGGTCCATTCCAGAGCCTTGTTTCGGATCCCTGCGTTGTGGAGGCAGGTGCGTAGGGTGCGGTGGCAAACTGTGTCGAAGGTGGCTGAGAGGTCCAGGAGGAAGAGGGCCGCGGTTTCACCGTTGTCCAGCAGGGCCCTGATGTCGTCGGTGGCGGCGATGAGGGCGGTTTCCGTACGGTGGTTGCTGCAGAACCCGGACTGGGATGGGTCCAAGATGTTGTTCTCCTCGAGGTGGCGGGTCAGTTGTCCGTTGGCGATCTTCTCGATGACCTTCGCCGGGAACGGGAGCAGGGAGATGGGCCGGAAGTTCTTGAGGTCTCTCGGATCCGCCTTGGGTTTCTTGAGTAGGGCGTTGATCTCGGCGTGCTTGCAGCTCTCTGGGAAGGTTGCGGTCTCGAAGGAGGTATTGATGACCTTGCAGAGATGGGGTGCGATGGTGGCGCTGGCTTTGTTGAAGATGTGGTGCAGGCAAGGGTCTGACGGGGAGCCGGAGTGGATGGTGCTCATGATTTTGATGGTGTTGTCGTCGTTCACATTGGTCCAGGCGAGCAGGGGGTCGATGTGGATGTTGGCCGGAGGGTCTGAGGTGTCGGTGGCTGTCAGGGCGGTCTCGTTGTTGAAGCTGTCGTGGATGTCTGCGATCTTGCGGTGGAAGAAGGTGGCTAGGGAGTTGCACAGGTCTTGCGATGGTGGGATGTCGTTGGTGTTGGAGCTGGGGTTGGAGAGTTCTTTCACGATGTTGAAGAGCTCTTTGCTGTTGTGTGCGTTGTTGTCTAGGCGGTCTTTGAAGGAGGCTCTTTTGGCGGATCGGATGAGGTGATGGTGTCTGCGGATGGCGTTCTTGTGGGCTGCATAGCTGTCCGGTGTTTGTTCGCTGTGCCATTCCTTTTCGAGTTTTCGGCAGTTTTGCTTGGAGGCCTGGAGGTCCGTGGTGAACCAGCTGGCTTTCTTGTCAGTGAGTCTGTTGGAGGGTTTCTTGATCGGGGCGAGAGTGTTGGCGCAGTCGTCAATCATTCGTCTGAGGTTGCGGGCGGCGGTGTCAGTGGCGTCGGCGGGCGGGCTTCGGGCGAGGGTGGTGTTAAGCTGGTCTTCGGTGACTTTTCTCCAGCTGCGGCGGGGGATCTGTTGAGTGCGGTGGTGCATGGTGGGTTTCCGGAAGGTGAAGTGGATGCAGCGATGGTCGGTCCAGTGGAGTTCGGTGGTGTGGCTGAAGGTGACGTGGGAGCTTGCGGAGAAGATGGGGTCAAGTGAAAGCCTCAGCTATCTACCCAGGGCCCCCTATCCCCAGGTCACATGGACACACCTGTCTGTCCACAGTTCTTCTGCTATTATTCGCTTATCTCTCGGTGTTAAGTGTGAGTCTGTCATACACTACAATGAGGTAGGTGCTCACTGGGACCACACGTCTGGTTACTCTACTGTTGCAGGAAGATATTGGTGCAGTCCCAGGCACATTCTGATCTGCCTCCTGCAGAGTGACTTTACACCATTCAGACACCTGCCATTTATATCTGCCCAGACAGTGGGTGCTACGTCAAGCTTGCAGTGAGAGAGCAGTGTGTTGATCTTTAACAGGAGAGAGCAACCTCGTCAGAACATTTCAGTGTTTGCAGTTTTGTTATGCATCTACATTTCTTTACATATCTCTATGTCGTGTCGAGAAGTCTTGTTGCAATATGCCTTTTTTCTAGTGCTCTTTTTACTGCCAGCATATGCTGTCACACTGAGTGGCCACTAAGGGCCTGATTTAGAGTCTGGCGAACGGGTTACTCTATCACATCATGATGAATACCCAGTCAGCTGTATTCAAAGTGCATTATATCCTATGGCACTTGTAATAAAGTCAACGGAATATCCATCAAGTTGTGACAGAGTAACCCAGCCATCAAACTCTAAATCAGGCCCTAAGTTTTTTCTGCTTTTCAACCTCTAATTTCATAAAGGTAATATTTGGAAGCAGACACGGTTCAGACAACATTTTCAGGATATCTGCTTTAAATAGCCAGTCCTGCTGGGCGCTGTTAGTTAGCTATCTTGGCAGCAGTGAATTTTAAAAGCTTTCTTTCAGCAGTAAGCTTTTATCCTACAAAGCACTAGGCTCCATCTTGGAGGACCTTCAGTAGTATTGTTGTGCATTAAACTGGTATCTCCAAAGAATTAGCATTGTATTCACAAAGAGTTTTCAGTAGTTGATGCATGTTTCCTATTATCTATGTGTAAAAGCCTACGTAAATATTCAGCCCAGGTTTCAAAAGAGAATGAATTGCATACTTGGTTGAGTAAACATTTATACCTTCTGATGCACCTTAATTTAGAGATAGGTATTATTTTAGAAAGGCAAAATTAGGAAACATAAACATAAAGATATTTCGATGTATACAGCGGCGTCACTAGGGTTGGTGTCACCCAGTGCGGTAACTCATGGTGTCACCCCCTCACGACTTACCCCATGACACCATCACATGGGGTGACACCTTTCCCAAATGAGACTATTTAGTAAATAGTCTCATTTGGGAAAGGTGTCACCCCATGTGATGGTGTCATCACATGGGGTGACACCTTTCCCAAATGAGACTATTTAGTAAATAGTCTCATTTGGGAAAGGAGTCACCCCATGTGATGGTGTCACCCGGTGCGGTCCGCACCCCCCGCACCCTCCTAGTGACGCCACTGGATGTATAATATATGTTCGCAAAATAACTGCCCTTGTGTAAACGCATTCCATAAGGCCTTTAAAGTCGCACCTATGAATCCCGAAATGTTTCAGCATTTCCAAACCAATTATATTAATGTGTTAAAGTCGATACTTCTCACATAGCTGGAGCTACTCTTTTACATTGATATGCACCCTGAATTTCAACTCCAGAATATATATGGGGCACAACATTGAGGACAAAATATTGAAAAAAAGGTAAGTAGATTTTCTATATCTAACTCCCCATACATGTACCTACGTGGTACATATATCTTCAAGCTATGTAGATGTAGAGATATGGAAACTAAATCTATACTTCCCTATATGCACTTACTTTTCAATACTTTGTCCCTTGATATTCATTCCTAAATATTCTTGTATCATGTAATTCTAGGGGTCAATATTCAGTAGTACCATTGTTTACATTTAATATTTACATATATAAAGGTAGCCTTTGCATTTTGAAGTTTAGGCAAACTAGCAGCAGTTTTAGTGCTGATCTGTAGTTTGAATAGCAGCATTTCATGTAGGGACGTTAAGCAGACATGTATGTGCATGTGCAGATGATAGCATTGTATGGTGCTCTATTATAGTTGCATTTTTATAGTACTTACTACCCCTAACGAGACACTGGTGTGCTTTCTCAGTGAGTAATATGCTCCAATTACGAGTATCCCATCATTTCCTCCTTTAACTCAACACTAGTGTTTCCAGCAACACCGGGAGGGAGATAATGAGAATTACTGGACCCATGGGAAGGAGCACTCATGAGGCCATCAGAAACAAAGCAGTAAAGCAGAGCAGTTGCTTGGACTGTAGTGCAAGGGAAAGAAGTAGAAGAGTAGTGACTAGTGACCCACTCCTTGGGAAGGGTTGCTATGAGCCCCAATGTACCCCAATATAGGCCTAGGTAGTTGCACGACCTTTTACCTACATTTGTCCTATGTTGCTCTAAATGACGGTTCTGGTGCTGACCTTTTAGCTAGTTAGGTGCAGAATAAATGTTGTGTGGTTTTCTTCAAAAACTAGCCTCATTTACTATGCATGAGGATTCTTAGTATCAAGGCAGGATTAAAATCTTCTGCATAATAATTCTGTACAAAAGTCACCACTATTGTCATCCTTGGCCGACAAGCCCATGGAACCATGACACATCTAAGTAGAACCCCTGAGGGTACCTTTCGGGTATATAAGTACCACATCTTCGCTGGGCAAACCAGAAGAGAAGCTACCATGCGGACATGAGACGCTGAATTCCCTGCACGTAGACACCCTCAGCACGCAGTGGTCTAACATCGCTCGCGGGGTGTCCAACTCGAGATCAAGACGGGGTCCTTCGTTCTCTCCCATTAGGTAATGGGGTTGGCTCTTTCCTAGGGGGATTCTTGGCTTTACACCTACATACATGCTAGGTACATTTAGGTACATCTAGTTAGGGTTTTGCATCTTAGGAGCACTCATGATTATTGTCATGTATCTATATGCCTGCATATATTCATAGGTTTAGCACCATGGTAGAATTCTATCTTCTATTTACTCTGTTGGTGCTTATAACCGTATATATCTGCATCTGTCTATTGGTTGTTGCAGCACACATATTATATGCTAGACTGACGCTGGTTCAATAAATGCTTATTGAAAACGTCCCCACCATTTATTCCGTATATCTCTCTGAGATCGAGTGAGCATGAGTGACTGAGCAAAAAGCCCTGTACTGTTTCCACAATCCCTGAGGGGTCAGGGTTGTCATGTTTGATAGTTGCCAGAAACTATTCGCTCCTTGTTAAGGTTGTGGGGCTTATAGTGGCACTGTAAGCTACCTAGTCTACAGACTAACATATCCTTTGGGGGTGTCTGGAATCAGTCTGGACACCAATCCCTTAGTTTATGTTGTCTAAACGCGCAGATCCTATATAGATTTGTAGTAACTACACGACATGGCGCCCAACTTTGGTTTGGTTCTTATTTAACGGTCAAATCTGAGTAGTTTAGTCATGGTTTCTTAGAGACCCCTACTCACATATACCCAAAGATGTCTGTAGTGGGGAGGGACAATCCGTTGCAGCTGAGTAGGTATACCCTATGTTTTGGCTGTAGGTCTATTCAAAATAGAAGGATTATAGTTCCCTACATTTTGTATAAACCTTATCTCTATTTCCTTGAAACTCGTCTCGCAATGTCTATCCAAGATGACGCTGTGGCTGCATTAAATGCAAACGCAGAAGAGGAAGGAGAGCAGGAAGGTGATATAAAAATATCCGAAAATTGCAGAAATGCACTTACTTTAAAATTAGCAGATTTTGGAGTCCCAGCATTAGGTGGGACTGTTACCTTCATGTTTGAGGCACACGAGGTATACAGAACACAGGTGTTCTATTCTTGGGTCAAATTCCCACCTGCAGATGCAGGCACATATGCATTTCATTCTTACACTCTGGATGAAGTACCTGATGAATACTATCGGTATGAGGACATAGACATCCCGCTCACTTACCAAGAGCATATGAATTGGTTTAAAGGTGCCCTCCTCCATACCACAGATAAAGTGAGACTCGGTACGCTCAGCAGAGACGGAGCGACTTGGCCGGCTCTAACTGCTTACACACCGCATCCTGAGATAGATACATTACCAGCAACAGAGTTACGTCCACTTCACAAAGAAATAGTAAAACTTTACAGAAATCTTACACAGTTCGTTATGAGAACACTCACACTTCAACCTACAAGGGTCACTCCAGAGGTGTTACTGGGACCATCGTCTGCAAAAGCAAGCAGCAGTGATGTTGCGTCTCCCACACAAAACACATAAACATTTGGATCTCCGTGTGATGGGAACAAGTCGCCCTTTTTCAAAAACAACCTAAATTGGTAATTTACAACATCATTTTTGTTTTATTTTTCTCTCTTGCTCTCACTGAGCACTATGGCTTTCGGTGTGCTCAGTTGGTCTAACAGTATACTGACTATTTAGTAGGCCTGGGCGGTGAACTTCGCTCCGTTCGTGGAGTTTGCGGAGTTTTCTGCACTCCGCGGAGCTCGCGGAGTGCAGAAAACTCTGCTTTGCAATGTGCAGCAGGGTTTTTTTTCCCCGCTCGCGATCGCGAACGGTATGTTCACGATCGCGAACGGTAAGTTCACGAGCGCGAACGGTAAGTTCGCGAGCGCGAGCTGCCGCTCGGGTAGAATTTCTACCCGAGTGGCAGGAATACCAGCACAAACTGCAGTTTGCACTGCACTCCGCTACTCGCGGAACTTCGCAGAGTTTTTTTTGTAACTCCGCGGAGTTCCGCGTAGCAAAACTCCGCGAACTAAGCCCAGGGTTACTATTTAGAGGACTAATAGAGCTTTTTTAACTTTAGCATCGTTTTTAGCACATAGCATGTTTTTAGATGTTTTTATACTCATATTTTAGCAATGTCTTTTATGATTTTAAAGCAGGCATATTCTTGCATTTGTTAATTTTGGCATTAAGTCGGATGAGGAGTGGGTGTTATGAGCCCCAATGTACCCCAATATAGGCCTAGGTAGTTGCACGATATTTTACCTACATTTGTCATACATTGCTCTGCATAATGGTTCTGGTGCTGAACTTTTACCTAGTTAGATGCCGAATAAATGTTGTGTGGTTTTCTTCGAAAACTAGCCTAATTTATTATGCATGGGAATTCTTAGTATCACAGTAGGATTACCATCTTTTGCATAATAACTCTGTACAAAAGTCACCACTATCGTCATCCTTAGCCAACAAGCCCACAGTACCATGACACATCTAGGTAGAACCCCTGAGGGTACCTTTCGGGTGCATAAGTACCATATCTTCGCTGGGCAAATCTGAGGAGAAGCTTCCATGCTGACACGAGACGCTGAAGTCCCTGCACGCAGACACTCCAGCACACAGTGGTCTGACATCCCTCGCATGTGTCCAACTCGAGACCAAGATGGGGTCCTTTGTTCTCTACCATCAGGTAATGGGGTTGGCTCTTTCCTAGGGGGATTCTTGGCTTTACACCTACATACATGCTAGGTACTTTTAGGTACATCTAGTTAGGGTTTTGCATCTTAGGAGTACTCATGATTATTGTCATGTATCTATATGCCTGCATATATTCCTTGGTTTAGCACCATGGTAGACTTCTACCTTTTATTTACTCAGTTGGTGGTTATAACCATATATATCTGTTTCTGTCTAATGGTTGTTGCAGCACACGTATTTTATACTAGAACAACAATGGTTCTTTAAATGCTTATTGAAAACGTCCCCACTGTTTATTTTGTATATCTCTCTGAGACCGAGTGAGCATGAGTGACTGAGCGAAAAGCACTTTACTGTTTCTACAATCCCTGAGGGATCAGGGTTGTCATGTTCGATAGTTGCCAGAAACTATTCGCTCCTTGGTAAGGTTGTGGAGCTTACAGTGGCACTGTGAGCTAGCTGGTCTACAGATTAGCATATCCTTTGGGGGTGTCTGGAATCAGTCTGGACACCAATCCCTTAGTTTATGTTGTCTAAACTCGCAGATCCTATATAGATTTGTAGGAACTACACGACAGGGTGAGCTCTTTTGTGTAGGCTAGAAGACACCATTTGCCTCTAATATATTCCATAATTCATCTAGTACATAATCCTGATAACTGCTGTGAAGATACTTTAAAATCCTGTCCAGATTTGTAGTGTTTAGGAAGCACCATGCTTTCAAATAATCCACTTGACAGAAATGTTTCCAAAAGTGGCTTCACCAACGATGTAATAACAAAAACTGTGCATCATGAAAAGTCTTCTAAAGGTGGGCTACGTGTGTTTTGGCTTGTTTGCTATCTCAATCTGACTCTGCTGTATGTGCTTCTATTATGAATGGCAGCAGAACATCGTTGACGGGAGAGAGCAGGTGAGTTCCAAGGACATGGCATAACGGCCAGAGCTGCCGACTTTGGAGCTAGGGAACCAAGTTCTAGTCTCAGGGTTGGCTCAACATCCTGTGATTCTGGTCAAATCATTTAACCTCCCTGTGCCTACCAAAAAATGAATGTGTCCTTGTGGATGTAAAGTGCTCCAATACCTTCGGGTATAAATCTCCCCCCCCAAAAAAAGAGGCATAGGCTTGCTGCCTAAATGGACCCGTGTGACGTCATTACATGAAAGTATCCTGTCCTGCTGGAATATTTCTAATCGCAGCATGTAGCAGTTAGAGGTGAGTGCATCGTCTGGTAGCGGGCTTTACTGTCTCAAAATTCCCTCCTGCACTTCATTTTTAATATTTCAATTTCCTTCACTAGGGTGGTCATAGAGGCTCCACACAGCACATCACCAAAAGAAAAACAATTCCACTTCTAGCAAACTCTAAGTTGCCCTAGAGTGATTAGAAGCTAAAGAAAAAATCCACATACTGACCAATGACAATGTTTAGTTCTCATGGCATGGGTTTGAAGTATCCAAGCAAACGGGGCATTTTAAATCAGAAAAGAAAGTAGTACTTACCTTGTGGCATTTGGCTTGTAAGCTGTGTGTGGCAAGGGGAGGCATCATCTGCGCACTTGGCCCTGCATGAGTCCAGACATTTCTTCATTTTATGTGGTGATGCAACAAGGACTCTGTGCACTATATGCTATTAGATATTTAATTCAACTAAATTTGAATTAAATTGTTCCCTTCTGCACACAGCATGTACTCGGCACACAATTTCGTAACAAGAATATAATAAAAGCCAAACTCTATTCAGTTAATGTGTCAGAAGTTCATAATGGCTTTACATTATTTGAGTTTGCATAAGCGCTCTTGTTGATGTTGTAATGGGCTGCATGCTTCCTTCTACATCATGGCATATGCCATAGTCAACTTGCCCAAACAGTGCCAAAAGACAATAAAAACAACAAATTGTTGTCTCCTTTTCAGTCTCGCCAGCTGTGTTACGGTGCATTTTTATGGATTTTTAACCCGTATCTCTGCAGCCACTATGCTTTTTCTCACTCCACCCACGCTAATTAACTGTATAATTATTCAGTGTTTAGGCTCCCTTTCCTTTTAGTACTACTAGTATCTATTGGAAAATTATCCCGCACTGGACAAACTGATCATTAGTGATATTGCTTTATGCCACTTGCAGACGTAAAAGTTGGGCATTTAGACCTGCCAAGGTAGCATTTTTTTTGGGTAGGGCCCTTGTTGGTCTTAAGATTCCTTGCATGGCTCTTTTTCTATATCCATATACACATGTAAACACCCTGACAAGTAGCAACATATTGTTGATATTTGTTGGAGAAGACTATATTGCCAAAAATGTTTATACTTTATATGAGTTATCTTTCAAGTGTCCTTTGCAGACTGCCATCCATTCCAGACACAACCTTTGTGTAAAGTGATTGTTCGCTGTAGGTAGTACTGGGACTGTCTCAAAATCGGAGCAACTACAAAATGGGCTTAATGAAGTATAAAATTCCTGTACTTGGCTGTCATCAACCTCTCAGAACCAGTAATCCAGGACACAAAAGGGCAGGCCTAACCTAGAAACTTCTTCACCTTGCAAAACCAAAAGTGCAGTCCCACTGGTCACTGCTACCACCTACAAAATGGCATTGCCCAGAAAGAACTAATCAGCAGCCTCTTGCTAACAAAGTCTTCATACTATTTCTAAAGACAGCACTGTCACTACCCCCTCATTTCTCCACCCTCAAGCCACAGGAATGCAGGCAATACACTTTCACTGTCAGGGGAAGCTATATCCACCCTCCATCTTGTGCCATGGTAAACCAGGGGCATCCAAAATGAATTCCACTGGTTTTATTACTCAGACTCATGCACACACAGTCCCATTGTCATTCCCACCCATCCCCCCTCCTGTTGTTATTCTTTCCTCTACACTCCCACTCTCACCCGCCATAAGGAAAAGCGTTATGATTCAGCCAACATAGGCCACATCATAGCGCTTTTTAAAAAACTTAGCGCTTCTTTAAAACTTTTTTTATGCTCCTATACCTCAAATTTCTAGTCCTGTCTTAACTTTGCCCTTCTGCGGTCCTGATGCCCTTTTAACGTTGGCCTTCACATCTCTGCCTTTGTGTGATGTTAATACTTCACGATACTTGTTCCTTTCCGTATATCTGTCATGCATAGCCCCTTTTTCACACCTGATAACCTGCCTGTCTTGCGGTGACATTGTATTTATTACCTGGGCGTGCTTGTCTGGCTCACTCTCTATCCAAGTGCAGCATTTGATCCTCTGGCTTGTCTTGGTTTCTTCCGTCCTATATACCCATTGGGTGCTTTCCTAGTCTCGTGTTTTGGACTCTGCTCTCCTGGCAGACCTCGGCCTCTACACACATAGCTTACCTTGGGTGCTGGCGGGTGGGGTGTTCCGACCCTAGGAGAAGCTTGGGCCTCTGCCTCTCTCAGTCTGGGCCCATTCTGCACATGCAAATTAGATCTGTGAAATATGTGTTCAATGGACTTCATTTGGGAGGTGCCCTTAAAAAGAAATTCACGAGTTCAGTCCAATTAAAATATTGGTCAAGAATGCTGTGATATCAAAACGCAAGGGAGTTACCCTAATTCAGAGAAAATGGATGAGGTATCTATAAAATCAACAAAAACAGATTCCCTTTTCACTTATAATGTTAGCTTTCCTTACTAGATGTTATTTACAAAACGGCTGTGAACCAGCTCTTTAAGTATAATAAACATTGGCAAAGCCAGTAGGTCTCACCTATGCAAGAGTTATTGGCTTTGTCAAGATGTTTTAGCCATGTTGTACACCACCGTGGCTGCTGCTCAACATGGTTAAAAGTTATTGGGGAAAGGAGAGGGGCATGGAGTGGAGTGTCGTAAAGTGGAGTAGAGTCGAGTGTTATGGCGTGGCCTTGAGTATCAAAGATTGGTGTAGAGTTTAGTAGCATGGAGTGGAGTGAATTGGAGTGTCTTGGAGTGATGTGGAGTGTTGTGGAGGGAGTAGAGTGGAGTAGAGTAGTGTAGAGTGCAGCAGAGTGTCATAGAATAGAGCGGTATAGAGTGTTGTGGAGTGGCGTAGAGAGTGTTGCAAAGAGTGGAGTAGAATGTGTTGGAGTAGAGTGGCATAGAGCAGAGTAGATTGTCATAGAGTGATGTGGCATAGAGTGGAGTAATATAGGAGGGTGGAATGACCTAGAGTGAAGTAGAGTTTTGTAGAGTCGAGTTGCGTAGAGTGGAGTAGCACAGAGTGTCATAGAGTGGAGTGGCGTACATTGGAGCAGTGTGTTGTAGAATAGAGTAGAGTGAAGTGGCATGGAGTGGCATAGAGGGAGCTGCGAAGAGTGTCGCAGAGTGGAGTAGTGTCAAAGTGTGTTGTAGAGTGTAGTGTCGCTGAGTGGAGTAGAGTGATGTAGAATGAAGTGGCGTAAAGTACAATGGTGCAGTGTAGATTGGTGTAGAGTGCAGTAGCGTAGAGTGCATTGGTTTTGAGTAAAGTGGTGTAGAGTGCATTGGCGTAGAGTGCAATAATGTACAGTGGAGTGGAGTGGCACAGAGTAGAGTGCAATGGTGCCAAGTGCAGTGGCAAGGAGAAAATTGTTTCAGAGTAGAGTGTAGTGGTGTTTGGTAGAGTACAGTGGCATAGAGTGGAGACTACCTTAGAGTGGCGTAGAGTGGACTGGCATGGAGTGCACTAGCATTTAATTGAGTGGTATAGAGTAGAGTGCATTGGCGTAGAGTGCATTGGTGTAGAGTACAATGTTGCAGAGTAGAGTGGCATAGAGTGGAGTGGCCCAGAGTGGACTAATGCAGAGTGCAGTGGAGAAGAATGCAGTGGTGCATAGTAGAGTAGTGTGGGGTAGAGTAGAGAGGGGGTAGAGTGAATTGGCAGAGAGTGGTGCAGAGTAGAGTGCAGTGACGCAATGTGGAGGGCCGTGAAGTGGTATAGTGTGGAGTGGTGCAGAATAGAGTGGAGTGGCGTAGAATGGAATATGCATGGTGTTGGAGCACACTGCCATTACAGACAACACATCTTCAATTGAAATGACATTTATATTTGCACAGACATGCTGATTTCTGATAAAAGTACACAGCGCACAAACGATAATGTGTGGAAATGTCACCACCTAGTGTATTGATTTAATTTGATCTTATTAAAATATTTGATTACACCGCACTTCAGAATTAGCAAAAATGTGCTTCATTTATGCTTTTTTAATTCTGATATATTCTGAAATATGTTCACAGTTCATTTATAGACATTTAAATTTTGTTATGTGCTAGAAAAACATAACATAGTACAGCCTTTCTCAAGCACTCACCACGTAGCCAGCATGATTGTCACATAAATCCTCTCACTTTGAAGTCAAAGAAAGAAAAGTAAACACCAAGCTCTATGGAAGACAGACCCTGACTTTTGACCTCTGTCTTTGAAGATAAGAACAAGATTTAAAGGCCTTTTTACAGAAATCCATTACTGGTGGAAGAATACAGTAAATAGGTTTTGGGCAAGGGAAGGGTCGAACTCAAGCTGGACAACCTAAAACAAATAGACCCTGCAAATAGAAAGCAAGCAAGTGTGAGTAACAAACCACAAAGCGAATTGTAAGCATTGGGGGCAATGCATTCCCATGGAAGCTATCCAAATATCCCCATATTTCATTATCAAACCAGACAGCTGCGCTGTCTGGTAGGCTTTGAACTAAAAACGGCTGACGACATTGTTTCAATTTTTGTAATTGAAGTTTAAAATACTTTGCATGTATAGGATAGTTCCTAAACAGTGTCACTAGGTGCATTGCATACATGGAGAAGTCCACCCCAATACAGGATCGCAGTCTACATACAATGCCATGCCATATCCTCCTATTACTTCTTGTTATGGCATGTGCTATTGCCATTTTTGCACATATTTGCTAGCACTAGATCCAGATCCAAGGAGAAGATTTTTATTGTAGCAGGCAATTAATGTGATGATAGGTGGGGCTGGTGGAGAACAGATTATAGACAACAGGATGCTATGGTCGCGGAAACATGTAACTGAAACTGTGGTAGCCCACTGTGTAGTACATTTGGCTAGGAGCAGCTGGGATGTTAGCACTGGATAGTGGCAACTGTACGCTGCATACTTTTAATGTTTAAGAGGTAGGACGACCCTTTAGATGAATTCTAATAGTAAAATGGTATTTTCTTTGCACTGGTAATCTGAGATTTTCTCGATGCCTGTTCACTAACTATCCAAGTACCCATGTGCCAGAAAATATATCCAGTAGAAACCGCTAGCGTCTGGTCATCTGAAATTTCAGACACAGATTCAAACTAGGGGTTCTTAAACGTTTACTATAACGCAACCCTCATGTACATAGTTTTTCATGAAGCAGTCTTTATTATGTAATCATAAAACAAAATTAAACCTATGAAACACACAGAGCATTAGCAACAAGAAACGCAATACTGAAAGTGATGTCTCTGTTTTCACATTTTACTCATGATTTTCAGTTACACTGGGTTTTACCACACCCACAAGGAGGAAAACCAGCTCAAAAAGTAGAGCACTCAAAAGCCAAACAAGCAGAGTCGAAGGTGACTCACTATTGAATGAAGTAACAATTGGGAAGAGCGCATCTAATGTTTGTGAGTTGTTCAATAATGTACTTTTCACTCTTTTTGACTGAGTGTGTTCAATCTCTACATACATTCAAGAAGCCGTCCTGTACTCAGTGTGCCCCTACCTGCTGGTGAGGCCCAAGCCCCTGCACTCCTTCACAGGTAAGGGCCGTTTACAGACACTGCGATGCTCACGTATACGTGCACACAAATATGCAAGCCTACATGCGTACACATGCTCCCCCACGCAGATTAGTCACACAAAGGCACCCTCTACCTCTCACAGATCATTCAGACATACAAACACCTGCTTCTTCACACAGGTCACATGCACACACCTGCTTCCCCCACACAGGTCACTCGAACACACAAAAACCTACATCTTCACACGAGTCACAAGCACATACGCCATCTCACCCACACAGATTACTGTTAGAAATTGAGGTTTCTGGTTGGCAGAGGTATGCACTCTGTCCAAGCAGGAACCACAATCCTAGTGAGGGTAACTCAGATACACACCATAAATTAACCTGTGCTCACCCTCTGGGAGCTTGGAACAGAGCAGGCAGGCTTAACTTAAGAGGCAATGTGTAAAGTATTTGTGCAACAAAACACACAATAACACAATGAAAACACCACAAAAAGACTCAACAACAGGTTTGAAAAATAGATATGATTTTTATAAATAAAACAAGACCAAAACAACAACCATCCAATATGTAGAAGTCGAGATATGAATTTTTAAAGATTAAATGTAAAAATAGCACTTAAAAGCAATAAGCAACTATGGGGGGTATCTGGTCACACTGGACCTGGGCAAAGTAAAGAGTTCAGGCTGACCACGATGGAGCGCTGGCCAGATACAGGTGCCACCCAGGCCCACTGAGCAGTACCTTGATCCTGGTCGCAAAAGGGAGGTGTGGGGGGCAGCCGAGTGATGCGTCGGCGTCGATCCCGCAGTCGAGGTGATGCGTCGATTTTCTTCACACAATGGTGGTGGTGTGCCGGTTCCGAATATGATGCGCAGAGCCAGAGGTGTTGGTTCTGTAGACGATGCACCAGATTTCTCCATGCAGTCGAGGGGATGTGTCGATCTTCCCACAATGCAGCATCGCTGTGCGTTGATTCCGATGCGTCAATTCCTTAAGGTGATGCACTGGTTCCAACAGCGATGCGCCAATTCTGTTCCAGCAACAGGGTTGATGCACCGATTCTGCTACATGCAGATTGGAGATGCGTCGATTTTACTGGAGCAAGCACCTGGGTGCACTTATAATGGACCAGACACAGGAGCAGGTTGTGAGACTTTGATATTCCTGAGTCTTAGGAAACAGGAGGCTAGCCAACAAGCACTTGGCGATCACGCTGGATTCAAGGCAGAGTCCAGCTCTCCCTCCACAGGGTCAGAGAGCAGCAGGCAGCATGGCAGCACAGCAGAAAAGCAGTTCTTCCACAGCAGCAGTCCAGCAGAGTGACAGTCCTTGTAGCAGCAGAGCAATTCTTCTGACAGGTTCTTTACAGTTCCAGAAGTGTCTGATTTGGTGGGGTCAGAGACCCAGTACTTATATCCAGTTTTGCCTTTGAAGTGGGGGTGACATCAAGGAAGGGTCTTTGAAGTGCACAGAAGTCCTTTCTTCCAAGCCCTGGCTCCAGATTCACTACAGGGGGGTAATTAACCTTTTGTGTGGGGACAGGATTCTGCCTATTCGGGTGTGTCAGCTCCTCCCTCCCATATTGCCCAGGGTGAGCCATCAGGATGCAGATGGGCACTCAGACACACCTAACCTTCCTTTGTATGTGGCTGCCTAGAGGGAATGCACAAAGTGAAGCTGTCACCTACCCCAGACATGTAATGGAGACAGGTTGCAGCCACACAGAGGTTTAGGAGCACAGAAATGTCCACTTTCTAAAAGTGGCATTTCTAAAATAGTAATGTCAAATGAAACTTTACCAGTTAAGAGGATTTATCATTATCATTCCAAAGATATGAAACATGATAGAGCTACTCCTTCTCCATCAGGAATTACAGCCTAAAAAGTGTAAAAAGGAATTCCCAATGTTAACCTATGAGAGGAGTAGGCCTCACAGTAATGAAAAACGAATTTAGGAGTTTTTCACTACCAGGACAAGCAAAACATAAGAGTACATGTTCTACCTTTTACTTAGACAGCATCTTACCCAATGGGCTACCTAGGGCCTACCTTAGGGGTGACTTATGTGTAATAAAAGGGGAGTTTAAGGCTTGGCAAGGGGTTTTAAATGACAGGTCGACATGGCAGTAAAACTGCAAACATGTTTAAAGGGCTACTTGTATGGGTAGCACAATCAGTGCTGCAGGCCTACTCGTAGCATTTAATTTTCAGGTTCTGGGCACATGTAGTGCACTCTACTAGGAACTTACAGATAAATTAAATATCTTACTTGTGGATATACCAAATGTAACCATGTTTAGGGGAGAAGCACATGCATTTTAGCACTGGTCAGAAGTGTTAAAGTGCTCGGAGTCCTAAAACCAGCAAAAAGAATGAGCAAAAAGAAGAAGTAAGCACTCTCACACACAGACACACACCTACACCCTCACAAACACATTGAACCCCTCACACAGCTCACACACATACAAATCACACCTAAACCCATCAGTGTACACATACACATCACCTCTACATTCTCCACACAGTTCACTCATATGCAGAGAGATCTACAAACCTCTTGGCGATCCTGCGCATGCAAGAGTAATCTCATACATGTCATTTAAACAAACAAAGATCATACACGCACCTACACATGTAAACTGAACGCAGAGGTCACACACATCCACAACTCCACAGAGCTCACTCACACACACAAATCGAGATCGCAGACACATTCCCCCTCCCCCCACACACACACAGACACACATCATTATCCATCATGCACAGATAGTTTCTAGTGCAGGGCTTTACCCCCAACACCACACGTGTCCTGAAGGTTTTACGCCTGGATCACTTTGATTGAAACAATTCGGCTAACACGCCTAATAACAATGACTTGTAAAATGAAAGTCTCTAGCTGCGTGAGCATGATATATTTCAACATGGTGTGATCTGGCAACCCTGCATGCTCTTCTACAAAGAGACAGACACACAATTCTCACACACAAATACTCACCTTGTATGCACTTTATTTTATAGAACATTTACACAGCATTCAAGCCTTTTAAAATCGAGGATAGCGTGGATCAGGACATTGGTTATACAGCATGTTATGATACTGTGACGCACTATGGTCTGGAACCCATATAACTGCAGGGTGTGGTAGACAGCGACGCTGTTGAAAGGGACGTGAACACGAAGCTATGGGGCTGTAGCAGCTGGCAGATTTTATTTATCTTTAATCTTATATAGGGTTGTCAGAACTCGAGGTGTCGCACTGCTGTACAGCATTAAAGGGTCTCTAAATACAAAATGCGTTTGCATACTTTTAATGAAACTCACAAGATTAGGCATCTAAGCGCTAGGTCCTTAGATGAGAGCTGATGGTTTGTGGGTACTGGAAGCCGAGGGTCTCCATGACTAAATAGTGACTGAATATGCCTTAATGTCTGAAAATAAATCTGACATATCTACAACCTTTGATGTACCTATGTTTTTCCAAGAGTTATTTTTAATGCAGTCCGCCGGAGTTTAGCTTTTGTGAAAGTGGGTAAAGCAGGTGTTAATATCACCCAGTGTCATATTTTTAATATGGTAATCATCTCAAATTTATGTAAATGCAAGGAAACCTTCAGGACTCCTATAGTGTCCTACTAGTATTGCAGGTATTACAGCATCAGAAAAGAGTAATTCCATCACCATGCCGACCATTGCGCAAAATGAGGCACGACCTGTGCAATTTTTCTCTCTGGGCATTTTATTATTATTGTGGGGCTGAAATCAACAATGTGCAGCCTTTTCTCACAGCTCCTTGATGGAGTTTGTCGCATTCACAAATACAAAGGAAGATGTCGGATTGACTCCGCCGCGAGGAGCAGGCTCCCAGGAGGTCTCCTGAATGCTACCTATCTTTCTCTCGCTGAATCTTAATTTGAGTCAGAGAGAAAGCACCACTCTCTTCTTATCCATTTAAAAATGCCAAATTAAAAAATTTAAGCCTTTACGATATCCACTTGCTTTTGATGATTCTGCGCGACGTTCAACATCTATTCCTTTTCGGGAACACCCGGAGCTGCATCCTTCGACGGGCCGGTCAGCGGTGCTCTGTGTTCTACTGGCCCTGTCTGCCTTCTGTTTCGTGTGCCATGGCTCCTCCTAAGGTCGCTGCACTGCGAGGTAGACGCTCGAGTCGGAACTCTGCCACGGCTGCTGCTGTTAATTCTACAATGGAGCCGACCGGCGGCGCAAGTAAGAAGAATGCACCCGGAGTTGGCAGACCAGTAATGAAATTACTGCAGTCGGGGAAGGCTGCGGATTTTCTCACAGCTGCCCCAGAAGCTGCTATGGCTGAGATTGTACTGGAGGCGGTACAGCAAGGGCTTGGGGGATCGCCCAATTTAGCCTGTGATACAGAGCCGGTATCCCCTTCAGAAAGTATGGCTGCGTTACACCTTGAGGGGGCGCTCTCTGCGGGGGCTTCGACTTCTCTGCTTGCGCAAGTGGGTATGCGACTGCCCCAGCTATCCCAGTCAGAGGTGAGTGATGGCGCTGCTGTCTCCATTGGTTCTACAGGCTCATATGTAACTGACATAATGCTCTCACCAGCGCAAACACAGTCATCTGTACAGCTACCAGCTCCGGGTGATCTTAACTTAAGTGACTCAACTGACAATAAGAGAGTTACCCTGCAGCCTGCAAGTGGGTTAATATCTGGGCTAATATCTCTTGAAACTATTGAGCAGGTGGATACACCCTCTCTGGAGCTTTTGCAACCTTCATTCCTGGCTGACTCACCTATTTTGGATGGTGATAAACATTCCAATGAGCACTCTACGTTGCAGTCTAATAAAGCTGATAAGTTATCTTCTTCTTCTTCACCTATGGCGAATATAGATGATTCATTCAGTCAGTTTCCTGAGGATGCTGTCAATCTCTCATCCACCAAAAAGAAAAAGCGTAATTTTAAAACTACTAAACCGGCTAGATCCTTCAGAAAGTCTACTGAACCTTTTAGTAGTAAACATCAACATCAACAAGGTAGCGCACCAGCATCAGCATACTCAAAAGTAAAGACCCAGGATAGTCCTTTACGCAAATGGGTGACCTCAAAGGGAGAAGTTAAAGCCATCATTTCGAGACTATCTGGCTCTGGGCAGGCTCCTGCGGTCATCAACGGTCAAAGCATTTCTTCCTCTCAAATTACAACTAGTGTTACGGAGCACCCATCAAAAGATGTTACGTTTATTGGGGGCTCTCCCATTGTATGTCTGGCTGGTGCTATTCAACCTGTAAAGGAGGTCTCTGTGTCTGTGAGCAGTGCTATAGCATTAAATACAGCTACAACTGCATTGGGAGTGGCATCAACATCAGAGCCCTTGCTAAGTTTAATTTTGCAGACATTATCAGCACAAAGAACTGAGGCACAGGAGCACTATATACAGCTTAGGGCGGACAATACCATGATTCAGCAGTCACTAACCACAGTAACCAGCAAGGTGGCTGCACTTACTAACGAGGTGATAGAATTACAGCAACGACTGTCTGACAATGAGGATGCGATATCACATTCTACTAATCTTGTCCGCGGCCATGACAGTCAACTTATAGCCTTACAAGGGAAAATCGAAGATTTGGAAAACCGGCAACGTCGGAATAATTTGAGAGTATTCGGGGTCCTAGAAGGTAAAGAGGGCTCCAATCCACGGGCTTATATTGTTCAGCTATTCCAGAAGGCCTTCCCTGATCTTGCTGATTGGGACTGGGACTCTCAAATTCAACGAGCCCATAGGCTGCCGATTTTTCTTAATCAAACAGATCAGTCCAACTTACGTCGTCCGCGACCGATCCTCATCTATGTAGGTCATTTCCTACTACGTCAGGCTATTGCTATCAAAGCCCGACCTACTACACCGGTGGTTGTTGAATCATTTTCTATTATGGTAAGATCGGATCTATGTAAGATTACGATGGATAAAAGATGGAGAATGCGACAGCTTATTGACTCTTGGAAGGCACTTGGTGCCCTGGTCTATCTACAAGAACCGGCTCGACTGAAGGTTATAAAGGATGGCCGTTCACAGATCTATTATTCAGACCAGGAGGCAAAGTTGGCACTTTCTAGATGGCAGCAGAATTCTAAAGAATGATATGAATGGACAATATCCAGTAGTTTTTCTTTTTTGCCATTTCATGTTTTTTGGTTCTTTTTATGACTTCTGACACTTGAGTGGAGTTTTCTTTCCTTCTTTCTTTGCCTTCTAGATATCTTACTGTATTACTAATTGTAGTAGGGAGGCTCTCGGGGCGCTGCTCCTCTAGGCTGTCTTAGATCGACAGCAGGTTAGTGGGGGTGATTCCTTTTCTAGAACACTGGGTGGGTGGGTGGGGGGTGGTTCCTGACCTTAGGGTTGGGGTTGACTTTCAGGGGGTTTGCTGGCGGAATACAGGAAGGTACCGGGGGTTTAAACTACAGGGGGTACAGAATGATTGAATCAAATGTAAACAATTTGATAAATTGCAATGCTCAATGTCTTTATGCAATGGTTTTATTTCTTCTAATGCTTGTATTTGAAACATTTTTTCTCTAAACTTTATAAGGGATAACGTCTGGGGAAAGGCAAAAGCTATGCATAGTCTGAATTGTTATATGCCTCACAATGGGGATAATTAGATGTATCAGCTGGAATGTAGCTGGGTTGAATTCGTCATCTAAACGCCAACTGGTTAGGGAAGAGCTTAAGCTTTATAAACCTCATTTGGTAATTCTTGAAGAGACACATCTGGCTTATAAGGATAGAGGCGTGCTCAAACAGTTAGGCTTTGAAATAATTGAATGTACTTCACAGGGTGCAGCAATTAGAGGGGTAGCGATCCTTAAGGATAAGCAGCTAGTCTGCAAAAAACTCAAAACCGCTTCCGACCCAGGCAGTAGGTGGGCCATTGCACAACTTGAAATTTATAATAAAAAAAAAAAATTCTGTGCGGTGTATGGTCCAACTTTGGATGATCCCACCCTTTTTAACAAATTAATGCTAGAATTGCTTGACTGGCAAGGAGAAATAATTATTATGGGGGACTTCAATTGCACTTTAAACTATGATATCGATTCAACTAATAGGTCCGCCTTTCCGAGAATGCAGAAGGTTCGTGAGTCAATCTATGAATTGGCTCAGCTTCATGGTTTGTCAGATTTATGGTGGACATTACATCCCACTTTACCAGGATTTACATAATATTCTGCGCCCCATCGACATTATTCAAGAATAGATTTGGCCTTTGTTAGTAATAGTATTTTAGCAACAGCTCAAATAGAGGTCTGCCCACGGATAACTTCTGATTGTTTTGACCAGTTATCAGCTAGTAGCTGAAGATAGGAGCAAGCGATCTTTTTCATTTCCTAGATACTTGCTGACTGACCTGGAATTTATAACATATACTCAAGGGGTTCTTACTGAGTTTTTACGATCCAATATCAACACAGCTTCTCCTCTCATTGTATGGGACACAATGAAAGCTTATACATGTGGTACTACTCAACAATACATTTATCAGCTAAATAAAACTCATCAGAATAGTGTGAAGTCAACTTGCAATACATTAAAAAGATTAGAAATTATGCACGCGGAGGAGCTTATGTCTAGCGGCCCAAATAGTGATCTAATATATGCTTCTCTAATAAATACGCGCTTACTTTTGAGCAGGAAGTTCAAAGAAAAGATAGTAGCCGCTTTTAACAAAAATCGTTCTCACCAATATGAGCATGGGGATCAGGTTGGGAGGATTTTGGCATACCAGATCGTGGATAAAAAATCTAAAACGCGGATAGACGCGATAAAGGGTAGAGATGGCCGATTACATACTTCCCCTGATTCAATTCTAGAGCAATTTTCCCAATTCTATACAGAGCTCTACTCTCTGCCCGGTGACATGGATAAAATTGCATTGGAAGAGTACTTACAACTTGGCGATCCCCTATCTCTGCTCTGGAGGCAGCTGATTTTCTTTAACAAGATATTACTGATGAAGAAATAACATCTGTTATAGTCGCGCTGCCTTCCGGCAAGGCTGCTGGGGATGATACTTTGCCAATAGAATTTTATAAAATCTTTAAAAGTTCTATTCTCCCGTTACTTCATGATGCTATACACCAGATAGGGGAATGTATGGAAGCTCCCAAGTCCTGGGATATGACTAAAATTGTTTTTTTTCTTAAAAAGGGGAAATCTGTGGATGATTGCGGGTCTTATCGCCCAATATCCCTCATTAATTCTGACGCTAAAATCTTTGCCACAGTACTGGCTAACCGGCTAGCGCCCTCTATGCCGGATCTTGTATCCGATCAACAGCATGGGTTCATAATTGGTAGAGATACTACTGCTCATGTTAATACAGCCATAACAGCATTCGATATCGCTAACAGGACATTTCGTAATTTGGAGATGGTCCTTTTAGATGCTGAAAAAGCATACGATCGCGTCATGTGGGATGCATTATGAGCAATATTGACTAATAACGGATTACCAGGTCATTTTCTGAAATGGATCCGCGCGCTATATATCAACTCACAGGCTAAACTTTCATATACTAACTTGCACTCTGCTCCTTTTCCGATACGTCGTGGTACTCGGCAGGGGTGCCCACTTTCCCCCTTGCTGTTTGCTTTATACATTGAGCCATTCATTAAAGCACTAAATCGGAATACTCATATTACTTCATTTAGTAATGGGATGTGTCAACTCAGGGCTATTGCTTATGGCGATGATATTGCGGTTTTTACATCTGACCCAGTAACAGCATTGAGTGCAATCCATGAAGAAGCGAAAACTTTTGGTCATTTTCCAGGGTATAAACTCAATTCTCATAAAACCCAAATTCTCCATAACTTAGATTTGCCTACACCTATAACTGGTGGTTGCGCTGTCGCAACTTACTTGGGGGTTCGGATCTCTGCTACTATCGAACAAATATGGAGACTTAATTACGAACCATTACTTTATTCGGTTATACAAAAATTGAAGAGCTGGAATAAACTTCCAATAACTATTATTGGTAGGTCTAATATAATTAAGATGACAATCCTGCCTAAGTTTTTATATTTATTCCGAGCTATTCCTATACGTGTCCCCAACAATTTTTTCCAAAAATTGGAGGGTGCTATCAACAGTTTTATTTGGGGCTACAAGCAAGCACGCCGAGCGATACACGTTCTTAAACTCCCCTATAAGATCGGTGGATTACAACTTCCTGATTTCAAACTTTATTTTTGGGCAGCATTTACTGGGCGTTTGCAAAGCTTATTAACTGATAAACAACCATATTTTGGCCTTTCTCTTGCATTGGGCACAGATAGCAAAATGTTTTTGTATAGGATTAATGATCCTAATTATTATAAAAGGGTCTGCTTCAAGACCATTAGGGACACGGTCCGTATATGGCACGAAATCCTCGATTACTGCTCACTTACTTTCGAAGATCTCATACAACATTACTACTTTAAACTATGGAATAATCCAATTCTCCCAAGCATATTTCATGATCTTACTGCTTGTAGGTGGGCAAGGTGTGGAATTGAACAGCTTGGCCAGCTTTATGATCTCAACGGTTTTTGTACCTTTGCATCTTTACAATCTGCCTTTGGTCTTCCACAACAATCTTTCTTTAAATATTTACAAATCAGAGATTATTTTTTAAAACGACAATGGCTGCAACTTCCACATTCTAATTAATTATTGACATACTTCTTAAATCTTTTGCTTAAAGCCAGAATTAGTTCAATATATTTACAACTCTGCCGTTTCAGGTGTGATGATACCTGCCGTCTGGCTTCTAAATGGAGTCAGACATTAGGTATTATTACGGATACCTCTGAGATTGTTTCTGCTTTGGACACTTTAGATAATTCTATCCACTCTATAATAATAAAGTTGCAACAATTCCGGACTATCTGTATGCTTTACTATACTCCTGAAAGGATTAGCAAATGGTAACAAAAGGCACAGGGGTCTGTGGGAGATGGTGCAGAATCAGATAGATCATGCTGCCCCAAGTGCGGTCTTATGGCAGCTAACATTCTCCATATGTTCTGCACTTGTCCTATGTTATGTGATTTTTGGGACAAAGTTACACAATATATTGGTCAATGTTTGGGTTCTAATCTCCCTCTCACTAATAAAGAGATCATGTTAGGGTTTAAGGAGAGTGATAATCGTGCCATGAGAAGCTTTTTATCTATTGCACTAGTTGCTGCCCGTCTCTGTATTGCGAGAGCATGGATCTCGCCTAACCCTCCTATTTTTTTTTAATGGTTGGCTCTCATGAAAGATATATATGAGAGGGATCGGGCACTGGCCAAAACTAGAGCTATACGCTCTTTGCAAAAATGTGGCCGCATATGGGAATTTTTCGTGTGAATCGTGATTTCCTAGACATATATAGTTATTCTTTTTCTTTTCTTTTTTTTTTTCTTTTTTACTCACTTGCTTGAAATGATTATCTGCTATATGTATGCAATTAATTGCTATTCTTCTTTGTTTATTTATTTCTTGTTTGTGTACCCTCTGTATTTAAAAATAAAAAATTATAAAAAATAAAAAAAGGAGTTTGTCGCATTTATGTCAATGCCACCATTTCTTTTATATATCGTACATGTGTCACCTCTCCTGTGGTCACGCATTGACATCGGGGGTTCAATGATTTACTACAGACATGTAGACACTTTTTCCTTTGTATTACCAATTCATATGTGATACCACCTGCTCTCAATTCGTCCCCACTTGCTGAGTTGTTTGTGAGCCTGTGCAAGGTCAGTTACTGGTCTCAAACCAGAGGCCAGTCAGTAGCTCTTCAAGCAACAGAAAATCAGCACTTTTTTGTTTATTTGTTTCAGAGTTCTGCAGGCAGAAGAACAGGTTTGAGGTGGCTTCCTTTTCAAGTACCTCTCTATGTAGTTTTACAGACACAGCCTCTGTATGGGGTCATGCTCCTTACAGCAGGATAGTCTCCAGCCTGGAGCACACACAACAGAGGCATAAAGAAGTGTGAACTATCTGTTCCTGGCTATGCACAGACGTAAGACAGTGATAAGGAAAGAGACAAAAGAATGGTTTTACCTATAAAACCCTACTCACTCTGAACAAAAGATTGCAGCTCCCTTCGCCCCCACCATCTACCAAGTGGCAGTGCTACAGGAATTTCTATTGGAGCCTTGTCTCCTTTGTTCTTACTTTGCTGTCTAGGTCTCCTCCTTCCTGCATCCTGATATATTTCTACTGTCTGGGAAAATAACTTCACCTCCATCTTGTGCACAGGAACAGGCTCAGGACCATTGTTCCCTGTAAGCTGCGCGCTTGTGCGCGCGCGCACAGGGCCTTTCCCAAGCGCGCACACAGTCTCTTACAAAGCGCGCACGTCTCTGCTTCGCAAGAGATTTAGACCGTTCACCAGCCACAGCATTTTGAATGGGAGCGCCGTGAAAAGTACGGTCTTTTTCTTGGTGATGAAGTGCACTGAGTGTGCATCTACAAAGCAGGGGGAGCAGCAGTTTTGCATTTCAGGTTAGGGCCTGTGGAATGCCATAGAGTCTGGGGCAGGCGGCAGTTATACAAGCCGCTTTCGGTTTTCATGTCGGAGGGGTGGGGGGCCTTCACACATTCACCAGAAATGTTTATTTTAATTTCAGTGTCTGCTCGGTTTGTAGCATGCACGGACATGTTACAAGAAACAATCATTTCTTGTTTCTTATCAAACTACAGCTGTTCGTACTGTAGAATCGGAACTGCTTTGCACTTGCATTTTTATAACATGCACTGTAAACATGCCGGTCCCTATAGTGCAGGCCATGTTTTCTCTCTCCCCGTGACCCCCTACCCACCTCCTACACCCACTATACGGGTATGGTACGGCCCCTGTTCGAGGTTGCTAAAATTAAATAATGAAACTGCAGTGTTTTAGGATCAGACTTCGGGTAAATAATTCCGTTTTTTACTGCTTTAAAAAAAAAATTGTTTCAAATGATAACTTATGATGCTTATGTCTGATTTTTTATGGCATTGCTCTGTTGCTGTGCGGCTTTAGCACTTGGTGCAGTCATACCTAGCACTGACCTTGTGGAGTGGGGGGTGCTGTGTTCAAAATAACTTTTCGTTTAATAGCAGGTGCTACAGATTTCCCTTGGTGTCCAGCAGTGTCATGTAACAAAAGTGTCAAGATAACTCTGGTGATTAATGCTCCTGCTGGACAGAGAGCGGAGTTTTGTCTAGTGGCAGTTTCAGCTCACCCTAAAGTAGAGCAAAGGGTTCATGTGCCTGCTACAAAGACGTGTAACATGCAGATCACAGAACTGAGTGTGAGTGAACAATGAGTAGGGTAGAGTTAGTTTCTTCCCAAACTTCTCTGTCAGTTTCAAAATGACCATTACAAAAGCCTGCCCCAGTTTAGGTGGGTGTGGACAGTTACTGTTAGAAAATCTCCAATGTATTCACCTAACATCACATAGCACATCACCACAAATAATGGAATTCCTTTAAAATAGTTTTCCATTTTATTAGACAAATGCAGAAATTAAGACCTGTTTTACTTTGAAAGGCCTACTGAATGCTATGAATGTGGATCTAACATTGGGCCGGGAACAGGCTAATGACATGTAAGCAATGGATCAACCCGTGAGTAGGTGATGTGTGCTCCCTGCTTGAATCAGCAGGGGTGCATTTTGCGCCTGCTGCAGGAGCCTGGGTTTTAACAGAAGCATGCACAGATAGCAACTATGCAAGTCTGACTTTACCAAAGCGACACAAATTAAAAGAGCTACATTGGGACTTGTAGTGTTAGAGTCTAAGATCAAAGAGACAGCTGCTGCTAACACATTCGAGCACCAAGATAACTGACCTTAGATACTTTGATAGGATCCACAAACTGATGGAGGCTTCAGACCATCACTCAAAGAACCTCCACTAAACTACTGGAAATAGTTGACCTGTTTTCACCAGGATACTTTGAACAAGATGAGTAACGGGTAGCTTGAACATGATAAATAGAGTAATATATAATACATCCCAGAGATTTTTGAAGCAGCCACAAAACAAAGTAATAAAAACATATACGGATGTCCTAGAGCAGTGTTTCCCAAACTGTGGTCCGCGGACCCCCAGGGGTCATTGACACATTCCCAGGGGGTCCGCAGGCAGCAGTTTTAAAAGCACTGAAAAGTTCCTTGTATAATTAGCAGTTTTCGAGCAACAATAAAAGTGTCAAGATAACGCCAGTGATTAATGTACCTGCTGGAGAGAGATGAAAGTTTTGTCCAGTGGCAGCTTTGACTTATCTAATGTAGCACAGAGGGTCAATATGCTTACTGTAAAGAACGTGTACCATGCATTTTAAAAATACAGTATTTTATGTGCATAGGTCAGTGGGTTACTGCTTTTGTCACAGAGATTCTTTTGTTACTGTGTAGTTCATAAGTGACAATCGTAATCTAGCACAGTGACCTATTGTCGTGTAGTTCCTATAGTACCCCTGCAGGACCTGCGTGCTTGGATAACATAAACCGTGGGCTTGGTGTTAGACTGATTCTGTGCACCCCCACCGCGTATGTTAGCCAGATTTGCATTAGCTAGCTCACAGTGCCACTAGAATATCCTCTTATCGGGGAGAGATTAGTTTCTGGCAACCTTAGATCATGACAACCCTGATCCCTCAGAATTGTGGAAACAATGTACTACTTTTCGCTTAGTCACTCGTGCTTACTTATTCGGTTTGTCTCAGAGAATTACACAGAATAAACAGTCTGGCCGTTTCAATAAGTATTTATTGAACAGTTGTTATTCTAGTGTAAAATATATGTGCTGCAGCAACCAGCAGACAATAGCAGAGATATATTATCAGCAGTACGATGAGAGTGAAGGGATAGTACAGTTCTACCATATTGCAAGAATCATAAATACATACATGAATATAAAAAGCATTATGAAAAGTGCGCATACTCCTACGATGCCTAACTAGATGTACCTCAGTGTACCTAGCATATGTGTAGGTCTAAAAGCCTAAGAGCCAAGAATCCTTCTAGGATTTAGTCGAACCCCATTACCTGAATGGAGAGAGTGTGGGACCCCGTCCTGGTCTTGAGTTGGACACCCCGCAAGGGCTATGTTAGACCGCGGTCAGCTGGAGCGACTGCATGCAGGAGCCTCAGCGTCTCTGGTCAGTGTGTCAGCATGGAAGTCTCAGTTCCCTCTATCTTACCGTGGCAAGATGTGGTGTATTTATACCCTAAAGTGTTTCGTCCCTCAGTATGGTTTGTATTGGTCTTTGTTAGACATGAGGAAGACGTCAGGGGTGAACTTTGTACATATATATTATGCGGGAGATGTAGCTGGTGAATGATCATGCATAATTTATGAGTACATTGTAGGCCTGTGTTCGGGAAAAACCCTGCAGTGTTCTAACCACAGACTAGATAACGTTCAACCCTCAGAGCTCGTTGTGTACTGTAGGGAACTAATGTAGGTGAAAGATCATGCCTATATTAGGGCATAGGAGATCATGACTATAATAGTGCATAGACGATTATGAGCAAAATAGGGCACATACGATTATGACCATAATAGGGCATATGTGAATATGACCATATGCGGCATATATGAACGCGTCTATATTAGGGCCTCTATATGAAACATAACACCCACTCCACTTTCGAATTGGATGACAATGACCATACTTAAAATCTGGAAATTTTAAAAATTCTCTTAAAAACATGGTTTTTAAAAAGACATTTAAAAATGAAGAAAAATGTTAAAAGTCACCTTATTCCTTTGTTGCCACTTGAAAAAGTCAATTCTGTCTCACTTATAAAAGTTGCATTACTACAAGCAGAGAAGGCCATTATTTCTCAAGTGAAAGTGTCAATTTAGGAAGTGTTCCAAATTTAGTTAGTTTATTTATGAAACGAAGTGGAGAAGCCAAATTCTTTCCCAGGACGCGATGAGCCAATTCAAGATTAAGTGTCCTGGCTGGGAGATACAGCATTATCGGTGTTAGCTACTGCAGACGACAAATCCAACGCCTCACAGAGAACGTCAATCGCACATAGATGGAATTCAGCACTGCCAACAGTCGGTGCTGCGGCAGCTTGTGCGGCAGTTGTTACCTGAGTGCCTGTGGAGGAACCACCTAACCCAGCAGGAGCAAACAGCACCTGTGGATTCTCAAGGAATGCATTCATCAGAATTGGAAGACGCTGGGGACAACGCAGAGCATGGGCCTTTAGGGGGTCCAACATAGCATCCATGTCCGGAGGCGTATCTGATGGAAACGTTAGACAGAGATCCAACGTGCATTCTTCTCCGCAAAACAGGCATCGAAGAACAGGTAAGATGCAGTCCACCCAGACTGGTCTAAACGATAGAAACCAAGAGGCGTTCAGTTCTCTTAGGCAAGGTATACCCAGAAGCTGCACCATGCGTTCACGGTATTTCCGCACCATGAGTATGTTGGCCATTTCCTCGGAAATTGGGCCGTCCATTGCGTAGCAGTAAGATTACAATCAGGACTCCTGCAATTAGGAACAGGATAAGCGGGAGACCCCCAAAGACGCTTCCAATACGGAGTGTATCAAATTTGGGATTACTCCGAGGACTGTCTGAAAGGTGCTTAATAGTCCTGACCCTATGGTCTTAAATAGGTGTACAATACCGCTCGTATCAGACATGTTGAAGATATGACTCACCATTTCTGCGAAATGAAAGGGGCAGTTCATACGTATAAGCGCCTGTATCTCAGTCGAGGTCCTTGCAACTTGAAGTTCAAAGGTTTCTCGAGCGGAGGTTAAGGGCACGGGTTGCTGTAAAAGCATGGCTTTCAGTCTGCTCAAAGTATCAAATTGTATGAAGGAAACATTCAACGAAGGCCATAATGGTGCCTCCCTGACTGTGTTCAGTGGCGGAAACAATACTTGCATACAGCAAGTAACCCTGGAGTCAACAGTGACCAGATAGGCGACGCCTGGAAGCATCCCGCAGCAACCTTGATCATTTAGCATCAAGTAACTCCCATTCAAGAGTAGCTGGAAAACCGGCGTGAACATGGCCGCTGGGGTCCCTGACATGTGACAAGATAGATTCACTACCGAACCACTACATGCTCCGTGCAGAGAAATATCCTGACACATGAGAGAACCGCTTAAAGCGTTCTTGCAGTTTGTACCACTCAAATACACTTCTCGATCCCCATTCCGGCATCAATATCTATATGGTAACTCCCAAGTTTCCTTAATGTATCCCTTACCGATTTTTTCATATTTGCCTGCCTGCCTTTGCTCAAGGCAATATTGAAACTGAAACGTAGTGACTGGCAGAGTGATTTGGCCATGAATTAGCCATTCAGTTGATGGTAATTTGGCTACAGTGAATGGTAACCTATCCAGTTTCTCAATATGCAGCATTGTATATTTGGCTCCCTTTTGTGCCATTTCTGTCTGTTTATCAGTTAGATTGTATTCTGAAAACAGAGACGTGGTGTTTATAAAACGCCAGGGCACATAGCCTGCACGCAAAGATTGCAGCGTCCAGCTTAACATCATAATAGAACGTATTTGGGATTGCCCGTGTTGCAACAAGGCCAGATCTTGTTCTAATATGTCGATTGCCAAAGACACAATGTTGCCTAAGGAGTAAATCCTGGAGGTTAAAGTTGTTAACCCATTATCCACTACAGCTAATGCCTTCTCTAAGTTAATACGGTCTATTTCCCGTATTCTTTCTGCGGCCTCCTGTTGGGATATTTTCCAGTTTTCATTATAATAGGCATAAATGCCAGCATATATGAAACGTTTCTGACGTGTTTTCCTTGGGCCTGACAAGAAATCCCTAAGGTCTACATCAGGTGTGAGTAAGGTCAAGTGATGTTTTACTTCTGTGAGTGTTGAGGTCTCTAGCCAATCAAGGCACAACTTCCCAACACTATAGGATGTCACTACCCCTGGGTGTTGTCTCTGTACATAGCGTGTATCTGGCCTACTGATACTAAACCCCTCGGTTATACCTAGGAATCTCTGTTGACATGTGTTTGTGTCAATGGGCCAAATCAGCCATTCTGTCCAATTGGGATCTGACCTGTTGTACTGGAGAATGTCATCTAATCCTACCCCATGTGTATTTGAATTCTGCCCCCCACCCATCTGTGATGGTGCTGGAAACCCAGGCGAGTTAATTTCCTTGTTCTTGGCTAATCCAAGACAGGATGTCTGTTGCACAGTGTCATTTAGAAATATCATCTGCTGTGGAATGAGGCATGCTTTAAAAAGCGCTTCTGTTCCCTGGACTTGCCAGTCCCTAGAACCCCAGATTGATTTTAAATCTATAGTGTCCTTCCATAGTTCGAAACCCTGTGTAGACAACTGGGCCATAAAGGAAGCAGAGTAAATCTGTTTGGTGTTAGTCAACATAATTTTCTGTGCTGATGTTGTTGCCACTTTGTAATAAAATGACTTCGGGTCAGATGTATTAAACCTTGAAAAGCTTGTGAACTTCTGTGCAAACGTTTGCGAACTACCTCTTGGAGGTGTTGGGCAGTGTTCCCACTGGTGGTATTCAAATACATTTCTCGGTGTTATGGATTTATGCAAGAAATGATGACCATAATGTTGGTAACAGTACAATGTATCATAGTCTGAAGTACCTTCTAACATTTCATTGTTCGGAAATGCTGCAGTTTTTTCTAAATCAGACATCATATTATGCACAGTTTCAGTGTCCCAATCATCAGAAGATGTACTGGAGGTAATGATATCACTTAAAGAAATTTTAAATACACGTTTAAGCTTTAAAAGTTCAGTCGTACCGAATATATCAAAATCAATCTTGTCCCATACTATACCGTCCGGTATAGGAACTGCTGTGATGTTCACTGAAGACAAGTCTCTTGGTTCACGATGTGAAGACTGGTGTGGCTTTAAAATCAAATTGACTCTTTGGGCTGTGAGAGCTCTGCTGGAGGTATCGTCCATTAATAAGCATTCTAAAAGTTATAATTAAACCTAGCCAGAAAAGGAAAAATAGAATCCCAGTGATATACCATAGTTCTATCCAAGGTGACACCAGGTAAGTCTTTCTAAAAAGTTCAAAAGTCAATGAGTTTCTGTTTGTGTGATTTTTTGGCTGGCATCGTTTCCGGCTCGCTTGGATCCAGTGAAAACGTATCAAAGTTCATGAAATAGCCAGAAGCAGTTTGATCAATTGTTGGAATTGCATCGGGATTTGCTGAAATTGGATTTTGTTCTTGACGAGGCATGTTGACGTAGACGTCTGTAGTCGGTCTTATTGCAACTTGGTTGCTACGTTGATTTTCTTCTTGTTGAAGAGGAACGAGTTCCATAGTATTGTTGCTTAGTCCTTCATTCCGTACAGGTGGCTTTTAAAACGTGATGAGTCTTTCTGTTTGAACTTCTTGGATTGTAGCGAGAGGAGGGCGTCTGCTACTGTGGAGTCCACGAGGCCTACTGTTTAGTATCAGCCACATAGTGTGGTTTGATTAAGTCGATTGAGACAAATCTTTTCTCCTTTTTTCCAGCAAGAGGCGGCAGAAGTACAGTTCTTGTGCCTTGGATTGCTAGGACCGGTACAGCTGTTCTGTAAGATGGCCCAAATTCTTTCTTGTCTGCAATCTTCTCTCTGAACAGATCCCCAACTTTTGGGATCCAGACATGTCTTGCCGTTACTGCCTTGACTTCCTCAGTGGCGGTCTGTTTTAAGTGGACGTTGCTTTGTTGTGTTCTGGATTCATTTAGATCCTGTAAAACAGCCAAACGATCATGGATATCAAATAGTTTTTCATCCGCCACTGTGCCTTCACAATATAGATCAGGTACCCACATTCTTGTCCCAAATAGGACCTCGTAAGGAGTGACACCCCCTAGAGAGCTTCTTGGCTGATTGTTTATTGCTCTTTGGACCCCATAAAGGTGATCGACCCATCTACCGCCTTTGCCTAATACCCTAGCTGTTAAAGACTGCTTTAAGTCCCGGTTTTTCCTCTCCGCAATCGAATTTCCCTCAGGATGGTACGGAGAGGAGTATCGCAATGCTACGCCCATTCCTTCCATGGCCTCTTTGTAAGCCCGAGAGTTAAACGCCGGGCCACGGTCAGAATGTAACGTGCCAACTGCGTATGTGCCGATCAAGACTCGCACATCTTTTATAACAGTTCGAGCGTCAGCACAGCACTGAGGCCAAACGCATAGGAATCTAGAGCAGGAATCCACTGCAACCATGATATATTTCTTGGCCCCATCCGATTGTAGGGGTCCGCAGTGGTCCAAATAAACACATGTGAGTGGTTTGTCTGATTTTAGTAATGGTGTCTGCGCTGGGCGTGTTACGTTGGAGCCCTTCATCTGCTGGCAGATGTCGCACTTTAAGACATAGTCTTTGGTCTACTTTGTTAACCCTGGCCACCAGTAGCGCTGTTTCAATAAAGAAATAGTCGCTGTAACACCTGTATGCGCAGAGCCCAAACCCTTGTGTGCTGCTAGAATTAAGCCTTGCCTACGATCCATATTTGGTATTACTCTATCTCCCACTCCAGGAATCTGAGCATATGGAATGTTTTGGGCATCTAACTTGTAGGAGTACTTGAGTGGAAATTTCTTAGGTACTGCTGTGCTGCCTTTGCGTGAAGCATTGACAGCTACCAAAATCTCGCCGTCTATTCTCGTTTTTGAACGAGTGATTGCAGCTACGGACGCTGTGCGTACAGCCCCCTTTGCGGCTTCATCAGCCAATGAATTCCCTTCAACGTGAACGCCTTCACGCTGATGACTCAGTGTATGTATCACGTGAGCCCTTGGTAGTTCGTTACTCCACTACCTGTTCCCATAGTATTTTATGCTTAATTGTGCCACCTTTCGCGTCTTTAAACCCGTTTTGTTCCCAATGATGTAAATATTCATTGTACGACTGTACACAGTAAAAGGAATCACACACAAATAGTGTGGGGAATTCGTGTTCCGTATTTACCAGTGCCAGTAGTAGTACTTTTAATTCTGCTAACTGAGCCGTGCAGTCTCCTAGAGATTGCGTTTTAGTGCAACTTGGATGGAACTTTCCATCGTGCATGCGACCTTTAACGATTGCACATGCTGCGCTGTAAGCTTGCTTACTCCCTATGGCCGGTTGAGCAGATCCGTCAGTGTAAAAAATGTATTCATACTGATCTAGAGGCAAAATCTCATTTGGTAGAGGATATTCTTGTTCGTATTGCAGAAATGCTTGTGCTTTTAAACTTGGATCAAATCTGTATTCAACATCCGTTGCAGTAAGAGAATTAGCCCATTGTATCCATCTGGGATCTAAGGCTTTCGCATTAGGAATGCTAGCCTTTGTAACAGCCTCTAAGGCTGGTACTGGGGTCACGACTGTTAGAATTGGGGGTCTCTAGTTGGCACAGGTAGGTACTTGTGACAAATAAGGACCCTCGCCACTAGTCAGGGTAAAGGGGTACACTCCTAAAATAACCCCTGCTCACCCCCTTGGTAGCTTGGCACGAGCAGACAGGCTTATCTCAGAGGCAGTGTGTAAAGCATTTGTGAACACATACAGTAATCTAGTGACACACTACAGATGGACACCACACAAGGTTTATATCAAAAATAAGTATTCTTTATATAGTTTTAACACAAGACCATAAACGACAAAAATCCACAATACTGTACTTAAAATGGTAGTTTTAGCTTAGTTCAGTTCAGTTCTTAAGATGCGACACTTTAGGTCAATGTACCTTACGATGCGGGACGCTTCCACAACAAGCAATGTTGCAGCGATGGAAATACGACAAAGTTCTGGTGCAAAGAAATAAAGACGTCAAGTTCTTCCTGATGCGGCACGCTTCTCCGAGGTTGCGAGAAGTCTCGACTCGATGCGTCAGCTACAGCGGCGACACCCTTGTTCAGCGATGCGACGGCAACAGCTTCGGCTGCGACACTCTTCTCCAACGTTGCGAGACGCTTCCGCTCGATGCGACAACTGCAGCGGCGACACCCTTGTTTCGTGATGCGACGGCAGCAGCTCCGACGGCGGCACGCTTCTCCATGGATGCAAGGCGCTTCTCTTGATGCGGTGCAATGCGACAGCTACAGCGGCGACACCCTCCTTCGGAGTTGCGACGGCAGCGGCTGCGGCGGCGACACGCTTCTTCCTCGATGCGAGACTCTTCTCTTGATGCGGTGCAATGCGACAGCTACAGCGGCGACACCCTCCTTCGGAGTTGCGGCGGCAGCAGCAGCGACGGCGACACGCTTCCTCTTCGTTGCGGGACGCTTCTCTCGATGCGGTGCAATACGACAGCTACAGCGGCGACACCCTCCTTCGGAGTTGCGACGGCAGCAGCAGCGACGGCGACACGCTTCTTCCTCTTGAGTCGCGCTTCCAGCTCCTTGCGACACGCAGTCCCTTCAGAAGGCCCAAAACAGCAGCAGGCACTTCCAAAGGATTCTTGGGGAGCTGGTGGTTGAAGTCTGTTGTCCCTGAGACTTCAGCAGGAGGCAAGCTCTTTTCTCAAGCCCTTGGAGATACTTTACAAGTTGAATGAAAGTGCACACAAAGTCCTTTCTCCTTCCTTTGGGAGTCAGGCAACCACTGCAGGCAGATCCCTCTAGCTTAGGGATAGTCTTCTCCTCAGTTTCTTCTTGGTTCCGCTCCTCAGCAAAGGTTTCTTCTTGTTTTCCCAAAGTGATCTAATTTCCTAGGGGTCTGGGTCCCCTTTTTATACACAGTTTTCCTTTGTTCTCTGAAGGCAGAGAGGCCTCTGCCTAGTCAAAACCAGTTCTGGTCAGTCCTGGAGCACTTTGTTTTTCTGACTCCTTCTTTCCTTTCAGAATGTGGGGCAGGGTGCTCAGCCGCCCGGCAGGAGGTGGAGCCAGCATTGTGGAAGGCAGGCACAGCCCTATTCAAACCCAGGTGCAACTCCTCCCTCCACTCTGGATGCAGATCTTTCTATTCAGCCCTGTGCTGACTCACCCTGTCTCCTGTAGCCACCCCCAGCCCCTGTCACTCAATCTCCAGACAAGGAATACACAACCTAGCAGAGGCAGGCTTGGAAGTTTAGGCAAGAAAATACCCACTTTCTAAAAGTGGTATTTTCAAACACAGAATGTTAAAACCAACTTCACTAAAAGATGTATTTTATCATTCTGAGTTCAGGCATACTAAATTCGTTTTTCTACCATGTTCCCTGGGTCAGTTCTGACTATAAGGTGTAATAGTCAGTCTGCCCATTCTGGCCTATGGGAAGCAGGTAGCCTTGCAATAGTGAAAAACGAAAATGGCTGTAATTCACTATTAGGACATGCCACACACACCAGGGCATGTCCTACCTTGTACTCACAATGCACCCTGCCCTAGGGCCTACTTTAGGGGTGACCAACATGCAGTAAAGGGAAGGTTTTAGGGACGGGTAAGTGGGTGTACTCGCCAAGTCGACATGGCAGCCCTAGGCTGCACACAGGCTCTGCAATGGCAGGCCTGAGGCACATTTACAAGCCGCTTCTGTGGGTGGCACAACCAGTGCTGCAAGCCCACCAGCGGCATTGGATTTACAAGCCCTGGGCACTCTCAGTGCACTGTACTAGGGACTGACAAGTAAACCAATCATCCAATCATGGAGCCACTAATACATAACACAATTTATCATAGGGAGCACTTGCACTGTGGCACTGAATGGCAGTGGCACAGTGCCCAAAGCATCAAACACCAGCAAAAACGGATCGGTAACATCGGAGGCATCATAAAAAATGGAAGGGAGACCCACGCCAAGGGTGCCAGGTCTAACACGTGTCCCCTCCAGCTGAAATGTGGGGAGAACTACCCTACCTCAGGGAGTTCTCTTCACTAAGGCGGAAAAATCTGGACAGACCATCAGCATTGGCGTGTTCTGTACCAGGGCGGTGTTCCACTGTGAAATCCATCCCCTGTAGGGAAATGGACCACCTCAACAGCTTTGGATTCTCACCCCTCATCTGCATCAACCATCTGAGGGGCCTGTGGTCTGTCTGAACCCGGAAGTGAGTCCCAAACAGGTATGGTCTCAGCTTCTTCAGTGCCCAGACCACAGCAAATGCCTCACGCTCAATAGCACTCCACCTCTGTTCCCGTGGTAGTAACCTCCTACTGATGAAGGCTACGGGTTGATCTAGGCCCTCCTCATTCATCTGTGACAGAACAGCCCCCACACCATGCTCTGAAGCGTCTGTTTGTACTACGAACTCTTTGGAGAAGTTGGGTGCCAGGAGCACGGGCGCCGTGCACATGGCAGTTTTCAGGGCCTCAAAAGCTGTCTGACAGGTGTCAGTCCAAATCACTTTCCTGGGCTGCTTCTTGGAAGTCAGCTCTGTCAGGGGCGCAACAATGCTGCCATACCCCTTGACAAACCTCCTGTAGTAACCCGTGAGTCCTAAGGCGGCTCTCACCTCTGTCTGGGTTTTGGGGGGTTCCCAATTCAGAATGGTTTCAATTTTGGGTTGTAGGGGCGCCACCTGGCCGCTCCCCACTTGGTGTCCCAAGTACACCACGGAACCCTGCCCGATCTGGCACTTACTCGCCTTGATCGTGAGGCCTGCCCTCCGCAGCGCCATCAACACTTCTCAGAGGTGGCGCAGATGTTCTTCCCAACTGGCGCTGAACACTGCGATGTCATCCAGGTAGGCGGCACTGAACGAGTCCAGTCCAGCCAACACCTGGTTGACCAACCTCTGGAAGGTGGCAGGGGCATTCTTCATCCCAAAGGGCATCACCCGGAACTGGTAGTGCCCATCTGGGGTGGAGAATGCTGACCTCTCTCTTGCCCCATCAGTCAAGGCGATCTGCCAGTACCCAGACGTTAAGTCAAACGTGCTGAGGTACCGTGCAGCCCCTAGCCGATCTATGAGCTCATCAGCTCTGGGGATGGGGTGCGCGTCAGTCCTGGTGACTGAATTGAGTCCTCGGTAGTCCACACAGAACCGGAGTTCTGGTGTGGCACCCGGTGCGGCAGCCTTTGGGACCAAGACCACTGGGCTGGCCCAAGGACTGTTAGAGGACTCAATCACCCCTAACGCAAGCATTTTGGAGACCTCCTCCTTGATGCAAGCTCTCACCCTGTCAGTCACCCTGTAAGATTTGTGCTTCACAGGTGTACTGTCCCCAGTGTCCACATCATGGATGCACCAATCTGTGACACCGGGAACCAGGGAGAACAGATCAGAAAACTGTCCCAGCAACTGGCGGCAGTCATTCTGTTGCTCAGGGGTCAGGGTGGAAGAGAGGTTGACACCATCCACTGACCCATCTTGCTCTGTTGCTGACAGGAGGTCAGGAAGAGGCTCGGTCTCCTCCTCCATCCCAGCATCTGTTGCTAAGAGCATGCCCACTTGGGACCTCTCCAAGTGGGGCTTCAGGCGGTTGACATGCAGGACCCTCAAGGGGTTCCTGGGAGACCGCAAGTCCACCAAGTAGGTAACCGGACTTTTGCGCTCTACAACCTCAAAGGGTCCGGTCCACTTATCCTGGAGCGCGCAGGGCTCCACTGGGGCCATGACCCACACTTTCTGACCAGGCTGAAGCTCTACCAGAGTGGCATTCTGGTCGTACCACCGCTTCATCTCCTCCTGGCTGGCTTCCAGATTCGCCTCAGCGAGTTGCCTGAAACGCCTAGTTTGGTTCCTAAAGGCCAGCATGTAACTGTATACATCCTGGGGAGGTTTCCTGGGAGATTGCTCCCAGCCTTCTTTGACCAAACTTAGAGGTCCTCTTACTGGGTGTCCATAGAGAAGCTCAAAGGGACTGAACCCTAGAGATTTCTGTGGCACCTCACGGTAAGCAAAGAGCAGGCATGGTAAGAGGACGTCCCACTTACGCCTCATAGGTTCCTCAAGACCCATAATCATGCCTTTGAGGGTTCGGTTGAACCTTTCAACCAATCCATTTCCTTGGGGGTGGTAAGGAGTGGTAAACTTGTAGGTTACCCCACACTCCTGCCACAGGGACTTCATATACTTGGAAATGAAGTTGGTCCCCCGGTCAGACACTACCTCGCTAGGGAATCCCACTCGGGAGAAAATTCCCATCAGTGCTCGTCCCACCACGGGGGCCGTCACTGTCCTCAGAGGTATGGCTTCCGGGTACCGGGTGGCATGGTCCACCAAGACCAGGATGAACCTGTTGCCCATGGCTGTCTTGGGGTCCAGTGGCCCCACAATGTCAATACCCACCCGTTCAAAGGGGTGCTGACTACAGGGAATGGCTGGAGAGGAGCCTTGCGCTTCCTCCCACTCTTTCCACTTGCCTGGCAAGTCTGACATGTCCTGCAGTGAGTGTCTGAACTCCTGCGCATTTGGGGCCAATAAAAGTGGGTGACAAGCCTCTCAAAGGTCTTGTCCTGCCCCAAATGTCCTGCCAATGGAACATCATGAGCCAGCCCCAGTAGGAAGGCTCTGAAGCACTGGGGTACCACCAGCACACGGGCTGACCCAGGCTCAGCAACCTTAGGCTCCGTATACAGGAGATCATTCTCCCAATAGACCCAATGTGACCCAGACTGATCACCTGTTGCCTGGTCTGCAGCCTGTTGCCGCAGACCCACCAGAGAAGGGCATTCTTTCTGCTCCTTGCAGAATTCTTCCCTGGAGGGTCCTCCTTCTTGCTGCCAATGGGTCAGCTCAGGCAGGTCCCCCAGTTCAGCTACCTGTTCCCCTGTAGGCTCCAGGGCATCCCCCTCAAGGTCTGCCTCCTCCTGGACCGTGGGAACTTCGGGGGCCGGTTTCCCGCGCCCCCTGCCTCTTCTCGTGACGGCAGGTACCTGGGCCTCCCTCTCAGGCTCCAGGTCCTCTTGAGCACCTTTACTTGCTGCCATGGACCGGGTGGTCACACACGCCCAGTCAGGCAAACCCAACATCTCTAAATGAGCACTTCGCTCCACCTTCGCCCAAGGTGAGCTCTCCAAGTCGTTCCCTAACAAACAGTCAACAGGCATGGCGGGCCTCACAGCTACCTGAAGAGTACCAGAGACCCCCCACTCAAAGGGAACCTGAGCCACTTTGCAGTGACTCTCTGTGTTGTCAGCGGCAACAACTGGATAGAATGCATGGGGGACAACCTGCTCTTGAGACACCAGGTGACACTTGACAGCTGTCACACTGGCTCCTGTATCTCTAAGAGCCTCCACCCTATGGCCATTGATGGTCACCCACTGCCTGTATTTCTTAGTGTTATCAGGCAGCTGGGTCTTGGGGACCATCTCACAGTCTCCTAATGAGACAAGGGACATCTGTGCGGGACCCCACCCCTCTGGGGCATCCATCTCCTCCCCCAGGGCTACACTAGCCATCTGCCGGGGGGGCTGCACCAGTGGGTGCGGTCTTTCCAAACTGGCGGCACCTGGGATCACTCGCTATATGACCCAGGTCCCCACATTTGTAGCATCTCAGGGGTCCCCTTTGAACAGGTGGACCTGTCGGGGCCCCTGCGGGTTTCGGGGGAGGCTGGGAACCTTTCCCTTGGTTCCCTTGGGGACTACTTTGGGGCCTTCTTTGGAACTCCCTCTGTTTACCCTTGTCCCCCCACTCTTCTGCTGGGGACCCTGCCCACCCTTGGCTGAGTCTCCCACGTGACCCTTGTGGACCCTGGTACTGACCCAGCGGTCCGCCTCCTCAGCAAGCTTCCTAGGGATAGTCAGCTTGCTATCTATCAGGTGCTGGCGTAGCTCTGGAAAACAGTTACTTGACAAGTGCTCCCATGCAATCAAATCAAGGAGCCCCTGAAAATCATCAACCTTGCTACCCTTCACCCAACCATCCAATGCTCTGCAGAAAAAAGTGACATATTCAACCCAGGTACTGTTCTCTATCTTCGTGCAACCCCTGAACCTCTGCCTATACAATTCAGGAGTTAAACCATACCTAGACATTAAAGCATCCTTCATGTGGCGATATGAATTATGGACATCAGAAGGCAAATCTAGCAGTGTGTCCCGCCCCTCACTAAGGAACCGTCCCCACAACCCCGCTCCCCAATCCTTCTCAGGGACCCGGTGGGAAGACATGGCTACCTCATAGGCCTTGAACCACTGCCCAATGTCATCATTTTTAAAAAACTCTTTGACCACATCTTTAGGAATATATACTCTAGATTCCACAGGCATTGACGGTGTGCTGCCACCAGAGGGAGTAATTTCTAAGCTCCTAGCTTTCAAATCCAACTCCCTCAAACTTCTATCATGCTCAAGCTGTATCCTCTTTTCTTCCAGGGCCAGTTTCCTAATTTCCAATTGCCCATTCATTTTGGCCAGCTCCAACTCATGCATCCTATTTCTCTCCCTGTCCTCCAGCTCTTCTGTGGACAGACCTTTGGCAGAAACACTGCTACCTGCTGGGGAAGGTGCCTTCCTTTCCCCTGGACCCAATGGCCCTTCCAGCTGCACATCTGCATTATTATCCCCTTCCTCAATCTCAGGGGTTTTCCTTGCTTCTACCCAGGCCCTCAGCGCCTTGTAGAACTCCTCCCTCCTGGTGAGCCCGGTAATTGCAACATTAAATCTTTTGCAGAAGTGCTTCAGCTGCTTTGCATTGTAGCATTCTAGTTTCTCCTCTTCCCAATCAAAATCAGCAGATGCTATGGATGCTGGTTTCATGATGGCTGACTTTGGCTAAAAATGGCAAGTCCTGAAAAAAATCTACCAACAGTATGTGGTCGCGTTTTGGTCTGCACTCACTAGTAGTGTTCACCAATCACTGTACATGAGTCACAAATGCAAGTCCAGAATCCTCACCGCTGACCACCAATGTTAGAATTGGGGGTCTCTAGTTGGCACAGGTAGGTACTTGTGACAAATAAGGACCCTCGCCTCTAGTCAGGGTAAAGGGGTACACTCCTAAAATAACCCCTGCTCACCCCCTTGGTAGCTTGGCACGAGCAGACAGGCTTCTCTCAGAGGCAGTGTGTAAAGCATTTGTGAACACATACAGTAATCTAGTGACACACTACAGATGGACACCACACAAGGTTTATATCAAAAATAAGTATTCTTTATATAGTTTTAACACAAGACCATAAACGACAAAAATCCACAATACTGTACTTAAAATGGTAGTTTTAGCTTAGTTCAGTTCAGTTCTTAAGATGCGACACTTTAGGTCAATGTACCTTACGATGCGGGACGCTTCCACAACAAGCAATGTTGCAGCGATGGAAATGCGACAAAGTTCTGGTGCAAAGAAATAAAGACGTCAAGTTCTTCCTGATGCGGCACGCTTCTCCGAGGTTGCGAGAAGTCTCGACTCGATGCGTCAGCTACAGCGGCGACACCCTTGTTCAGCGATGCGACGGCAACAGCTTCGGCTGCGACACTCTTCTCCAACGTTGCGAGACGCTTCCGCTCGATGCGACAACTGCAGCGGCGACACCCTTGTTTCGTGATGCGACGGCAGCAGCTCCGACGGCGGCACGCTTCTCCGTGGATGCAAGGCGCTTCTCTTGATGCGGTGCAATGCGACAGCTACAGCGGCAACACCCTCCTTCGGAGTTGCGGCGGCTGCGACGGCGACACGCTTCTTCCTCGATGCAAGACTCTTCTCTTGATGCGGTGCAATGCGACAGCTACAGCGGCGACACCCTCCTTCGGAGTTGCGACGGCAGCAGCAGCGACGGCGACACGCTTCCTCTTCGTTGCGGGACGCTTCTCTCGATGCGGTGCAATACGACAGCTACAGCGGCGACACCCTCCTTCGGAGTTGCGACGGCAGCAGCAGCGACGGCGACACGCTTCTTCCTCTTGAGTCGCGCTTCCAGCTCCTTGCGACACGCAGTCCCTTCAGAAGGCCCAAAACAGCAGCAGGCACTTCCAAAGGATTCTTGGGGAGCTGGTGGTTGAAGTCTGTTGTCCCTGAGACTTCAGCAGGAGGCAAGCTCTTTTCTCAAGCCCTTGGAGATACTTTACAAGTTGAATGAAAGTGCACACAAAGTCCTTTCTCCTTCCTTTGGCAGTCAGGCAACCACTGCAGGCAGATCCCTCTAGCTTAGGGATAGTCTTCTCCTCAGTTTCTTCTTGGTTCCGCTCCTCAGCAAAGGTTTCTTCTTGTTTTCCCAAAGTGATCTAATTTCCTAGGGGTCTGGGTCCCCTTTTATACACAGTTTTCCTTTGTTCTCTGAAGGCAGAGAGGCCTCTGCCTAGTCAAAACCAGTTCTGGTCAGTCCTGGAGCACTTTGTTTTTCTGACTCCTTCTTTCCTTTCAGAATGTGGGGCAGGGTGCTCAGCCGCCCGGCAGGAGGTGGAGCCAGCATTGTGGAAGGCAGGCACAGCCCTATTCAAACCCAGGTGCAACTCCTCCCTCCACTCTGGATGCAGATCTTTCTATTCAGCCCTGTGCTGACTCACCCTGTCTCCTGTAGCCACCCCCAGCCCCTGTCACCCAATCTCCAGACAAGGAATACACAACCTAGCAGAGGCAGGCTTGGAAGTTTAGGCAAGAAAATACCCACTTTCTAAAAGTGGTATTTTCAAACACAGAATGTTAAAACCAACTTCACTAAAAGATGTATTTTATCATTCTGAGTTCAGGCATACTAAATTCGTTTTTCTACCATGTTCCCTGGGTCAGTTCTGACTATAAGGTGTAATAGTCAGTCTGCCCATTCTGGCCTATGGGGAGCAGGTAGCCTTGCAATAGTGAAAACGAAAATGGCTGTAATTCACTATTAGGACATGCCACACACACCAGGGCATGTCCTACCTTGTACTTACAATGCACCCTGCCCTAGGGCCTACTTTAGGGGTGACCAACATGCAGTAAAGGGAAGGTTTTAGGGACGGGTAAGTGGGTGTACTCGCCAAGTCGACATGGCAGCCCTAGGCTGCACACAGGCTCTGCAATGGCAGGCCTGAGGCACATTTTACAAGCCGCTTCTGTGGGTGGCACAACCAGTGCTGCAAGCCCACCAGCGGCATTGGATTTACAAGCCCTGGGCACTCTCAGTGCACTGTACTAGGGACTGACAAGTAAACCAATCATCCAATCATGGAGCCACTAATACATAACACAATTTATCATAGGGAGCACTTGCACTGTGGCACTGAATGGCAGTGGCACAGTGCCCAAAGCATCAAACACCAGCAAAAACGGATCGGTAACATCGGAGGCATCATAAAAAAATGGAAGGGAGACCCACGCCAAGGGTGCCAGGTCTAACAACGACTATTATGCGTTTTCCCTGAGCCAGAGCTCTTTCTCTTGCTACAGCTGTCTGCACTGTTGTCAGGATTTTTTCTGTTGAAGTAAAACGCATCTCTGCGTTTGTGTACAGGTGTGATTTGTATGCGATTGGTACCGTTTCGCCTTCATTGAAAGATAAATAAGTGTACCCGCATTGACCCGCTATTACTCAGATCACTAAGTTGCGTACGTTTACGCGTGTCTGTAAATGTTTAGAAGCTATCATGTCTTCCTGTAGGGAATGCAGGATATTTGTATGTTCCTGTGTCCATTGTCTGACTGAAAAATCAGGTTTTATTAAGTTGTAGAAAGGTTTTACTCTTTCTGCGTAATCCAAAATATATGTTCGACCAAAATTTAGGAATCCCAGAATTGATTGTAAATTCTTTAATGATTTTGGAGGTTGGAGCAGCGCACACTTTTCTAAAAAGTTAGCTGCTAGGCTTTTTCCTTCACTTGACAGCTCATACCCTAAGAACAGGACATTGAGATGGGCAATTTTTGATTTTTTGAAATTAAATTTATAGCCCTCAGAGGCGAATCCCATAATAATGGTGCTCACCCTGGTCAAGTGCCTCGTTAAGTCATCGTCCGTCAGATAAATATCATCTACATAGGACAATGCTTCTTCATCCAAATGTTGGAGTAACTCTGTTACCCTTGCTGAAAACAACCCCGGGCTATTCTTATACCCTTGGGGCAAAAGACAAAATTGCCGTTGAGACCCTAGCGCTGAGAATGCGGTCAAATACCTGCTTTAAGGCGCAATATTTTGGCAGAAAAATCCATTTGAGATATCAAGTGTTGTTTTGTATTTTTGTCGCACAATGTTATTTATTAATGCGGCACTGTGTGCATTTTGTACTGCAAATGTCTTTGTGCAGGTGTTTAAATGTCTGTAATCTAAAACTAGACGATATGTGTTGTCAGGTTTTGATACGTCAAACAAAGGATTGTTCATTGGTGAGGTGCAATTTTCTATCACCCCCTGGTATTCAAGTTGATCTAGGATCTCCCTGACTTGTTTTTTAGCTTCCTGCTTTATAGGGTATTGCCTTTGGGCATTTGTTGAAACTTTTAATGGGATCACATGGTGGGTTGAATCCTCATCCCAACCAGCATGATTTTTGTACAATGCCGGAGCTAGGGCAACCGCCCACTCCTGCGCATATGCATGTTTTTAATGTATTGGAACGAGATCGGAAAATGCTGGAAAAATTACCTTTTCTCCCTTAGGGCACTCCATGATGAATGCTGGCGGCCAGTCTTGCTCTGCTAATAGGATGTCATATCCAGATGACAGATTTTTCCAAAATAGACCTTGAATTTTCCTGGGCTTGTCCCCCTCCATCCGGAGTGTTATCTCATGTAACTTATGTGGGACACTTACCCGAGTATCAGGTGTTTCCACCGTGATAAACTCACTAAACTCAGCTGTCACCAGAAATTCCTTCAGGTTCTGGTGAGCTATTGTTACTTCTGCCGCGCTGTCTAGCATCGTCAGAGCCCATTCCCCGTTCAGAAGCTGTGTCCTCAGAATTCTGGGCATGTCTGATCTTGAGACCTGCTATCTTCTTCTTTTTGAACTGAGGTTTCTGTTTTTGTTTATCTTCTTTTTTAGGTGCGTAGTCCGCAGCGCGTTGCGTGTCTCTGGACTTTGTACGCTCCTCTGACCGTCCTTCCCTCTCGGAGTTTTTTGATGAACCCTGAAAGGAACGAGAGGAACGTGTATCAGTATCCTGATACCTGTCAGGTTTTTTTATATTATCCCTATTCCTGAGGTTATACCTCCTTTCAGAGGGCTCCTGTTGAGGAGACCTACCTCTGGATTGAGATCTGTTGTCTTTAGACTTTTGTTGTTTTTTATTTTCCCACTTCTTTTTAGAAGAAGTAGATGTCTGCTTTGTAGTGTCCTTTTCAGGACTGCCCATCAGTTGTGGTTTTAATGCTTTCCCACCTAAGCTGTTTCTGCCTAGTTCCTCATATGCAGTTTCAATTATTTTGGGTAGTTCGTGTTGTTGATCTACTGGACTGAACTCCCTTAGGCATTGGTGGATCGCCTCTGAGGCTGCTTCCCCTTTAATATTAGGTAGTATTATGGCTGATACCTGGTCAAAGTTATTTAGTAACTTCATCCTTAAGTTTAGGGCAGGTTCTGCTCTGTACTCATTTTGTATCTGTCTCAATACGTCAGGTACTACTGCTAATGACGGGATACCATGTGTTCTGGTATATATGGCAGCAAAGACTGAACCCCAAGGGGTGCAGTCCTCTATTTGTGGTGTGATCCCCATGGGCAAGCAGATTGTCAGTATTCTGTGTTTATCATAGGTGGTAGTATTCGGGAATACTGCCTCAAGCTGAGTTATTTTCTGAGCTATCCAGAATGGTATTTGTTTTTGTTCGCGTTTTGCGGGCATTTTGCCCATTACTGAGTGTAATGTTTGAGGAGTAATTTTAGTTGCTGTACCCTGAAATTGGGTCCCATTTGTTGCAACTGTTGTTGGTTGAACTGTGAGAGTACTCATGACGAATTGTGTCAAGTTTCTGTAGATTTTAATTAAATCTCTGTGTTGTATGAGTAATTCTGGCTGTGGCATTGTGTCAATGTCAGGGTGCGGTGTGTAAGCCGCTAGTATTGGCCATGTGGCCCCGTCTCCTCCGAGCGGGCCTAGTCTTACTCTTGCTCTTAAGTGGGGTATGGCGCCTTTAAACCAGTATAAGTGTTCCTGGTATGTGAGTGGAATCTCTATGTCATCGAATGGACAGTATTCCGCTGGTGCATCTCCTTCTTTGTAGTAGTGAAATGTCTTTGTTACGGCATCTGCTGCTGGGAATGTAACCCATGAATAGAATACCTCTGTTTTATTTGATTTGTGTGCCTCAATCACGAGGGCTACTACGCCACCCCTTGGTGGTAAACCATTTTTTAATAGTTTCATGGTGAGCGTATGTCTGAATTTAGGTGCAATTTCAATTGCATTTTCGGGTTGTTCTCCGGCTGAGACCTGCAGATCTACTCTTTCTTCATCGCTCTCAGTCATTTTGAAAAGAAAATCTTTTCCAAGAGAACTAAGATAAAGGTTTTATGCACAATTTAGGAACTAAATGTCCTTCAAGCTTGATTAACCAACAGCTGAGAAATAGGATATCTCGCCTACTCAGCTGTGGCGGAGTTTGTGCCCACCCACTCCAGATGTCTCTGGGGTTTTGTGAGTAGGTTCTCTGAGAATAGCATGACTGAACTACTCAGATTCTACTGTTAAATAAGTACCCAACCAACGTTGTTGGCGCCATGTCGTGTAGTTCCTATAGTACCCCTGCAGGACCTGCGCGTTTGGATAACATAAACCGTGGGCTTGGTGTTAGACTGATTCTGTGCAGCCCCACCGCGTATGTTAGCCGGATTTGCATTAGCTAGCTCACAGTGCCACTAGAATCTCCTCTTATTGGGGAGAGATTAGTTTCTGGCAACCTTAGATCATGACAACCCTGATCCCTCAGAATCGTGGAAACAAGTACTACTTTTCGCTCAGTCACTCTTGCTTACTTATTCGGTTTGTCTCAGAGAGTTACACAGAATAAACAGGCCGTTTCAATAAGTATTTATTGAACAGTTGTTATTCTGGTGTAAAATATATGTGCTGCAGCAACCAGCAGACAATAGCAGAGATATATTATCAGCAGTACGATAAGAGTGAAGGGATAGTACAGTTCTACCATATTGCAAGAATCATGAATACATACATGAATATAAAAAGCATTATGAAAAGTGTGCGTACTCCTACGATGCCTTACTAGATGTACCTGAGTGTACCTAGCATATGTGTAGGTCTAAAAGCCTAAGAGCCAAGAATCCTTCTAGGATTTAGTCGAACCCCATTACCTGAATGGAGAGAGTGTGGGACCCCGTCCTTGTCTTGAGTTGGACACCCTGCAAGGGCTGTGTTAGACCGCGGTCAGCTGGAGCAACTGCATGCAGGAGCCTCAGCGTCTCTGGTCAGTGTGTCAGCATGGAAGTCTCGGTTCCCTCTATCTTACCATGGCAAGATGTGGTGTATTTATACCCTAAAGTGTCTCGTCCCTCAGTATGGTTTGTATTGGTCTTTGTTAGACATGAGGAAGACGTCAGGGGTGAACTTTGTACATATATATTATGCGGGAGATGTAGCTGGTGAATGCTCATGCATAATTTATGAGTACATTGTAGGCCTGTGTTCGGGAAAAACCCTGCAGTGTTCTAACCACAGACTAGATAACGTTCAACCCTCAGAGCTCGTTGTGTACTGTAGGGAACTAATGTAGGTGAAAGATCATGCCTATATTAGGGCATAGGAGATCATGACTATAATAGGGCATAGATGATTATGACCAAAATAGGGCATATACAGGGGGCGCTAGAGGGCGCGCAACGGAATGGCTGCACTCTAGTGCCGCTCCGCTGGTCGGGGAAACTATCCTTGGGAAAACACCGTTCCAGATATACCCTGTGGTGCGGAAACCACAGAAATCGACAGCGGAAAGTGGGCGCTACCCGGAGACACCACAAACTTGCTGTCACACTCGGGGAATGTCTATAAAAATCCCGATAATCTACTGGACCGCCGGGGACCTGAGGCGACACAAGATGGCGGTGCGCTTTGGCGTACAGCGATCCTGGGTGTGAGAAGAGGAGCAGCGGCGGAGCCTGGAACTGCGGGGCCACTGCCCATACTGATGCCCTCTGCTGCGTTGCCTGAGAGGAGGTGTGGGCGCTGGTGACCCAACATATCACACTGGTAGCGCCGCTGTGAGCGGGACGCGTGGCGCAGTGGGGGCCGGCAAACGCGCGGGGACCCCCGCCGCAGCACTGCACCGCGATTGCCGAGCTGCCGGGGTGAAGAAGGTGAGAGCGCTCTCGTAAACGGCTACTCTGCAGTGTGCGTGGTGCGTGACTAATAACAGGACATATTGCAACTGTGCCCTGGACCCATGCGGGGTGAGCCTGGGAGAACCTGAGTTCTACGTGCAGCTCTAGATCCGGCGCGAACGCTTGTTGGAATAAAATGGCGGCGTGCACTGCCTGATAAAACCTCTCGCATACACAGACAAGCTGCCGCTGGTTGTCACTCCTTGTCACCCCTTGTCACTCCTTGGGGGCACACTGCGCTTTGAACCTCAGCTGTGGACCACATCCATACTGCGACAGATATCGCACTGCGTGGATTCGGTGTGTATGCGAGGGCGTTCATTGCAGCTGGCGCGCTTCACGTCCGGTGCTGACATATACCTGGCGGCCATCTTATGCACACCCGCTCATTGTGACTGAGGGAGACATTGGCGGAGAGGCAGCCTGCAAAACACGAAGGCGTGCAGTACACTCCAGGCCGGGCTCAGATGTCTTTGCAGCTGGCCTCTACAACTGATGGGACGAATTGCTGCCGCTCTGCTGAGGCGACTGGGACCCACTGCGCGAAGGAGAGGTCAAGGCCTTCTGAGGTGGCACAGTGAGTTCCCTGCAATACTCCTCTGAACTGGATACACCCCTCAAGTCCACAGCTTGTACGCATCACGTACGGCTGGGGAAGGAAGTGCGGTGGAGAGACTTGCTGAACTGTCCCTTCGCACACCCGGGTGTTACCTACTTCGCACCCCCAGCGCGACGAACACCCAGAAACCTGGCAGCACACTCGGATACGGAGTTGGATACGGAGCGTGCCGCAAAGTCTACAGTAGAAGGTGCCCTCCAAGCTATACAACAGAGCTTACAAGCCATAGATAGCAAAATCGACACGCTTAAGTTACGGGTTGACCACATGGCAGCCAAACTTGATAAACAAGGAGAGCGGCTAGATGACGCAGAACTACGCATCTCTGCAGTGGAGGACGAATCCAACGCCACAACCTGTAAGTGTCTGGAAATGGAAAAAGTACTGGAGGTCATCAAAAATAAGAATTAAGATTTGGAGGCACGATCGAGGCGTAATAACATCTGTATCATGGGGATTCCGGAAAGCGCCAACACTGGCAAGATGGAAACCTTTGTGGAAAACATGTTGCGCGACCTATTTGGGACGGAAGCCTTTTCACCCGTACTAATAATCGAACGAGCACATAGAACACTGGCGTCGAAACCTGTACCAGGGGCTGTACCAAGACCAATCATTGCTGCGTGCTTAACTACAGAGACAGAGACACGGTCCTACGTCTGGCGAGAGAGAAGCAACACATTAACTATCAGGGCAATAACATATCCTTCTACCCAGACTTTACATCATCAGTACAAGCAGCGCGAAAAGACTTTGCACCGATGAAAAAGAAACTACGCGAGATGGGGGTGGAATATGCTATGCTATACCCAGCAAGACTGCGTGTATCATTTGATGGACGTTCTAAACTACTAACCACACCAAAGGCAGCGCACGATTTCATCAAGCAGACTGCTGTAAAGAGGAAGCTGCCAGACCGCCCTTCTCCTGATCCGGAATCAGACTGAGAGTGTGACTCCGCACGGTAAACAGGATATTGTATAATGTACGGAATGTCATATCATATAAAGCCCAGGAGACTGTAGTTGCTACCCTGCTATAGAACACAGATATGTGACTTCCAGTGTACCTACTGATCCAATGTTAGTAGATTTGATTTTCGCACTAATGAGAGATTGTCCCAAAACTACTTTTCCTATATATGTAACCCGACCGCACCCGCCTTTGCGAGTGTGACAGCGTGCACCTAGCGGCCCCCTGTGGTTGTACCCCGCAATGTTTCTTGCATTGGTTTTGTTGTTTCATGGAATATGTCTTTCGCATGATTGGGGTGTCAAAATGGGAGGTGGGAGTTGGGGGAAATTTATTGCAGTATGTTATGGGCACTTGTATATAAAGCATAGCGTAGAAGTAGCTGAGGTAAATCAATATGTAGAAATGCAACGAAAGCTACACCGTTATGGGATGTATCTATGTGGATGGAAGCAAAACACATGGCTGTATATAATACCTCACTGAGCCAAGCTGGGTAGTAGGGTAGTCGCGTCTCAAATTAATTTCATAATTTGGAACGTTCGGGGGCTGAATAACCCCAAATAAATAAGGCAGGTGTTTGCATTTCTTGACAGGCATCATATCGACATAGCCCTACTGCAGGAAACACACTTAGCTAAAACTCCCAGATGCGGATTAGGCAATAGATGGGCAGAACATGCTATCGCGGCGTCCTATTTAACATATTCAAGAGGGGTCTTAATTCTCATAAAGAAAGGGCAATTTATATATAGTAAACCATACATTTGCTGATGCATGTGGTCGGTATATCATAATCACAGGTACATTGCGGGGCCAACATATTGTTGTAGGGATTCTGCACATATACAGAGCTATGCACAGGATAATAGGACCTCGGAGTATACTGGTGAACCAACCATGCACCTTAGTACCCACAATCCCAATCCGACTAGCTTTAGCGTCTCATTCGCAGCGAAGCTACCAATGATTAGACAACCCAGAACACGGTCTCTCTCAGGACTCGCGGGAGCAAGAACACCCTTTCATAACTCACTCATACTTGTCCACAACGTGCGTAATAAGAGACACAGTATAGTTTAAAATGTTTATTTCAACTATCGTGCTCTAAGATACAGTACACGTGCCAGTACTATCAGCATAATGCATAATGATAAAATAAGAAGCATAGTTACAATTCCATAGAATACAAACGGGGAAAGCATTTCATAAAGCAGTGGATATAGGGCTAAATGGCCTTACCACCCTCCCCATGCTATTAACTAGTTTATTATAAAAATAGAAGACCTCTGGGCGTTGTCAGGCGGACCCTCATACCTCAATATCTAGATGCAAGGTTTACATCATCAGACAAGCACAGCTCTTCTCCCTGGAAAGGTTTTTCTCCAAGTGCCATAAACAGCGAGATCACAATATTAAAAGCACTCGAATTTCTCCAGTGCAGCTGTACTTAGTGTTATGTCTAAGTCAGAGGGACTGGCCAGATCAGCAAGAACAAGGGACGTTGTTTTTCGACCTTGTACATGTTGTGCAGACGAAACTCACAGGGAACAGGAGAAAAGGTGAAAGGCAAAAAGGCAGACAGTTCTAATATAGCCGGGCACAAGCAGAGGCTGGAAAAACAAAGTCACAAAGTAACGTGTGCAAAAAGGCATCATGGCAGCCAGGCCTAAGCCAACTTAGCAATGCAGACAATGAGGCCACAAACCACACGACACCCTCCCCTGGTCAGGCCATAGGCGAAGACATAGGACGAAGACAGAGTTCAAATAGATGGAGCAGAATGGAAACGTCTATTCATAAATAGTCCCCAATGAAGGACAGTAAATGGAATAAAAAAATCCAGGATTAAAAAATTCCAGAAAGGGCACAAAAAAAAAATCCAGAGATGCAGGACGCTGAAAGCGGAGGCCCCCTAATCCAATAAAGTGTAAGTGCAAAAAAGCGCCACACCTTCCAAGAGGAGATCGTTGGAATCGTCTGAAAAAAGGGACGCCATCCAGTTCAACAAATCAAAACTGCATTCATGTTCCTCGCAAGAGGGAGCAGTGATCAGCATTGCGGGACAACTTGCGTAATACTCAACATAACTTCGTTGTAGGAGAGACTGAGCAGCCGCCCAGACATCCCATTGCACCAAAATTCCAAGTGCAGCCGCACGCGCCATCAAGCCATCGCCGGAACAGACCCATTCATGGGCCTCTAAGGGACCCATCAACTGGCCAAAATCCGGGTCAAACAGAGACGTATTGGAGAGGCAATAATCCAAGGACCAAGAGAAAGGACACCGGATGCAAGACATCACAGGTTGCACGCAAGTGAAATACGCAAAGCGAAAAGAAAGTCTATAGGACACACTGAGTGTCGCCAATGGTAGGATGCTGAAGCCGATGAGCATGCGTTCACGGAGCATCTGGAGTCGACCTTGGTCGAGGAGGCCCCCAGGAAGTGCAGCCATTGCGTAGCAAACAGACCAAAAGCAATATACCAGCCGCTAAGGCGAGGATCAACGGAAAGCCGCCAAAGAAGCAGGAAAAAATAGAATGAATAAAAGCTGGTATTACACCAAATATAGTTTGAAAGGAGGTAACAAGGCCAGAGCCCACAACTTTAAAAAAGTGCACAAGACCTTCGGTGCGAGATGCATTGAAAACACGGTGAATCAGCTCACCGAAATGTTGTGGGAGGTTCGTGTTCAAAAGGGCCTGTAACTCACTGTGTGTACTAGCCACCTGGAGGATGAATGTCTCCCGTGCGGAAGTGAGCATAACCTCCTGGTTCAATAATAGCACCTTTATTCTGCTCAATTTATTGAAATTCGCCTTCAAAGTCGGAATGGAAGGCCAAATGGAACTATCTATTATGTCGTGCGGGGGAGGAAAAAGCACATTTTTGCAGCACACAACCCGTGGGAAACTGTTACAATATAGGGGATGCCGGCCAGCATTACACAGCAGTCTTGATTATTCAGAAGGAGATAGCTACCATTTGCAAGCACAGTAAAAGTAGGTGATATAGCAGGAGCAGGAATGCCCTTTAAAACACAAGCAAGATTCGGAGCCGAAACATTACAAGCCCCGTGCAATTTAATGTTTTTACAAATCAGGGAATGACCCACAGTAGAATCGTATGACTCTCCTGTGAGAAAAACTTCCTTTCCGTCCCTAAGGCATCTATACATGAAAGGCAGGGACCAAAGTTCATGCAAGAAGGCACTGCCTAAAGGCTTAAAACGGCCAACAGGAAAATGTTTCATGCAGGAACTGAACTCAAATAAAGAAAAAGGCAAAGCGATAACCCCGTGAACTAGCCACACTGCAGAGTCCAACTCCGCCACAGAGAATGGTAATGGCTCTATCTTTTCGATATGTAAGAGAGTGTATGTTGCATCTTTCATGGACATGAATTGCTGTTTCTCAGTTAAATTAAACGGCAAGAATAAGCCAGAGGTGTTCAAAAAATGCCAAGGAACTTTACCCATCTTTAGTGTTTGCAAAGTCCATGCAAACTGCATTACTGAACGCAATTGATTTTGACCATGATATAACACAGATATATCATCTTGTACAATATCAACAACAGAGGAAACAATATTCTCTAATGTGTAAATGCGGGAAGACAGGGTATTAATACTATTGTCAACAACAGCAAGCACTTTTTCTAAATTTGCTTGATCGATTTCCCGTAAACGGGAAGCAGCTTCAATTTGCGAAAGCTTCCAGAGTTCATTGTAAGTTTCATAAATGAATCTCTTAGGTCGAGGACCACGAGGCCCCAGAACAAAATCAGACAGATCAATGTTGCCTGATAGGAGGGATAAATGTTGTTTTACAGAATCTAAGGAAGAGTGTGCAACCACTGTTTACACAATTTACCAACAGAATATGTTGTAACAGTACGAGAGTCAGAAAACCTTGGATCTGGCCTATCCTGTTTGTAACCAGGAGCTGAGTCATGAAAACGCAGTTGGCAGGCATTCGATGCTATGGGCCAAGCCAACCAGGGTGACTGAACAAACGTAGAGACATTAAACGAATTGTTTTGAAACAAAGCTTGCAAAGTGGCATGGGAAATATTGAAATGCAAGCTCTCGTTGGGAGTAGAAGACAATCCGGGAATGGATGGTGCATTTAATTGTTTGGAAGTAGCCAAACCCCAACACGTTGTTTGATAGATTGTATGATTTAAAAATAAAATTTAGACCGGGATTAGGCAAGCACTGTGTAAGGCTTCCGTGCCGCGTACCTGCCATGATTTGGTGCCCCAAACAGATTTTAAGTCAATCGTGTCCTGCCAGTGCTCATAACCACCCACTGCTAATGCGTTCAAAAAGGAACCCGAATATAGCAATTTGGTGTGGGTCATCATGATCTTCTGGGCGGACAAAGTGTTCAATTTAAAATAATAGGACCCAGGGTTTGATCTATCAAAGTCTGTAAAGTAAGTGAATTTACTTCTAAGAGTTTGGGAGCTACCTGGCAAAGGGGTTGGACAATGTTCCCATTGGGTGTAATTAAAAGGACCCCGAAGAGTACTTGGTTTATGGAGAAAGTGGTTGCCCCAATGCTGGTAACAATATAAGTCAGCATAACTTGCAGAATTTAAATACACATCTTCAGCATTAAAAGCAGCATAATATTTAAAATCAGTAAATAACGATTCAACGGCATGCACATCCCAATCGTCAGAATGAATATTACTTTTAACGACATCACCCATTGAAACACGGAGGACATTTGGTACATTAATAATCTCGGTTGGTCCATGAATTTGGAAATTTACCGCATCCCATACGATGCCATCAGCGACTGGGAAAGCTGAAATGTTCACAAATGTGTGGTCACGCTTCATGATGTGAGAAGAAGAATGCGGAGCCAAAGTTCCAGCGACACAGTTCACTGCAGAGCGTTCTGGTAAATAGTGACCATTGATGAGTAAGAACAAAACTGTCACAAAGCCAATAGACATGAACAGAAAAATCAGGAATAGTACCAACCAGATGTATGTCCACGGAGGAATCAAAAAATTGTCTCTGAACCAGGATATAAAAATACTGAAGCTGGACGGGATAAGTGATGAGGTGGAAGCCGAATCAAAAGAATAACGGGTTGGGCTCAGTGGCGATGTTGGTAGGTGAGCCACCGACTCGTTGGCTGGGTCTCCTCATTGCAGGGGGAATCCGGGCAGTCGGGCAGGCGATCAGGCAAATCTACCATCTCAATGGCAACATCAGTGACTGTGTGGGCTGGAGGGCCACAAACATGAGTCCTAGAAATGGCTGGACAGGAGACTGCTGGTGTTACGCTATTCAGGATCGGCCAGATGTTGTAGCTTGACATTGTCCACTGAGATGTATCTGTTGTCTTTGCGACCAGGAAGCGGTGGTAAGATGACTGTACGAGTACCCTTCAAGCCAAGGACTGGAACCGGTGCACGATAAGAGAGGCCAAATTCTTTTTTGTTCTCCACCTTCTCTCGGACCAGATCTCCAACCTTCGGAAGCCAGCCGGCAACCGCAATCTGCAGCGCAGCGTCTGTGGCTGAAGGTAAATGTTCGTTTGCAAGTTTGTCACGGGCTTCTTGTAAATCCTGCAACATAGTAGAATGATTATCTACGTCAAAGATTGCGGATTGCGCCGCCATGTCTAGACCATCAAGGTCGGGCACAAACATTTGGATGCCAAAGAGCATTTCGTATGGGGTCCGCCCACCCAGAGATCTTCTAGGGAGATTATTAAGTGCACGTTGTACGCTGTACAAGTGGGCCAGCCAGTTCCTGTCAGTACCTAAGACTCTAGCTGTCAAGGATTGCTTTAAGTCACGGTTCATTCGCTCCACAATCGAATTCCCCTTCAGTCTATACGGAGACGAAAATTGCACCCGCACCCCCAGTGACCCCATTGCGTCCTTGTACGCCTTAGAGGCGAATACCGGACCTTAGTCAGAATGGAAGGTGCCGCAGGCAAAAATTCCCACAAAGACACGCAAATCCCTTATGACATTTCGAGCGTCAGCACTCCGTTGTGGCCAAACCCAGATGAATGAATCCACTGCACGAATCCACTGCAACCAAGATGTACTTATATGCAGTGTCAGAAGAAAATGGACCGCAGTGATCCAGGTAAACACACCCAAAAGGTTTGTTAGAAATGCAGAGCTGTGTTTGTGGTGGTCGTGTAACCGTTGAAGGCTTAATTTGCTGACAAACGTCACAAAAAAGCACATAAGTACGGGTCTGTTTATATAAACCACGCCACCAGTAACGCTGCTGCAAGATGGAAACAGTCGCAGATACGCCAGCATGGGCCGAAGCCAAGCCTTCGTGTGCGGCCGTAATCAAGGAAGGTCTGCGGTCTGCGGTCCGCGTTGGGAATCAGCCGATCACCAACGTCTGGAATTCTTACGTAAGGAACCTGTTCGGGACTTAACTGATAAGAGTACTTGGAAGGGAAACCCCGTGGGTAATTAGCACCTTCCTTTGTTGCAGCAATAGCTGCCAAAATCTCATTATCTATTTTAGTCATGGATCTTGTAACTGCTGCGACTGAGCACGTGGCTACTGCTAATTTGGCAGCTTTATCTGCCAAACTGTTACCGACAGCGTGTGCGCCCACACGATGGTGGCCAAGGGTGTGAATCACCTGTGTGAGAGGCAAACGTTGTTTAAGATCTGCCACTCAAACCCAAAGCAACTTATGCTTAATTGTGCTGCCTTTTGCATCTCTATAGTCGTTTTGCGACCAAAAGAATAGGTTGTCATTGAAAGATTGAACACAGTAGTATGAATCGCATACAATAAGAGTCGTCACGTCTGGATTCGCGAACTCAAGTGCGAGCACCAAAGCACGCAGCTCAGCCAATTGTGCAGTACTGTCTCCTAGTGCCTGTGTGTGCACTACAGTCGATTTGAACTCACTGTTCACCATAGTACCTGCAACAATAGCACATGCTGCGGAATAAGCATGCTTGGAACCCGTGGCCGGTTGTGCCGAACCATAGGTATATATATAATACATTCGTACTCCTCAAGCGGTAGCAAAGACAGAGGAGGAGGATGAACAAATTCATACTGTAAGAACTTCTGTGTCTGAAGAGAGGAATCAAAGATAAAAGTGACATCCGGGGACGTCAGAGATGTAGCCCATTGTATCCAACGGGGGTGCAAAGCCTTAGAATTCGGTACACTTGCCTTCATCACTGCCTCAAGGGCAGGATATGGTGTTACCACCAAAATGCGTTTTCCCTGTGCCAGTGCGCGTTCAATCAATCAATCAATCAATCATAGCATTTGTAGAGCGCACTACATACCCGTGAGGGTCTCAAGGCGCTGAGGGGGGGGTGCTGCTACAGGTCTTCAGGAGTCTTCTGAAGGTCAGCAGGACTTGGGTCTGCCGTAGGTGGATGGGGAGGGTGTTCCAGGTTTTGGCGGCGAGGTGGGAGAAGGATCTGCCGCCGGAGGTCGCTCTTCGGATGCGGGGTATTGTGGCGAGGGCGAGGTCGGCGGAGCGGAGCTGGCGGGTGGGGGTGTAGAGGCTGAGTCGTCTGTTGAGGTACGCAGGTCCGGTGTTGTGCAGTGCCTTGTGTGCGTGGGTGAGGAGCTTGAAGGTTATCCTCTTGGATTTTTTTGTTGTTTTTTTTAAAATCTGTTTTATTAATTTTCCACCACTTAACAACAGAGCGAAGAAATGCATTATCAAATGAATATACAACATCAACATTACCCACATTTCTCTTCTCTCTGTACCCTCCCTTCCCACCCACCTCCCCGCCACCGGTGTGCCTAGGTCTTGTATTTCAAATAAGAGGAGACATCAGTTAATATTACAATATACTTGCTAGTAATAGTAAAGCTGTACTGGATATGGAATGCTTCCAGGGGACATCTACCGTTCCTCTAATCATGCTCTGGTTTAGTCTCCTTGGATCACGGTGTCAACTGGGTCTTCTTGATCCACCCCCGCCGAACCTTGTTCTGAGCCCATTTCCGGAGCCTGCAGTGTTGTAACTAAGGCTTCCCATGCCCTCGCCGCCACCAGTGCTTTTTCATTGTCGGTATGCAGCGCTTGTTGCAGTCTGACAGTACCCTCACTGCGTGCCCATTTAAGTAAGTCTATCCTCCATTTCCCTACACTTGGCCCCCTTGCTGCTTTCCAATTCATTGTAATTTCCCTCTTGGCTAAGGCGAGGCCCAGGTCTATAAATTTACTAGTTATTTTTGTGTTAGTGGTGTGCGGGAACCAGTGCAGTAAGCAAGTGCCCTGGTCTAGGTCCAATGAGCGATCAGTTATACCACATAGCAGGTCCAGTACTTCCTCCCAATACGTTCCCAAATTCTTACAACCCCACATCATGTGCGGGAAGTCGGCCCCTTCCAATCCACATCTCGGGCACTGCGCGGCTGCCGTAGGGAAATATTTATTAAGCTTAGCTGGTGTTAAATACGCTCTATGCAGGACATAGAAATTTACCAATTGGAATCTGCCATTCCTTGTACCCTTCCACGCTCTCCTAACCAACTGAACCCAGGTCTGTTCAGGGGTTTCTCTACCTATGTCTACCTCCCATTTCGCTTGCAACGCGCCCAATGGTTCTAGAGCCTCAGTCAGCATACGTTGGTAAAGGCACGTTATCGCTTTAACTGTCCCTGCTGCCATAACCACATATTGGCACGCCATTGAGGTCCGCGGTTCTGACAGTCCCATCCCCCAGCGGCGTTGCACTGCCGAGACAAGTGCTGCGTGTAACAAGTAATCCCCTCGCGGGAGATCATATCTATGTTGCAGCTCCTGAAACGACAACAGAGTTTTGTTCTCGTAGAGGTCTCCTAGCACTTGTATACCCAGGTCTTCCCAATTAGTCAATGCAGTCCAATCCCCACCATGGGGGAGGGCCGTGCACATACCCAGCGGTATCTCCGGGGCGTACAGGCGGGTAATTCCGGCCAGTCGCTGGCTTCGGTTCCAGCATAGTCGCAGCGTTCTCTCCTCAACAGTAAGCGGATCTAGACGCATCTTCTGCTGGAGTACTATAAAGGACAAGATGTAACTCGGTACCCACCGCCCTTCAGGGCCATCTGGGCCCCGAAACTCCCGAGCCACCGCCTGTGTAATCCACTGCAGTTGTGCTGCCAAACAGTACCACTCAAAGTCCGGCACCGCCATACCCCCGTCGGCTCTCGGGCGCATCATTGTTCCCATTGCAACTCGCCGCCTTCCCGTCCCCCAGAGGAATCCGCCAGCCATGGAACGGAGCTGCCGGAAAATGGATCCCGGCACCCAAATCGGTAGTGTCCGAAAATAATATAGTAAGCGTGGGAGCGCCACCATCTTGAGGAGCGCTACCCAGCCCGCCACCGACAGCGGTAACGTGCTCCAAAACTTAAAACTGCCCCTGAGTCCGCGAATGGCCCGACCCAGGTTGCCTTCCAGTAAATCGTCGGTGGTATGATAAATGTGAGTACCTAAGTAAGGTAAACAATGTGGTTCCCAGCAAATGCCCGCCACCTGCGATGGATTCACCGCAGCTGGTACCACTGGAAACAAACAGGTCTTTGCCCAGTTCACCTTTAACCCTGAATATTGCCCAAACATAGAAAGTAAATGTTGCGCGCCTTCCAAAGCCATGTCCGTATTTGCAAGCAAGAGCAAGAGGTCATCTGCATAGAGGGAAATAAACTGCATATCCCCGCGGAGAGATAAACCAGAGTAGCATCTCCCCGACCGAGCATGGGAGGCCAAAGGCTCGATGGTCAAGGCAAACAGCAACGGAGAGAGTGGGCAGCCCTGCCGCGTGCCCCGCCCCACCTGACAGGATGAAGAAACCGTTGCCCCCGTCCGTACTCGTGCTGTCGCCGACCTATAAAGGAGTTCCGTCCACCCCACAAAGGTATCCCCCAGTCCGAACGCGTGAAGAGCCCGAGATAAATACGGCCATTCTAGGCTGTCGAAAGCCTTTTCTATATCAACAGAGAGAATCGCAGCAACTGGGGCTGCACCATGGTCCCCCCCCAGTATCCGCAATAGGCGGCGCACGTTGGTCACTGTAGTGCATTTCGGGATGAAGCCCGCCTGGTCGCTATGGACCAAGTGCGTCATGTAGGGAAGAAGTCGGGTAGCAAGAATCCTACTCAGGATCTTGTAATCAGTAGTTAACATAGATAATGGGCGGTAATCCGACCTAGCGAGTGAGTCCCTACCCGGCTTCAGCAATGGGATAATGATAGCCTCGCACTTGGAAGCTGGTAGCCTCCCCAGGTCCCAGGCCTCCCGATAAACCGCCTGCAGTTTGGGGGCCAAGATATCGATGTACGTCGCGTAAAATTCAATCGGAAGACCTTCGGCCCCCGGGGTTTTCTTGCGCGCCATTTGTTTTATCGCACTTCGTATTTCCCCTTCCGTAATCCCCTGTCCCAGCGTAACCCCTTGGTCGGTTTCAAGGCGCGGCAGTCGTACCTCAGCCAGGAATTCATTCAGGTCATCGCATTCACCCCGCAACTTACTCTTGTATAGGTCCGCGTAATAGGCTAGGAACAGCTCGTTAATTCCCCGTTGAGTATATTCCAGTGCACCCGCTGGGGAGGTCACCTTGGCAATACATAAACCCCGCACCACTACCTTAAAGGCGTCCCATTCCAGTGCCAGGGACGAAGCCGTCCCCTCATTCTCATGAAAGTATTGCTCTATTCCCTCTTGCACTTCTGCACGAAACACCGAGCCCTCCAAAGCCTCCGGGCGTAACCGCCAGGTAGGAATGGCAGGTCTGTCTCGAGACCATCGCAGCACCAAAAGCAGCGGGTTATGATCTGAGATCGTCTTCGCCAGGTATTCACTGTGGGAGACCAGCACGTGAACATCTGGGGAACACAACACGGCATCCGACCGCACATGTAAATCATGTAGGACAGAATAGTATGAATAGTCCCGCTCCCCGACGTGCCGCGCGCGCCAAGTGTCAATCAGTCCCCATTCAGCCTGCCAATCCCTCCGAAGTTTTGAGAGCTTATGTATGGGCGCCTGTGGCAACGGCGGGTGTGACCTATCCATCTCAATATCCGTGATAGAGTTAAAATCGCCCCCTAGAATCACTGCACCGGTCAGAAATGACACCAGTTCCCTGATAGGCTAGCAAAATAGGACATCTGATCCACATTAGGGGCATACACACTACATAATGTTACGTATCTCCCGTCCAGTCACCCCATAACAGCCACAAACCTCCCTTCAGGGTCCACTATCTGCTGGGTCGGCTGGAAGGGAACCCCCGCCCTCACCCAAATCAGTGCGCCCCGTGCAAAAGCAGAATATGTAGTGTAGTAAAGTTGGCCCCTCCACCTGCGCTGTAATGCCTGGCCCTTGGTTCGGTCCATATGGGTCTCTTGTAGGAACGCTATCTGCACCCCTCTTCGCACTAAATAGGCGTGGACTCTATGGCGTCTCACCATCGTATGCATCCCCCGTACATTCCATGTAATGCATTTGATCTCAGGTAAAGCCCCCATTGTGCGATCCGCCTCTGTCCCACAACTGCACTCCCTGTATCGGCACACCGGTGGTTCTACCTATCCCAAAAACAACCCGCAAATAACGCCCCCCTCCCCTCCCCAGAACAGGCTCTAAACAGCTAGGACCCATCCAAACTATTCCCTAATAGTCCCTCTGGTAACTACCAGGGGTTCACTCTTAAGAGCGAAACTAAGGGGGAAGCCCTAGTGCCAAGAAGATCTGGTCAGCGTCTCAGTGCATCCTAGCGCCGAGCCCCACTATAATGAAGTATTCAGCTCCCCCACAAGGAGACCCAGGCGCGCAGGGGACTGCCCAACACAAATGTTCCCTTGTCCAAGCCCGCCAAATCACCTTGTACGTCCCAATTACCTCCCTCTGAGGCCTCTGGCCCCCAACCAAATCAACCCTTCTTACTAGCCATTTGAAACAGTGCATGAGGTCAGGCATCAACGATCTCGTCTGCTGTCCCTGGAGTGATGTGAGGCAGGACGACACTCCCCATGTCCGTCCCGTCTGAGTCCGTCCCCGCCGATCCTTTTTCCGATTCGGTTTCTCCTAGCAGCGGTGAGCTACTCGCCCGCGAGATTTCCGTCACGGCCTGTAGCACCGCCGATCTTTCTGTCTCTGTCTGAGATGTGGAAGGCTTCTGTGTTGCAGGACGTCGTCTCCTGGAGCGCCGCACTCGGGCCATCCGGGGTGCCTCCTCTGGTCGTCCGCCATTGCCACCGGCCGCTCCCGTCCGATAGGTTTCCAACCAGCTCCATGCTTCATCTGGGTTATTATGAAAGAATGTTTTACCATCCAATGTTACTCGGAGGTGCGCCGGGAACATCAGGGAGTATTGAATGCCCTCATCTCGGAGAGCCTTTTTAACCGCCAGGAAGGAGGCTCGATGTCGCTGCACTTCGAAGGTATAATCTGGAAACAGTGAAACATTATTATTGGCCACTCTGTACGGGCCTGCGGTGCGTGCTTTTTGCAATAGGAGGTCTCTGCCCTTATAGTGAAGCAGGCGAGCCACTACAGGCCGGGGTGGCCTCCCAGGTTGCGGCAGTCGGGCGGGCACCCCGTGTGCCCTCTCTAACGTGTAGAATGGTGTCAGGCCCTCTGGAGCCACCTCAGAGTGCAGCCACTGTTCCAAATAGTCGGTCATACTGTCTCCTTCCACCCCTTCCGGAAGGCCCACCACCCGGACGTTGTTCCTCCTGTTGCGCCCTTCGGCGTCTTCAGCCCTTCTCTCCAGTACTTGGAGCCTACGGGTGATCTCTCCCATCTGGGCGTCCAATGCTTTCTGGGTTGGTTCCCGTACCTCCAGAGTGGTCTCGGTTTGCTTCACCCGATCGGCCAACTTCCCATGGTCTGCCCGTAGGAGTCCCAGTCCCAGCGATACCTGCGCAACGTCTTGTTGGAGCGCCTCTTTCGTGTCCGTGATAGCTCGGAGGATCTGGTCTACTTGCTGTTGCATCAGCCCCTCTTGGGGCGAATCAACCACATCTTGCTTCCTCTGCTCCGCCGTCTTGCCCTCCGGCTCCGGTAGAGCCCCCCCCTGTTGGCCTCGCGGTTTCCCCATGCTCGTCAAAATGTGGTCTCCGGGGTACAGGTTCTCCCACAGTGAGCGAGCGCGAGTCGCCCCGCTAATCAGGGGGAGGAGTCCTCCTGTTCTCCAGCTCCGGCCGTGCGCCACACTCTCAAAGATTCCTCACTCAGGTCGGCCACCCGCGGTCACCCACCAAGCAGGCCACCAGCAGGTAGGACCTCCAGTCAGCAGGGGGGGTGCCTCAGGCCCAATAGTACAGCAGGCACCTCAATAGGGCCTCCGTATGCAACTTAGTTGAGCGGGGTGCGCCAGTTCAAGGGCTCCAGAGCCAGTTCCCCCAGGAGAAGGAGTCCACCTGCGGCCACCCAGCAATTGCACCACTCCAGGATCAGGGCTACTTCAAGAGCCGGGGAGCCATCTCTCCGGTCCGCCAGCCGCGCCGCCACCCCCGGGCCCCACAGGACATCCAATGATTCACCTCCTCTGGATCAGGTCCCCTCAGAGCCGGGTCCGCACCGCTCGGCGGCGGGCCGCACCACCCGCGGTCTTCGGTGGCGATGCAGAGAAGGGCCCAAGTCCTCGTCTGGCCCCACCGTCGCAGGCTACTCACACGGGGACAGCCGGCAGGTCCCTGCCTCAGTCTGCTGGTATGGCTTAAGCCGGCCCCTCTGCGCCTCCTCGTCCGCCAGGCCCGGGTCAATCAGCTCTCCGCAGCCGCTCCCGGCACCCTCTTCAGTCCATCAGGCAGGACCCCAACTTCGGCCCGGTAGGCAGGGCGCAGATCGGCAGGCCGCTTCCGGGCAATCCAAGGGGCCTACCTCGCCCCCGATCGCCACTTAGCTATGCTGGGCCCCATCTCCGTAACTCCTGGGGTTGGGATCACCACTCTCCCTCCACCTCCGGATGCCCACCGGGCGTGACCCTCCCCAGCTCACCGCCGATACAAGTCTTGGTCTCCTCTGCTCGTGGGTGCCTCCGGGACTATCCGGGCGCTTCACTAGCTGGGCCCACTGTGCCGTCCACTTAATCTGCACCGGGGGAGGAGGACCACATCACTGGTGTCCAGTTGCCGCTGCGCTCCAGGAGGTGAGTGCCCACTCCGCTAGGGCACCGATCTATGCCCCCTCCGGGCCGTTCCCCGCCTGAAGACCCGCGGGGATGGCCGCCATTTTCTATGTGCGTAGGCTGAGTCTCCCCGCTCACGGATTCAAATCTGGGCGCCGGGCGGCGACGGGGCACTCAAACTCTCGCCTCACAGGTCTCCGCTCCCGGGGGAGCCCCTCCAGGGTCTCGGAAGCGCCAGAGCAGGGCTCCTCACAGGATAATTGGTGAGGTCGGCGCGGAGCTCCCAGCTCACGCGACCGTCTTCATCGGCGTCTAAGCCACGCCCCAAGGTTATCCTCTTGTTGACGGGGAGCCAGTGCAGGTTTCTCAGGTGAGGGGTGATGTGGCTGCAGCGAGGGATGTTGAGGATCAGGCGTGCAGAGGCGTTCTGGATGCGTTGCAGCCATTTCAGAAGTTTGGCAGAGGCTCCAGCGTAGAGGGCATTTCCATAGTCCAGCCTGCTGCTGACGAGGGCCTGGGTGACCGTTCTTCTCGTTTCGGTGGGGATCCACTTGTAGATCTTGCGGAGCATGTGGAGGGTGTTGAAGCAGGCGGAAGAGACGGCGTTGACCTGCTTAGTCATGGAGAGGGTGGAGTCGAGGATGACTCCTAGGTTGCGTGCGTGGTCGGTGGGTATTGGGCTGCTCCCAGTGCGGTCGGCCACCAGAAGTCGTCCCAGGCCGAGGGGGTGGATCCGAGGATGAGGACTTCCGTCTTGTCAGAGTTCAGCTTCAGTCGGCTGTTCCTCATCCATTCGGCGACGGCCTTCATTCCTTCGTGGAGGTTTGTTTTGGCGGTGTGGGGGTCTTTGGTGAGGGAGAGAATCAGCTGGGTGTCATCAGCGTAAGAGATGATGTTGAGGTCGTGCAGTCGGGCGACATGGGCGAGTGGTGCCATGTAGATGTTGAACAGCGTTGGGCTGAGGGATGAGCCCTGGGGTACGCCGCAAATGATCTCCATGGCCTCGGAGCGGAAGGGGGGGAGGCGGACGCTCTGTGTTCTGCCGGAGAGGAAGGAGGTGGTCCAGTCCAGGCCTTCGCTTGGATTCCGGTGTCGTGGAGGCATGTGCGTAGTGTGTGGTGGCATACCGTGTCGAAGGCGGCTGACAGGTCCAGGAGGATGAGGGCTGCGGTCTCTCCGTTGTCTAGCAGGGTCCTGATGTCATCAGTGGCGGCAATGAGGGCAGTTTCGATGCTGTGGTTGCTGCGAAACCCGGACTGGGACGGGTCCAGGATGCTGTTCTCCTCGAGGTAGCGGGTCAGTTGTTTGTTGACGGTCTTCTCGATGACCTTCGCCGGGAACGGGAGTAGGGAGATGGGCCGGAAGTTCTTGAGGTCCTTGGGGTCCGCCTTGGGTTTCTTGAGTAAGGCGTTGATCTCGGCGTGCTTCCAGCTATCCGGGAAGGTTGCTGTCTCGAAGGAGATTTTGATGGATGGTAGAGTTGGTGTCGTTGTTGCTCTCGAGGTGGAAGTTCAGGTCCCCGAGGAGGATGTAGTCCGTGGAGGTGAGGGCGTGAGGGCTGACGAAGTCGGTGATGGAGTCGCTGAACTGTGGCCGAGGTCCACGGGGTCTGTAGACGAGGGTTCCTCTGAGGGTGGTGTTGGGGTCGGTGTGGATCTGGAAGTGCAGGTGTTCGGCGGTGCTGAGGGTGTCGTCGTTGTTGGTCGAGACTCTGAGAGTGTTCCTGTGGACGATGGCGATTCCTCCTCCTACTCCGTTGGTGCGGTCCCTGCGGGAGATCTTGTAGCCTTCCGGGATGGCAATGGCGATGTCGGGTGCCGAGGAGGGGTTCAGCCAGGTCTCCGTCAGGAATGCGACGTCAGGGGAGGTTGAGTCGAGTAGGTCCCAGAGTTCGACGGCGTGTTTGCGGGCGGAGCGGGTGTTGAGAAGAATGCAACTGAGGTGGTTGGGTTTGTTCCTGGTCGGCGGGTTGGCGGGCTGGGTGCTGGTGAAGCTGCATTCCGGCAGGAGAAGGGTCCTTGGGTGCGCTTCGGGGCGGCCAGGAAGCAGGTGCGCGATCGTCATCCGGTGTTGAGTGCGTGGAGGGTGCTGGAGTCGTAGCGGAGCCGGGCGTCGTGGCGGGCGTGGGGACCAGGGGTTCTGGCGCTGGGCGCGGTCCAGGCGCGGACGGGCGCAGACGGGCTTGCCTTAGGCGCGGCCGCCATATATGGGGAGGTGGGAGGGAGGAGCAGCTGGGAGGCAGGAGGCAGGGGCAGCGAATGGGCGGTCAGGGGGGCGGGCCGCAGGGGACGCAGCGGCTGGAGCGGGAGCGGTGAGGGGCAACGAGGGGAACAGAAGGCAAAACGGGCTTCGGGGGAAACGAGGGGAACAGAAGGCAAACAGTAAAGGCAAACAGTAAAGTAAAGGCAAAAAAGGCAAATAAGGATACAAGGAAACAATAAGGCAGACAATAAAGGCAAAGAGATACAAACCTACAGCCTACCACTGGCCACCAGGGATGAGGCACAGGTGGTAGCCTGCGGGTGGAAGAGGGCCTCGAACTTCCTCAGCAGCGGCAGCAGGGACACACAGGCGGAGCTGTGCGGAGGGGGAGCGACCTACCAAGCAGGGTCAAGGGTCGCTCTCCTCACCGCGCAGCGGCCGCCATATATGGGGAGGTGGGAGGGAGGAGCAGCTGGGAGGCGGGAGGCTGGGGCAGCGAATGGGCGGTCAGGGGGGCGGGGCCGCAGGGGACGCAGCGGCGGGAGCGTTGAGGGGCAACGAGGGGAACAGAAGGCAAAACGGGCTCAAAAACACGGGGGCAACGAGGGGAACAGAAGGCAAAAATGGGCACAGAAGGCACAGAAATACAGGGGCGACGAGGGGAACAGAAGGCAAAACGGGCTCAAAAACACGGGGGCAACGAGGGGAACAGAAGGCAAAAATGGGCACAGAAGGCACAGAAATACAGGTGCGATGAGGGGAACAGAAGGCAAAACGGGCTCAAACACACGGGGGCAACGAGGGGAACAGAAGGCAAAAATGGGCACAGAAGGCACAGAAATACAGGGGCGACGAGGGGAACAGAAGGCAAAACGGGCTCAAAAACACAGTGGCAACGAGGGGAACAGAAGGCAAACAGTAAAGGCAAACAGTAAAGTAAAGGCAAAAAAGGCAAATAAGGATACAAGGAAACAATAAGGCAGACAATAACGGCAAAGGGATACAAACCTACGGCCTACCACTGGCCACCAGGGATGAGGCGCTGGTGGTAGCCTGCGGGTGGAGGAGGGCCTCGAACTTCCTCAGCAGCGGCAGCTGGGGCAGGGACACACAGGCGGAGCTGTGCGGAGGGGGAGCGACCTACCAAGCAGGGTCAAGGGTCGCTCCTTCAGAATCGCCATTTGCACTGCAGTCAAAACTTTCTCCACAGAAGTGTAAAGATGTGACTTGTATGCAATCGGTACTGTGTCACCTTCATTAAAGGTTAAGTACGTGAAACCCACTGCCCCTGGCACAATTCTAATCACCAGGTTTGTGTGGTTATCACGAGTCAACAAGAATTTAGATTCAAGTAGATCAGACTGCAAAGAGTGCAGTATCAAAGAATGCTCAGGAAGCCAGCATGACTTCGAAAAGTTGGGCTGTATCAAGGCATATAGAGGCTTGATACGCTGGGCATATTCGGGAATGTAAGTATGCCCGAAGTTTAGAAAACCCAGTAATGACTGAAGCTTCTTCAGTGTGGTTGGAGGGCGCAAAAGTGCGCACTTCTCCAAGAAATGGGGAGCTAAGCCCTTACCTTCATTGTTGAGCTCATAGCCCAAAAACAAAACGGTAAATTCAGCAATGTGTGATTTGGCAAAATTAAATTTATATCCTAAGACCGCAAATTCAAGAATAATGCGGTCCACTCGTGAAAGATGCGGCCATAATTTGTCGTCTGTCAGATAGATATCGTCGACGTACGAACACGCATCTGGGTCTATGCTGTCCAACAGAGAGACAACACGGGCGGCGAAGACACCCGGGCTGTTCTGGTAGCCCATGGGCAAACGCCGAAATTTAAATTATTTTCCACCGGAAGTGAAAGCGCTCCATTGGCTGCACTCCGGGGACAAATTGTGCGTGTAAAATCCATTGGATAGGTCAAGGGTCGTTTTATATTTTTTACGAACAAGACTGTCTACAAGCGCAGAACTGTGGGTATTTTGTACCGCAAAGGTCCGACAATGAGAGTTCAAATGTCGGTAATCCAATACTAGGCGGTACGATCCATCGGGTTTAGAAACCGCAAAAAGGGGATTATTCATTAGTGATACGCATGTTTCAATTACTCCTTGATATTCTAACTGTGTCAGAATGTCGGAAACGGGACCTTTAGCTTCTCGCCGGATGGGATATTGGGGTTGTGGCTGTGGCAGCGACCGCAAAGGAATATCATGGGGGGGAGAGTCTTCATCCCAGCCCACGTGATTACGGTATAACGCCGGAGCCAGGGCCCCAGCCCATTCAGCTGCGAGAGCCTCCGCTTTGTCCTTGGGGACATGACGAGAGAAGGATTACCTCCTCCCCTCTACGAGCAGCAAGTACGAATGGGGGCAGCCAATCCGCCTCTGCCAACAAAATGTCTTAAGAAGAGATCAGATTCTCCCAGAAAATCCCTTTAATAACACGCTCAATGTCACCTTCAATTTGAAGGACAATATTAAATAGTCTGTCAGGGGGTGCCACTCGGGTGTCAGCTGTCTCGACAGTAATGAATGTGTCAGTTGCTGTCGCCTCCACATGAGGACATAGTGCCTCCCGCACTATGGTAACTTCCACGGCGCTGTCTAGTAGCGTCACTGCCCACGTCCAATTCAGGAGTCTCGTTCTCACCGTCTGTGGCATACCTCGCTGTTAAAGCTGCAACTTTTTTCTTCTGAAACTGTGGGCGAGAACGTGGAAATTCTTCGGGTTTCCCTCGGACTTGTGGTCGAGGTTGGTCTCGTCCCTGTGGAGCCCCATGACCCCTGCCTCTATCCTGGCGATCTCCTCCACCAGTGTGGGAGGTTGATGGTGCCTGTGAAGAACGAGGAGAATGCGGATCAGGGACTTGAAATCTCTCGGGAGATTTAATTCTCGCTCTGTCGCGCAAATCATAAGTGCGTTCAGAAGATACGGAAACCGGGGATGCGCCACGTGACCCTGGTTTTTTCTGTTGTTTACCCTGTTTCTTCAACCTCCAGTTCTTTTTAGTAAAGAACGGTTTCTCATCTTTCTCCGATTGAGTTTTCTGTTGTGGCTGTGATTGAGTTTGCGTTTTAGCAAAAGGCTTAACTCCCAGACTATTGCGGCCAATGGTTTTATAAGCCTGTGCAATAATTTTCGCGTGGCTTGTCCGGTTCTGGGACTAAAGCCAAAGCATTAGCTACTTGAAAGTTAACTGCATCGCCCTTGACGTTCGCAAGGATTAAATCAGCCACTACATCGAACACTCCCACCAGTCTCATCCCCAATTCCACAGCCGCTTCAGGGCCATGCTCATCCTGCACTCGTTTAATTACAGAGGGGAGAACTGTCATAGAAGGAGTGCTGAAACACTTCGCATTTACTGCTGCGGATACCTTGCCCCAGTTGTTGCATTCTGCCAACTCGGGAATTAAGTCTTTTGGCAAACTAATCGTCAAAATCCTGTGTTTTTCCACAGGAGAAGTATTTGGAAAAACTGCCTCCAGCTGGTCAAATTTTTCTGCAAGCCAATAAGGCAAATCATCCTTATTTTGTGGGCGCTTGCCCATCACCGAATTAACCATGACAGGACTTATGGTTACACCGCCCGGTCCAGCTGGATGCGCCGCAACTCCAGGAGGGGCTCCCTGGACGTTGCCTGTAACATACTGTACCAAAGCTCTGTGAACGCGTATCAAAGACGTACGCAATGCACACAATTCATCAACCGCAAGCGTCAAATAACGCGGATGTGGGGTATACCCAGCCAAGACTGGCCAAGTGGCCCCGTCTATTGATAGGGGACCTAAACGAACCGGGGTGACCGGATGTGGGAGGGTGCCATTAAACCAAATACGGTGTTGCCATGCCGTAAGTGGTACTTCAAGAGCCTGATAAGGCCGATAAGCATTGGGTAGGGCAGTGAGAGCGTACTCATGAAACAAATTGTCCGTTCCATCCACCGCCGGAAAAGTGACCCAAGAGTAAAACACCTCAAAGTGGTGAGCCGGGTCAGCCTGCACCACAAAGATGAGTGCGACACCCGCGTCAGGCACTCCATAAGCCAGTAAATGAGCCCGGAGCGCAGCGCGGCTATGTGCCGGTATATTTATATCCGCCATTAAGACCAGAAATGATCGACAACCTAATATGAGGCAGCGCAATATAGGGTTTACTTAAACACCTTTTAATAACTTCAAGCTTGAAAGAACCTATAAAAACGTCAATATAGGAGGTATCACCCTCACACACGTTTCAAGAAGCATATGCGAAGGGTGTTGTGGACAAGCACAAGCACTACTCAAGCGTCTCGCAGATAAGAAGCCCACTACGTTGGTGGCGCCATGTTGTAGGGGTTCTGCACATATACAGAGCTATGCACAGGATAATAGGACCTCGGAGTATAGTGGTGAACCAACCATGCACCTTAGTACCCACAATCCCAATCCGACTAGCTTTAGCGTCTCATTCGCAGCGAAGCTACCAATGATTAGACAACCCAGAACACGGTCTCTCTCAGGACTCGCGGGAGCAAGAACACCCTTTCATAACTCACTCATACTTGTCCACAAAGTGCGTAATAAGAGACACAGTATAGTTTAAAATGTTTATTTCAACTATCGTGCTCTAAGATACAGTACACGTGCCAGTACTATCAGCATAATGCATAATGATAAAATAAGAAGCATAGTTACAATTCCATAGAATACAAATGGGGAAAGCATTTCATAAAGCAGTGGATATAGGGCTAAATGGCCTTACCACCCTCCCCGTGCTATTAACTAGTTTATTATAAAAATAGAAGACCTCTGGGCGTTGTCAGGCGGACCCTCATACCTCAATATCTAGATGCAAGGTTTACATCATCAGACAAGCACAGCTCTTCTCCCTGGAAAGGTTTTTCTCCAAGTGCCATAAACAGCGAGATCACAATATTAAAAGCACTCGAATTTCTCCAGTGCAGCTGTACTTAGTGTTATGTCTAAGTCAGAGGGACTGGCCAGATCAGCAAGAACAAGGAACGTTGTTTTTCGACCTTGTACATGTTGTGCAGACGAAACCCACAGGGAACAGGAGAAAAGGTGAAAGGCAAAAAGGCAGACAGTTCTAATATAGCCGGGCACAAGCAGAGGCTGGAAAAACAAAGTCACAAAGTAACGTGTGCAAAAAGGCATCATGGCAGCCAGGCCTAAGCCAACTTAGCAATGCAGACAATGAGGCCACAAACCACACGACAATATTCGCATTGTCAATGTATATGGGCCCAATATAGATGACCCTGACTTTTTCAATGACCTCCGATCAAAACTGAGGGAAATGCCCGAGGTGGAAACACTGTGGGGAGGTGACTTCAATCTGGCCCTCAATGCTACCCTCGACTGCTCGGGCGTAATGAAGGAACCACATACCAAGGCGGTCCTAGCGGTACATGAGAGTATGAGGGAGTTTACACTGTCGGATGTATGGTGGCTACGAAATCCACATGCCATGGTGGCCACACACAGCTCTTCCATGCACAATAGCTGGTCGCGCATCGACTATTGGCTGACGACCACAGAAATTAGCACATGGATACGCCGCATACAACATTTACCACAAACACTGTCAGACCATAGTCCGATTTTGCTCACTCTTGACATCCCTAATTATGAGCCACCGCCATTCATCTGGCGATTTAACGCTAGGGCCCTGTTAGATGCACCCTATAACGAAGCTATAAGAAGCGCCATCACTGAATATTTCCAGCTAAACCAAAACTCTGTATCTGATGCGGGCGTATTGTGGGAAGCCTTTAAGGCCACATTGCGGGGTGTGTGCATCAGCACTAACGTGGGAATACTAAAAGACATTCGCACCCAGCTCGCCAAATGTGAAGATAAGCTAAAGATGTTAGAACAGGACTATGCGAATACCAATAATATACAGATACTGAGCACACTCCGTGACACGATATCTGAATTCCAAGAGCTCGCAGATAGTGAAATTAAATACGTATCGAGAAGACAGGTAGCGAGAGCATATGGCGAGGGCGGCAGAGCAGGGTGGATACTAGCGCGTAAAATTAGTCAGGAACACACCCAACACACAATAATCAAAATCCGCGACAAACAGGGTACCTCACATTATGACATAAAGGGTATCCTGGCGACGTTCACAGAGACATATGGGGAAATGTATGCTACACAACAAACAGCTGAGGCCCCTGAAGTACTTAAATATCTGGAAGATATTGCGATCGCCTGGCTCTCAGATGCACAGCGGGAATACCTGGCGCAACCTGTCACTATAGACGAAATTTTAGAGGTCATCAAAACCCTGCCCAATGGCAAAGCCCCGGAGCCCGATGGGTTCACAGGTGAATTTTACAAAGAATACGCAGAACTGCTAGCGCCCCATCTCGTAAATATGTATGGAGATGCTCATGAACAACAGTTACTCCCACCCACATTACGGGAAGCCATGATCATAGCTTTATTGAAACCGGATAAAGACCCTGAAATATGCGAGTCCTATCGCCCATTATCGTTGATAAATACGGACACCAAAATACTGGCCAAGCTTATAGCCAACCGGCTTCAGCCTCTTATGAGTAACATTGTATTACCAGACCAATCCGGCTTTATCCCCCATCGCTCCACAGCCCACAACCTCCGTACTCTTTTTGCCCTATCTCACCAACTCAATCCGGAGCTTAAAGCAGCTGCGGTATTATTAGATGCCACCAAGGCATTCGATTCAGTTGAATGGCCATATTTGTTCACTGTCCTACAGAAAATGGGCATGCCCCCGATCTTATTGCAATGGATCAAGATACTATATGAAAAGCCGGTGGCACGCATTAAAGTGAATAAATATGTATCCAACACAATACACATCACACGAGGCACCAGACAGGGGTGCCCTCTCTCCCCTCTGCTGTTTGCTAGTGCACTAGAACCGTTAGCCTGCAAGATTCAACAGCACCACAAAGAGGCAGCCCTGAAATTCATACAACGCCCTATCAACGTCTCATTATACGCAGATGACATGGGTCTTTATGTTCGCGAACCCCAGGTCAATCTATCACCCCTTTTACGTGAATATATCAAATTCGGCAGGCAATCGGGCCTTCAGATAAATTGGAGTAAGTCCATTATTATTCCCTTGACGGATGCTACAACACCACACCCAGTGGAATTCCCATTAGAGTGGCAGCATGATCCGGTCAAATACCTCGGAATTTGGTACCACAAAGATCCTGCGGTAGTGGTAAGGGCCAATTATGGCACTGTCATAAGTAAATTAGAAGAAAAAATAGATAGATGGATACGCTTGCCAATGTCACTAGCGGATAGGATAGCTCTAGTAAAAATGGTTATACTTCCAAAAGTCCTTTATTTATTTAACAACATCCCCATCACTCCACCAAAGGCTGTATTCCAAGGTTTAAAGGCGTGTGTGACCCGCCTCATATGGGCAGGCAAGCAAGCGCGTGTAGAACTACGGGCGTTATCATTACCTTATTCTCAGGGGGTATTTAAAGTCCCTGACCTCCTACTTTACTATTTGTGTGCTCAAGCGCAATACGCGCATTATTGGTATCACCCAGTGCGATATCTGCCACATATAGCAGTAGAGGACGGAGATGCCCACCCAATTGCACTACAATATATTCAACCACATCCCCGCACGCACGTCTTAAAGCGAGAGATAAACACTATCCGCACTACAAACTTAGCCTGGCAAAAAATGGGGAAATTGGCGAATAAGGTACCTCCCTATGCACCGGCATTACCCCTACCACAACATCCTGCCCTTTCAGTCACACAAGAAAAAGTGAGCATGACGCTGATACAACAGACTGGGATAGCTGTGATGGGAGACCTATACAATGAGGGTACATTTGTAGAGCTAGAGGAGCTTGACTACATCAGCAATCAGACCCCCTTGTTTAAATTTGCATACTACAGACTGAGGAAGGCACTCAAGGACTTCTATCCGTCCTTTCCTATAGAGCCGGACACACTCCAAGCTTTGCAAATGATAATCACCACTCCACATAATACACATCTGGTGACCAAACTCTATGTGTTGCTGCAGTCCGATATAGCGGGTAGTGCGCGGAAAGCACAGGAGAGATGGTCAGGTATTCTTGAGACTCCTCTGGATGATGTAGAATGGCACACTTGCTGCGCACTTACGGAGATGTAAACCCCAAACGGCAACCTACGCATCATCCATTATAAATATCTGCACCAAACCTACTATACCCCAGCCAAGTTGCTGAAATGTGGGCTCCGATCTGACGCATGCTGTAAAAGATGTAAAGTTGTTGAGGCGGATTTCATACACTTAGCATGGCACTGTCCGCAGATTAGAAAGTACTGGGAGAAGGTAACAGAGACCTTGAGTGCTATTTTGGAAATTAAAATAGAATGTACAGTCCGTATTTGTTTACTGAATCTTGTAACGAATTTAAAGGCTGCCAAACGGAAATTTTGTGTAATAGCTCTCTTATTGGCGAAACGACGGGTCTCTATGTCCTGGGATGGCACAAACTTCCCCAAGTGTAAACACTGGCTGCAAGATATGATCTACTGTAGAGACACACTGCGGACCTATGAGGAAGAACTTCCTACTGGGTCTAAACCCAGAGACTACTGGCTGCCACTGACGCTATATTTACAAACCCACACTAACGACACTTTCTAAGCCAATATGTACAGTATAGTATTCTGGTTGTGTAATGATAGAAATGCATGTTGTATTATACTTTTGTAAATTGACATGGATACCTATGTGAAAAGAAGCAGGTGCCCCTGCAAGACTGTCTGTTCTTTGTTTCTGTAACAATTTCTGTTGCTTAAATAAAAAAAAATCAATAAATTTAAAATAAAAAATAAAAAAATAGGGCATATACGATTATGACCATAATAGGGCATATGCGAATATGACCATATACGGCATATATGAACGCGTCTATATTAGGGCCTCTATATGAAACATAACACTATAAACTGTCATCAAAGAGCTGCTTGCAAACTGCATGGTACAAGTTAGTAACTTATGTTTTTTCCCAGTCTTTCATTATCCTGATGCTGCTAAAAATGTTTATTTGGGTGGAAATACACTTTATTGTTAAAGTCAATGCTAACCACTGTGTTATGTTTTGAATCCTGAGTTTGTGCTTCTCCAGACCAAGCACTCTTGAAAAATGCCTACCAGCGTGAATGACGTGAATCCTACACCTTGTGGCCCCCTTTGCCTTATGTAACATTTTCTACACACTGATTTACACGTATGATTCATTGTCTCTATATATGTGTGATGTAAAGTGCTCCGACATCCTACAATGGTATGAGAGATGCTATAAAACAAATGAAATACGTGTGACAGAGGGGCTATGGAGAGATGAGAGGCACTGTTGGAGGGTGATAATAAGGGAATCATTGAAGAACCCCAACAAAGATTGTCGTATCCTGGTGCATAGTAAGGTCTTCATTTACTATTCTTTAAAAGCTAATACAATTCAATATATAATGATAAATGTGTTGTAATGTAGACTGCACCATTGTTTCCTAAATTTCTTTGGGGGGAGAGCCTCCCAAAGCCCACTTTGTAGTAGTCAGGCTCACTCACTGCACTTGGCGTGCATCGTATGGGTACTGGTCTGAAAACATTTGCCAGGGCTGCTTTGGGTTTCCAGTCTGGCCCTGGCAGGAGCAGGAGCCTCGTACTGTGAAATAAAACCAACCATTTTAAAGTTAGTCACGGAGATGCAGCACCAACCTTCCCATTAAAATTTTTCGTGTTCTGCAAATTCTTTCAATATAAAATACTAAGGGGGATATTCACAACAGAAGTAGCGGAGCGTGTTGTTAGCCTCCTTGGTTTAACGACACACTCCGCCACTTCAGAAACGCAGGGCTGCACCATGTTTACAAGAATATGGTGCAGCCCTGCGTTTCCCCCTGCGCTGGCGCTACACTTAGCAGTGTAGCGCCAACGCAGGCACCCTTGCACCATAGTGCAAGCGTGTCTGCTTGCTGGGGAAGATTGTTTATGTGCAGGAAGGGGGACCTTCCTGTACATAAACAATCTTCAAATGCCGTTTTGTCACTTCTATGTGAGCTGCTTAATGCAGCACCCATGAAAGTTACAAAATGTCTTTTTTTTTAAAGATTGTTTATGTGCAGGAAGAGTCACCTTCCTGAACATAAACAATCCAAGGCGTGTTGCTTTTTCCATGTGTGCAACACAAGGCAGCACACATGGAAAAAGCAAAAACGAGGTGAACTAAAGCATTTCTCCTGGTTTTGCCAAGTTAAGACCAGGTTTTTCCTGGTCTTAATTTTTGCTCTACCTCCTATTTACGCTGCCCTTGTAAATAGGGGGCAGCGTCAAAATCAATGGGTGTTGCGGTGGAACACCCACAGCAACACCCACTGCCCACCCCTTTCACACTAAGCATTGCGTGAAAGGGGGCCTTATTTACAAGGCAGCGTTAAGCCACGTTAAGTAATTCGAGTATTTGTTTTGTGTGCCCACCTGTGTTTATTTTTTTCGAATTACTGTTTTAATGTTTGAAATTTAAATCCTACAAATTGCTTGGGGGTCCCCGGCTTCCAGTGGTGACTCAATGGGGGTCCTCAGGAGTCAAGGGATTGTGCAAGGCCCCTTCTAAAGAGACATGCATCCGTATCCAAATGACATGGTGCTCTACTTGCCTGGTAGTAACTCTTGATGCTAAAACAAAGACATGATGTTATGTAGAGATTGAAATAACACCTCTCACAACTAACATCAGCAAGCACACAAATTGCTCATTAATGTCTGTTCAGTATCCAACTCAGCAGTAATCATTAGTTTTCTACATCACTATACATCACCTTTCTGTCTTCTTAGAGGGTGGCAGCAGGGACATCATACAAATTCTGGGGCCCTGGGCCAAACGTATTTTAGGGGCCACTGTTTGGAACAACTTTGAATTTATGATCCATTTTCAGCTCTTTCGATATTGATATCGTTGTCGATATCACTTCTGGTCCATCACCGTCCCTGTCGGGCACTCTAATTTTCCACAGGAGCTATGAAATATGCGGCTGTCCTGTAAGACTCCTAGCATAGATTTCTACTGCTCTACATCTGTGGGCTTCCTTCTCTTCCTTTTACACACTCTTAGGTAACACATGGATCACTAGGCTAAACCTGTGCAGGATGGACTTGAACAAGCACATGGCACAATGCAGCATCGCAAGAATATGGTATTGCCAAGGCTACTAAAATCATGCGATTCTGCGGCCAATGCTTTTTTTTTGCATAAGTATCAATTTGCCACATAATACATCATCTGCTATATAATCTGCAGATTTTAACCCAAAAAATAATTGTTTCTAGATTGAACAAATCAAACATTACTAAAAACGTTGTGACATATGTTTGCGTACATTGAAGGCCCATCGCAAAGGTTAGCTGGTCATCTTTCAGCCGCTTAATTGTGTACTTTGTTGGTAAACTGGTACTAATGAGATGAAATCATTGTCAAGACAGGATTACCATGTGTAAAAAAATTATAAAATAATGAAGCAACACTAGAAAAAATGTGCTGTAGTGTGCCACATAATTTGGATATTCTTGCTACATAATTTAGTCAACCCTGTCACATAATTTGATGCTTTCCCCCACTGCATAATTGTAGCGACCCTGGGGATGGTCAGGGTAATTGAGTATTTCTTATGTTGCTCTTTTATCAGCCTTCCACATTACTTCGTGATTTTTTACAGGTCCTACGTGATGCTTCTGTCTGTCACTAAAGCAGACATACAAGCTGATAAATGTATACAAGAACTACATTTTATCTTTCCTTTCTCAGGTTTGCTGAGTGATATTGACATATATCATCCGCCGTTCTTGAATGTCCAACCAATAGCATGCTTTGCATTTTGTGGCTTGTCAGCCATGTTCCAACATTTCAGTCATCAAGTGCAGACTGTGAACGAGGATTCAGTCACATGAACACTATCAAGTCTAAATCAAGAACTAGACTGGAGGAGAATCACTTGGTTATGCTGATGATGACAAAGGCCTATCTCTTAAATAGCAAAGTTGACCTTGATGTAATGTATCAGCACTGGAAGAATAGCATGGACCAACGAAAGAAGCAAATGTGTCACACATCTAGTGATGGCACTTGACTTGTCTGAGCCACCCTTTCCCACAGTCTATGTTTGGCCTAGATGGGCACATTTCACACTTCCTCTTAGCAAAGACATTAATCATTACGATGTACATCAAAATGAAACTGTGTTATGTAATTGTCAACTTGCTAAATATATATTCTCTTGTATAGTTTTCCAGCAATCCCCCACCAAATGATCAGTGCTCCAATCAAGAATATTCAGTATAATCTTATAATGGTGCTCCCTACCAAGTCTTGTACTTTTCTAAGCCTGGGGTATAGGTGCAACTAGAATAAATAATTAATGTCACGATGATCTGTCTCCACACTGCAAAACTGTTGCAAGACCCTGTTAATTAGAGCTATATGTGTGAAATGCACTTGTTCTCCAGCTCATTGCAAACAAAAGTTTTGAGTGGTAATTGCCACGGATTTATATACTCGCAGGCTGCACTCGCATACTTGGCGCACACAGCCTTGGCTGCAGGGCACAGAGATCTTGCACTGCCACACACAGAGGAAAAAAAATAGAGGGAACATTGCTCAGGGCTTCCAAATAGAACCCACAGGCATCTATTATTCTCTTCTCTACAATAGCCACAAACACGCACAACATACACCTGGATGGGATTTGATGACAAAACAGGTTTTAAATCTGACTGCGCATGGGCGAGACACGCTCAGCCAGTGCCAAATAACTAATTTTAGTGAGTGAGTGAAAAAACCTTTAATTTACCGAATAGTGATGGAAGAATTTTAAATCAGACCTTTTCTTTTTCATGCACTAACTCCCCTTGCACAGCACACAGACCCTGTACAAAAGTTAGGATACTCCTGACTATGTTCGAAAGGGATGCCCTAGGCTTGGCACACAACAGGCTGGGGTTCCTAATGTGTACATGATGTGAACATTCGAAATTGCATGTTTAATCTGTATGCCCCAGATATGGAGCACTATGCATAATGCTGTTTCTTTCTACAGTTTACATCCTCGAATGGCTTGTTATCTCCGAAAGACTCTCCCACAATACTTCTAAAACCTTGCATGAAAAATTGACCTTGACGTGCTTCGGGCTGGATTCCTCTCCTTTCTTTCTTCAGTGACCCTCTTTTAACCTTGCATCCTCTATATGCCTTCTGTTTCTGACTACAGCCTCCTCACAGTCTCATGCGTGCCCTAGACCTTCTTATTGTAATTCTGAATTTGGCTTATACCTCATTTCATAGATCACAACCTCTCCTCTTTAAAACCCTATCCTTGTAAACTAACATTACCTAATCTCCACCAACCTGTCTATCTCACCAACCATTCACCTGAAACCACATAGCCCCCACTACTGATCACACCTAACAGGTAATAATATAATACATCACAGAGTAACTAGAGAAAAGGCATGCAATTTGTTCTTAAGATAACATGACTAATCACAATAACCAACAATAACCACTAGACTAACCACTAACCTTGGGTTCCAGAGTAGTATGCAACTCACCATTAATCGCTTCAACGCCTCGTCAGGGGTAGTAAGCGCTATATAAATACAATAAAAAATTACACACAGTCTTCCTACTACACATTTGGTACACACATAATACACATGCCCACACACACCACAAACACACATGATGTTAGTACAAGGTTCTAGGTTTTCATATAACAACAGAACTTTACATGAGAGAAACCAATAGGCCACACTTTCACTTCCTCAGAGAAAATGGTCTAGTCACCTATATGAATTCACAAAACACAATACACTGACACCACCCAACGCCTCATGTTCAAATCATAAGACAGGGACCATAATCCTTTGTCCACCTTGAGGGCATGCTTAGTGAGCCCTTCCAGGTCACAGGGGAGGTTCTGGTCCTTGTATTGTCAAAGAAAGTCCTGGGCCTCTGAGCACACACTAGATTTACATGACAACAGAGCCAAAATAAAAGTCAGGACACCAGATACCCTTACAGTATGGCACCCAGGGCAGGGGTACACACCTGTATGCCATGCAAGGGACATTTCCATTCTGACAGAAATCAATCCTAGCAGTAGGCAGATTGTGTACCTGAGTATAATGCCTATCAATATATTTACTATGGCATTATCTCATATGCAAAAAACGTTTTACATCCTCTGATTGCATGCTATCCCAAAAAGTCTCCTCACTATACTACCCTACTACTTTATACTACTATACTATACCCTGCTTGAAAATCTGACCGAGACTTAAAACTTTCAAATGTTTCCTCTTCTTTCTTTCTTTTGAATGACCCCCTCCTTACCTCCAGCACCAGCTTGCATCCTCCCTCTGAGTATCGTTTACTGTATGTGTCCTGCCTGTCTCCCTTAATCTCCATTACTGTATTTCTGGGAATTGCCTACCCTCATTTCATGGACCACAACTTTCCCTTCTTTGAAACCATATCTAATCAACCTAACAATACGAGATCTCCTTTAACCCAGCTATTCATCCCACTAACCATGTGCATGAACTAACATAGTACCCTCACTAATGATCGCACCTAAGTCCGATTAATCTAACCACAAAGAAATTGGAGCAAGTGCATGGAATTATTTCATAGGAGTGTTAGACTAATCCCAGTAACCAACAATAATCAGTAACAACTAGATTAACCACTAACCTTGCTTTCCAGAGTAGCATGCTTCTCGCTGTAAAGAGTTTGTATGCCTTAGAGGTAGTAATGGTTTTATAATTCATGAGATTCTGCAATCCCTGTATAAACACCCGTCTCTAACTTCTTTATAATTGGCTACTTGTGACGTTCCCAGTCGCCACTTATAAAGACAAGACATCAGAGCTCAACTGTAATAAGCTATTACAGTTGAGTTCTGTCCTCACGGTGCCTGTTGCAGAGCCAGCAGCCGATGCGAAAAGCAGGTCAGGTCACGGAGCAACTGATTAAAGCAACGAAAATAAAATGTTGCTTTTCTTTTTTCTGCTCTATTTTTCTGGTTTGCAGTGACAAGCAGAAAGAACATGTTTATTTTTTGCCCTTTATAGATAATAATGGAATGGTTAGATTCTTTCTGCATGTTCCTACACATTCCAAGCTACTGCAGTTTTTTTTGTTTGTTTTATTTAAACGGACTAGTTTTGAAAATGTTTCTAATATGGTGTGATCATATATGATATGGAATATATCACCCACTGCCATACATGATAAGGATATTGCAAGTCACCTTGGAGTTGCATAATCTTATAAAGGAACTCGGTCTTTGGCCTCGTTCCTCCCTATGGTTATGGAACTCCCTGGTGACTTGCAATATCCTTATAATGTACGGAGTGGATACTTTATCCCTTATATAAATCAAAATACAATATAATACAATACTTCTTGCAATGAGACTATCTGCAACCTTGTGTTATAAGATGCTGGGAATAAACCCCCCGAGCTGCATGTTCTGGTCGCCTATATTCTTTTATGAAACATGGCCAGCAATATGAAAACTACAACCTTTGGACATTGTTGTAACCATACTAATTTTGGAAGGCCTGGGCTTTCCCAAGGACTTATAAATCATAAGTATAGGTTTCAACTACGCTAGTGATGTGGGTTGTTATACTATCTGAGCTCAGTGCTACTTCTCTCGGCGCGTTTTCCTTGTACTAGCAGGTGAGCCAACACAACACATAAAATGTTCTTTAGCCGTGGCGTGCCAGATGACCCAGAGAATACCACGGTGCGAAACTGGGGAATCTTAATGGGGCCCCATGGAAAATCACTTAACCTCCGTGTGTACCAGACTTTTCGATTAAGGGTAGTACCAGCGACGGCCCATATGGTCTGCGGCATCGTTTGTGCTTCTCTGTCCTCCTGTTCTCACACTGCTCTCGTGACACGCTGCATTTCTAGCGCCTGTTCCAAATGAACTTTAAAGGCAACTCGCGGCCTGCACCTGACTTTCCGGAATCATCGTGGCACCTGGGAAAGCTCTGTTCGTGGATTCCATCTGTCTGCACCACAAACACCATCTGCGGCTGACCACATCTGCTCCAAGGGGCCAGTAACTTATTAAACGGCGCTGTTTCCTCTGTGCGCGCGTATGCGCACCACGCACCTGTGCGTGTGCTCTCGCGCGCGTAGAATTGGCGATTTACTGCTTCATACAAATGGCATTTTCATCTACAAGGGAAACACGGGGTTCAGGTTCTGCTATTTACGCGAACGTCGGAAACATGGTATAATGCTTATTCTGTTATTTATCATTGTTTCTTTCGTTATTTTATTTTGCCATTCTTTCTAAATCCCGTGTTTGCTACTGCGTAGGTGTACAGACCTAACTTCAATAATCATGCTGACGCTTTAATAATAATTCGCTGTTTCGTGTAACCCATGTGCCTATGAAACGCCTGGAAGGAAAAAAACACGAATGGTTCTTACATATAATTAAATATTAGCCTTTTAAAATATTATATAAACAATTGATTATTGTGGAGAACGCTGGAATCTGTAAGGCCAATAATCATTCCTAGAATGCAGAAGAGCCCACATCCCAACCACTGTGGTCTGGGCTGAGGAGACTCCAATGCTGTCTTCACATTCCTCCTTGCTCTAGTTTCTACTCAAAAGGTTTCTCAGTCCAGCAAGACCTCCCCATGACTCGCTTCTGCTCCAGCTGTCATTCAGTGTCCGCAACTGATAGTAAAAGAAGGGTCCACTCAGTGGCGTAATGAAATTTGAGGGGGCCCTCTTGCAAAGTACATGGAGGGGGGACCCACACTACAGACCCACTCAGGAGCTCTCTGGCCAGGGGCCCGACACCCGTGCACAGTGCTGTGGGGGGGCCCCAGAAGCTCGGGGGAGCCTCCCTTACACCACAGGGGCTGCGGGGCTATTGTTATGCCACAGCCTTCTCCATGGATTCCCTCACTGCCACCCTCCAACAATGACCCTCACCTCTCTATAGCCCCTCTCTCCCATACATTTCTTTTTTTTATTGCACTACTCATAGTTCACTCAAACTCAGTTCTGTGATCCGCATGATAAACCTTCTTTGCAGCAGGCACATTAATCCTTTGCGCAACTTTATCATGTGTCCAAACTGCCACTAGACAAATCTGATCTCTATCCAATCAGGAACATTAATCCCTATAGTTATCTTGACATTTTTATTGTTGCTGTAAAACAGTTGGATACACAATGAACTTTGCAGCAAGTGCTTTTAAACACCTGTTATTTTTAAATAAACCACCTCCTTCAACGTCCAGCGTAAGGTGCGGCTGCACCAGGCACACCGCCCTAAAGCCTGCCCTGACACTTCTAATGGAGGAGTCCCTATAACGTTCATTCAATTTGCAAAATATATTTGGATACGCATCTAAGAATATAGAGGAGAAAACTCTTCCTCATGTGTATATCACACAGACTATCTCCATTTTGGACTGTTTAAAAAGTAAAGAACACAGCCATAGTTGATATAAACAATGGGAAGACTGAAGAAAATAACTTTCTAGTTGTTACAATTTGTGTTGAAGCTTTTGCTTTGTAATTATATGTTTTCTGTATGTGCAACTTTTTGTGTTAATTGTCCTTCATACATGCTTTGCTTATTTGTTTTATTTGTGTATGTTTGATATGTTTGAAAACACTGGAAAACCCAGGTACTCCCTGGGAGTGAACGATTATAAGCTTTATTTAACTGTCAAAATAAACTTGCAGAAATTGCCAGTGATTAATTAGTGTAATCATTGGATGACCACCGATATACGAATTCATTCCCGCATTACACCCCTTTCCATTTGCATATGCCTTAGCCCATGTTATGCGAATAATTAGGGCTAACCCCTACAATGTGTTGCAGGTAGGAGCAGGCGGCATACCCTAACCATCTGAATTGGCCTGTGTAATGAAATGGACATAATAGCAGATCAGCAGCTGTGACACCCCTTCGTGAAGTGGTGGCCGTGGGCCTGGAACAGAGGGAGTCTGCTGGCAAGCATCTAGAGCTACCCACCCCATACTGCTCGGTTTTGCATGTACCAACCCAGTAAGCATACACACTGCTTTATAGCGCCTACATCCTATTTGCCTTCATCCTTTTCTTCAGATTCTAACTGGTAAATAAATTATACATAATGCCTGTAACATGTAATGACGATTCTTCAGTTTGGTTGAGGAGTACCCATTGTCCCCAGACAAACCCAGTGGTGTCCGAAGGCAGAGGTTCCACTTCTCGCAAGCCTGGCAGGGAAAAAGAGAATGAAAAGATTGTGACATCAAAGATATGTTTTAACAGGGAGCAATTAAGATATAGGTGGTGGGGCATGTTCACCCCCCCCCCCCTCTCAGAGTGATGGTAAATAATGTTGCTATTGGATCAGGCTGCTTCACCCTGGGATCAGACAAGACAACCACAAAATGATTCACGATGCAAGTCTTCAAAGAGCTCAAATAAAAGATCATTTTAGTTAAGACTGATTTGAAACACGACTTAAAGGAAATATAGAAGGATGTTTCTGAGCTGAGTGGCAGGGTATAGGCCATGGAAGAGAATGTGGTTGAGCAGGAGCTCTCAGGCCAAGGGCTTGCGGACTGTGCACACTGCTGGAGGGAGGGCCCCCGCACCGCGGGGGCTGCGGGGCTATTGTTACGCCACTGGGTCCACAGAAGGTCCACAAGCCTGCCTTTCTCATTCAAGGGCGTAGCTACCAATGGTGTAGCTGGTGCAATGCACCAGGGCCCAGAGGTGGGAGGAGGTCCCGTCTGCCCTGCACCAGCTGATGTTATTTCAGAGGCTGCCTGTTCTGATTTTTTTTAGACACAGCGCATTCCTTGACTGTGTTTAATTTTTGGAGGGAGAGGTACAGAGCAAGTAGAGGATAAGGTAACAATAAAGAAGAGAGGAAGGGGATGAAAGAAATGAAGAGGGTGAAAGAACGTGCAGGAAGGCAGGAAAAGGTGACAGAATCGAAGAAGGAGATACGGGTGAGTGAGAAAGGAGATAAGTATGAGCAAAGTGAGCAAGGAAAAAGAAGAGAAAGGAACCTAAAGTAAGGAGAGAAGGGAGTAAGCAGATGAGGATGAGTGAGAGACAGAATAGGGGCAAGAGAGAGACTAAGGAAGTGGATAGAGAGGAAAGCATTAAATGGATGAAGGAGATAAGAGGCGAGTGAGGTGGAGATAGGGAGGCGAGAAGGAAAGGCAAGTAGAGTGAGGAACTTGAAGAACCGTAAATATAATTAATGTAGCAGATGCATTGACACCGGGTCCCAGAGGTGTGATGGGCGCACTGCACCTCATCTATAGCAGTATTTTAATATTTGTTGGGGGGTCAAGTTTCATTGCTTGCACTAGGGTCAATGAGCCCAAGGCTATGTCACTGTTCTCACTCTTAGCAAAGATGACTGATCACCCAGCCGTTGCTTCCCATTGTAGCTGCTGTAAATGATTGACAGCTGTAGACAGCGTTTATATTTATTTTTATGTATTTACATATTTATTTTTATGTAGTGCCATCTTCACCAAGCAGGGTTTCAGAGCACTGTACATAAGGGAGTGTGAGAACACCTTGCATGAGTCAATCAATTGTTGGTCGGAGACACTACAAAGCAAAAAAATGCAGTACATTGTTCTTAGGAATTTACAGTGAATTTCAGTACAAAGGTGTAAAAGGTAAGTAATGGTGCATTAAACTGGTTACAGTGCAGTGCTTGAGTATTACAGAGGATTGCAGTACAAAAACAGATAAAGTAGGTAATGGGGCATTAGCTGGTGTGCGTGACAGCAAACAATATTTAGCAGTGTGAAATATGTCAGAAGTTTGCATCTGAGACAGGATATATAAGCATGGACAGAGATATAATTTGGATTGTCAATAATCAGGGCAAACATACGTTACAGAAATAAATAGATACAACGAAGAAGCAATTTGCATGAGCATCATTGGCCATACATTAGGGGCTTACAAACAATAGAGGAATGGATTGCAAACTATTGGAGTGCAAGTACAAAAACCACAGGAATAGTAGAAAGGGTGAATAAAGAGGCCATTTGCATAAGTATCAGATCCCTGTTTGGGGGGCGTAGGGCAGGGTGGGGCTACTGGGCCCCAACCATGGTGGTTGAAGTCTTTTACCATTGGTGTCCTGAGGGGTTGTACGATGGTACAACGCAGGTAATTACTTTGCATGCCTTTGCCACGCATTTTTTAGTACGCATGTTTTTACAGCGAATATGCATTTACAACACATGCCAATACCACGCATTGCTTTTAGATTTAAAAACAATGTATTTGTGGGGGGAGACCCCCACCCCCTCCCAACTTACCTTAAATGCGTGGTATTGGCATGCGTTGTAAATGCATATTCGCAGTAAAAATATGCATGCTAAAAAATGCTTAGTAAAGGCACAACGAGGTAAAAACCTTGTTGTAAAGGCTGTTTCCGTCCTGAGGGCCATCCTACTATGGCTGTGCAAAGTGGCCGAATGCAACTGGCCGAATGCAACCCTTTTCACACTTGACTCAGTAGCAAGGCTGAGCAGTCAATGCTTCTCAAGGAGGCAGTGGGGGAACAGGTGTTCAGAGTGGGGGACAAGAGCTCACAAATCAAAAGTCACCCAACACACAATAATGAAATGGCCAGCCAAGTACTTATATTTTACATAAAAAGAAAGTACTTTTAATCTTACTGCAGAATTCAGTACAACATACAAAGAAAACATAATACAGAGTTGTAATCTAAGTTCTGTTTAATAGTAAGGCACTACATGCCCTCTCTCCAGACGTGTTCCCCCTGCTATGGTCGAGATACTATGTTTACAATCCCCACCAAACTATTGCTTAGGCATCGATCAGGCACAGGGAGTTAAATTATTTCACAAGTCAAATATAACTGAGTTTAATGTCTTTTATCCATCTGGTACAAGACTGCACATTAGTCTCTTGTCCCAGGTACAGCCTAAGCCCCATGTTTATTTGCTGATTATCGATGCAGCTGTGATCGATGTGTGATGGATGGGGTTCGTGCTCCCAGCATCATAGCTCTGGCTCTTTCATGTGGGCGCCACACCAGCAACTTTGCTTCGGGACATTGTTCATTGGATGAGATCAATGAGACCGGTCTGCATGGCAACCTGCATCTTCAGTACCAGTGGCCTTCACAGGCAGTTTCTGTCAGAGGTTCAGATGCACCAGTTACGGTCTCCAGGCCAAGTCATCTACTGGGGTGGGCCTTCTGCAGTTGCAGCCTGCGGTCCGATCACAGCTTCCCAACACCTTGCTTCTCTCTCACACCTACATTGACCATGGCTGACTTGCCATTGATTTTTAACTTAGCTCGGACAATCAGATACTCCATGTCATCCCCACTGGTTACCAAGCCTGTGCCATTGGCACCAAGGAGAAGCTCATTGGGTTTGAGATGCTTACTCTCAACCAGAAACCATTTATGCAAGGGTATACAACCCCCTCTGAAACTGTCCTTCGCTAAGAGCAGCTGTTGGGGAAAAAGGTGTAAATTACAGGTTATTGTTGCTCACCTTCATTAGGTTCCATAACCTTGGGCTTCAAAACCCTAGCTGAAGTGGTGAGCAGTTATCTTGTCATAATTCCAACCATATCATTCACTGGTGTTACTGTTATGTAGAGAAGAATTACTTTATTTCTGTAATTACACCAAATTGACGATTACATTCTATGGATGGCATAAGAAAATTTGCATCCCATGTACAAAAGATATTTTTTGCTCATTGCACTGCTGGACTGCTGTTTGGTATTAATTGGTACTGTTAATTAATGGCTCATCAATGATTTAAAATGGGAATAACCATTTTTGCATTAGTGTCTGGCCCCTGCAAAGTGCAGTGTTTGTTCCCATCACGGAATATGCTCACAAATAAGCCACCACCTGAGGGAGGCCACAAAGAATCTAATCCACAAATTGTTACTCTACTCGTTGGACTGTTTGGAACGAAGTAGGAATAATCGTAAGAACACAAAGTGGAATCCCTCCCGCCTGCAGTTATGCACGGCAACCCCATGTCCACCAGAAAGGAGTCTTGGCCCCTCCCAGAGATGCAGAATGCAGTTGGCTAGTGCAGCCATCTCAGGAATCATCTCAAGTCCCTCCCTACTGCCTGTCCGTCAATGCCTGCTGCAGGCTTTTTGTGATGCTGTCCGGTACTGGTAACTAGCCTCAGCATGCACCAGAAGAACCTCCATGCTGTGTGTATTTTTTGTAATCCAGGCCGAGATTTTTGCAGACATTCAGTTAGTGATTAAGACACAGGGTCAAAGTAAGAGTAGGAAAACCAATTGCATTTAATTTATCATTCAGTAGGCAGAAAGCTGATGAGCCATGATTTCAGACGAGAGCTTTGGACAATAGAAACTTTTCTTTGTGCAGTGTGCCTGAGTAGAAATCCAGGATTTGTGACCTCGGACAAGTTATTTGGAATCAGAGGATTCAAAATGCAGCTAAGTCCTTCATCCTCGGCCAACTATTCAATCATTACCTGGCCGGTTTGATTACAAGTCTCTAGGTCTGTTTCTCTGAAGCTTTAGGGGAAGGAAATCGAGGCTCAAATGTCTATGATCAAGGTCTGGCCAGTCTCTATTCACTTTAAAACCCCTCTGATATTTCCGATAACAAATGCATATATCAGTGATTTCTCGACGAATCCAAATTAGGTATAGAAGTAAAAAGAATATCTTAAAAGTGCACGAAAAAGACAAATTAAAGAGAAAGATATGATTTTTTTAAAAGGACCAACCAGCATTTTATACCTGTGCACTGTTAACTGCCTCTTTTATGGGGCCATTATACCCTACATATTGTAAATGAAAACAACATAATCGGGGTAACTGGGCTTATTCGACCTTGGTAGCCTCAGACTCACGCTTAAACTGGGGCTAAAGGCATCGAGTCTTCCTGTCAACCCAGAGCACGTAAAACGAGGGCCATTGGTGACGAGGCGACGCTAAGTGGGCGAAGGACTTTAGGGGCGCGCGGAGGACTTCACGTGCTAACAAGCACAGCGTTTCCATTCTGTTTTAATGACCCCCCGATTAGTGTGATTTGCAGAAGGGCTTGCCGAGAGATGCCACCACACGACTTTCGGAAATGAGGCAACACGTTGACGGAGTATGCTGGCAATGTTAACGATTTAAAGATGTGGAGAGGAGGCCGCGAATTTGCGGAGAAGTGGCCAGGAATGCGCGCGTGCAGGGCGAGAGCAGGAAGAGATGGTGAATCATTGGCAGTAAAAAATCCACTCGATTCCCTAATTGGTGTATGCTTGGGAGCTGACAGGGTGACAAGAAGGGCCGGTGGCTCGGTTGGACCTGCTCTGCAGGGGCTTGCAAGACAAGGGACCATTTGTAGTCTGACACAGTGGGCTGGGCCTTCATCCGGGCCGGTATTAGAATTAAAACGAGATGTTGTAGCAGAAGGCAGGATGTTTTCTGATACCAGAACGAGGAACAGGTTCACTGGGATGCGAGCACAAGAGATATGGAAGCAAACATGTTTCAGGGGACACTTTACTTACATGTTACTAATTGAAAACGGTCTGAAATGTATTGCAATGTAATCATATTTTGTGATTGATTAGACGCAGCAGTTTCCTTTCCTTTTAATGTGCGGTTCAGTGCACAGAAGGTTCGGCAACCTTCTCTTCCCGCTGGTGTTTCACAATTTGGTTACATATGGCAAAGTTTCCGGTATTTACTCCAATACAAGGTCGGCTCCGAGCAAAGTAACAATCGGTGATCACGAGATCAGTGGACACGACATGCCAGCTATATACTTTGTGAAGCTATATAGCGGGACCGATGGCTTCATGGACCACCTGCAATCACTTTAAATCTTCTATCTATAGATCTTGGTAGAAAAACCTCTCCTGCTACTTTCTTTTAAATGTCGCTATTTCCAGTGCTTTAATCTAATATGGAAGCGCGGGTACTCACTATTCAAAGTACCTGTTTGCCTGAGAAGTTCGCTACTCTCCTATTAAATGTATTGCTGTAGTGCTGAGAAGGGCAGGCACTCACCCTTTCAAAATAAAGAAGTTAAGGTACTATGTACCGGACAGTACCTGACCATTTAAAGCACTGGCTATTTCTAAAAAAAGCTGTAAAAGGCATCCCACCCCCCACAGACCTTATTTGCCAAAATGAAAACACAATGTATATTAGTCTATCATTTTACAATAGTGATAATTTATAAAGCGCTCAAATCCATACTTCTGATATTTCTAAGCGCTATTTATGATTGGTATCACTAATACCCAAAGTAATGGTTCTCAATTTACTGCCCCCAAAATGTTAAAAGGCTGGGTTGGCCTTGTTGAAAGTGTAAAGTGCTTAGTGCAAAAAGTTATCACTTCGTGCAAGTGATATATAAATATGTTTCTTAAACATGATTAAAAATGAAACGTCAATAGACTCTGCTAACTGGTTGCAGAATACTGAGGGGTACAGTGTCCATTGACATGTCACTATGCACACTCTAACACAGTTGTAATTGATGCAGTCTCAAATGCTTGATGGCGTGTTGACCCTAACATGGTAAGAGAGTCATCATCATGACTGGCAGTGGGCCTGAGCACATTGTGTTGTGGTTGATCTTTGGCCAAAAGTCCAGAACGTAAAAAATGTAATGAAGTGTCAAATAGCAAATCTTAGGCAAAGGTAGCATGCAGTACGGAGCAACACAACTATAGGGAATAAGCAAGAATTCATTCTCTAGTCAATTAGTAAAAGAAGGCAGATGAATCTGTCATCTTATTTTGGCACAGAAGCACAATGGAGTGACTTCTTCACCACTTGTTCCAGGACTTTGGAACTGTGTCTATTCTGGATGAGAAAATGAATGTCTGCCAAACCCTCAGGGACAGGATTCCCTCCAGTGTGCCCATGCTTTGCGACCCAAGCCTCTCCACATAGATCGTGTATCTAATCATGAACATAGATCATGTACCTTTAATCTAATCTATGCAGAGGCCATTTTAGGACTTCTACTAATTAATTTTCATCTTCTGGAGAGGTGGCCTCAAGAACTGCAAAGAAAAGCTGCTTATCACGACATATATATATATATTCACTGAAAAAACCATAGGTTTCAGACACGTTATAGTTAGAAATTTGCATTTAAAAACCTTTGAAATTCACTGAAAAAACCAGAGGTTTTAGGGACAGTTATAGTTAGTTGGACATTGCACTCGTACAAAACCCGTGAAATTCCCCGTTATAGTTAGTTCAGCTAACTATAACTCGCGCCCCGCAATGCACTGCTGATGACGTCACATATTACATCACTCATGACATGGTCAGTGACATCACTGATGACATCACTGATGACATCTCAAATGACATCACTGATGACATCATCCAGTGACTGTGTGTTTCTGTAAAGTTTAAATATGTTTAATATATATAGGGAAAGGCGTATTGAAGAATGAGTGGGTGTATAAGTGTCAGAATGGATGATTTAGTACGTGCGTGACTGACTCTACAAGTGAGTGATTAAACGTATCTTACTGAATGCATGGGTTAGTGACTAAACTGTGTGAATGTCTGTATCCGTCTGTTGGTGTGTAAGTGGATGCATGGATTTGCGAATAGCTACATGAGTGTCTATATGGGTTATTTATTGGTTCTATGAGTATCTGTATGGGTGCCTGAGTGTTTGTGTGGATGGGGTGTGTGCGACTGTGCATAGATGTGTGAGTGGGTGATTCACTGGGTGGATGGTTTCAAGAGTGCATCTGTGATAGACTGTATGGGTGGGTAAGTGTGTGTAAGAGTGTGTTAGTGAGTGAATGTATGTCCCAGTGGTACATGTGTGAGTAACTAAATATGTGAAAGGCAGTATATATGTGTATTGGAGTATATAAATAGCTATAAGCGAGAGTGAGTGATTGTGATAGTGGCTGTATGGATGAGTGTGTGCTTGTATCAGTGATTGTATAAGAGCGTAACAATGTGCTAGTATTTGTATGATTAAGTGAGCTGGTGTGTGTATAACTGTATAGGTGAGTAAATGGCAGTGTGTTTAATTATTTGCATGACTGACTAGGTGTGTGAGTACCTCTATGGATGAGTGGCGGTGTTTGAGTGTCTATATAGGAGTAAGAGTGCATATGATAGTCCTGTACTGAGTGACCATAAGTATGAGTGACTGTACGGGTGAGTGAGTGGATGTGTGTGTGTAGACCTAAGAATCAGTGAGTGGGTATGTAGTTATTGGTGTTGGAGTGTCTATGGTTTTGCGAATGGCACTCTGTAATTTAGATTGGGTGTATCAAAGGTTATATTAGGGTGTGAGGAGCTGCATCAGATTATCACGTGGATGATGTCATCAGTGATGTCATTTGAGATGTCATCAGTGATGTCATCAGTGATGTCACTGACCATGTCATGAGTGATGTAATATGTGACGTCATCAGCAGTGCATTGCGGGGCGCGAGTTATAGTTAGCTGAACTAACTATAACGGGGAATTTCACGGGTTTTGTACGAGTGCAATGTCCAACTAACTATAACTGTCCCTAAAACCTCTGGTTTTTTCAGTGAATTTCAAAGGTTTTTTAAATGCAAATTTCTAACTATAACGTGTCTGAAACCTATGGTTTTTTCAGTGAATTTCAAAGGTTTTTAAAATGCTAATTTGTAACTATAACGTGCCTGAAACCTACGGTTTTTTCAGTGAATTTCAAAGGTTTTTAAATGACAATTTTTAAATGTATTAATTTTTATATTAATTTTTTTCATACTGATTTACTACATTTTTAGAAACAATTTCTTTTACATATTTTATTTTTTAAATTACATTGTAATTACATTATACATTACATTACAAAAAATACTTTCTCAGAATGAATTACTTTAGTTTAAATACTTTGCACATAGGCAATAGACTTTTAAGTACAGTAGTTACAGTTGTTGCAATGGGCAACACATTTTCAAACACAATGCAACATTCAGCTCAATGTGAATTTCTAGTTAAATGCAATTAGTTACTTTATGGATTACTTTTCTAACCACAGGACTGGATCCTAGATTCAGTCCTGGTACATCTCCTGTAAACAGTTGAGTAAAAGCGTTTTGGTTACAGTCGTGATTTTTAAGGAATATTATTGTATTTTAAAAGTTGACACTTAGAAACTTTTTCTCATAGAATCACCAATGTTATCCTATGGAAGGAAATTCACTTAGCAGGTAAAAACTGTTATCGTTACTTTTTCTTACTCAGTGTTGGATCCTGGATCCAGCACTGGTGCATCTCCTGTAAACAGTTGAAAGAATGCGTTTAAGTCATACAGGCGATTTTTAAGGAATATTTGTAGTTTGTGAAAATCGACACTTTGAAACTTTTCTGCTGAAAACCAGACCATGGATTCCTATGGAAGAAAATATAAGTTACTGGTAAGTACGGTTAAAATTACTTTTCAGGACCAGTACTGGGCTGAAAGATACAGCACTGAGGTCTCTCCTTATAACAGGTGATTAAATCGGAATTCGTATTTCGGCTGATTTTAGAGGAATATTTGTATGTTTCAAAAATAAACACTTAGAAACTTTTTCAGCAAAAAGCAGGCAATGATATCCTATGGAAGGAAATTCAAGTTACTGGTAAGTACGGTTAAAATTACTTTGGAGGATCAGTACTGGGCTGAAAGATGCAGCACTGAGGTCTCTCCTGATAACAGATGAGTAAATCGGAATTCGTATTTCGGCTGATTTTAGATGAATATTTTAAAGTTCCAAAACTCCACACTTAGAAGAATTTCCTAGTGAAACCAGTCAATGTTAGCCTATGGAAGGAAATTCAAGTTACTGGTAAGTACGGTTAAAATTACTTTTCAGGACCAGTACTGGGCTGAAAGATGCAGCACTGAGGTCTCTCCTGATAACAGGTGAGTAAATCAGAATTCGGATTTCGGCTGATTTTAGAGGAATATTTGTATGTTTCAAAAATCAACACTTAGAAACTTTTTCAGCAAAAAGCAGGCAATGATATCCTATGGAAGGAAATTCAAGTTACTGGTAAGTACGGTTAAAATTACTTTTGAGGATCAGTAATGGGCTGAAAGATGCAGCACTGAGGTCTCTCCTGATAACAGGTGAGTAAATCGGAATTCGTATTTCGGCTGATTTTAGAGGAATATTTTAAAGTTCCAAAACTCCACACTTAGAAGAATTTCCAAGTGAAACCAGTCAATGTTAGCCTATGAAGGAAATTCAAGTTACCGGTAAGTACGGTTAAAATTACTTTTGAGGATCAGTACTGGGCTGAAAGATGCAGCACTGAGGTCTCTCCTGATAACAGGTGAGTAAATCGGAATTCGTATTTCGGCTGATTTTAGAGGAATATTTTAAAGTTCCAGAACTCCACACTTAGAAGAATTTCCAAGTGAAACCAGTCAATGTTAGCCTATGAAGGAAATTCAAGTTACCGGTAAGTACGGTTAAAATTACTTTTGAGGATCAGTACTGGGCTGAAAGATGCAGCACTGAGGTCTCTCCTGATAACAGGTGAGTAAATCGGAATTCGTATTTCGGCTGATTTTAGAGGAATATTTTAAAGTTCCAAAACTCCACACACAGAAGAATTTCCAAGTGAAACCAGTCAATGTTAGCCTATGAAGGAAATTCAAGTTACCGGTAAGTACGGTTAAAATTACTTTTCAGGATCAGTACTGGGCTGAAAGATGCAGCACTGAGGTCTCTCCTGATAACAGGTGAGTAAATCGGAATTCGTATTTCGGCTGATTTTAGAGGAATATTTTAAAGTTCCAAAACTCCACACTTAGAAGAATTTCCAAGTGAAACCAGTCAATGTTAGCCTATGAAGGAAATTCAAGTTACCGGTGAAGTACGGTTAAAATTACTTTTGAGGATCAGTACTGGGCTGAAAGATGCAGCACTGAGGTCTCTCCTGATAACAGGTGAGTAAATCGGAATTCGTATTTCGGCTGATTTTAGAGGAATATTTTAAAGTTCCAAAACTCCACACTTAGAAGAATTTCCAAGTGAAACCAGTCAATGTTAGCCTATGGAAGGAAATTCAAGTTACTGGTAAGTACGGTTAAAATTACTTTTCAGGACCAGTACTGGGCTGAAAGATGCAGCACTGAGGTCTCTCCTGATAACAGGTGAGTAAATCTGAATTCGGATTTCGGCTGATTTTAGAGGAATATTTGTATGTTTCAAAAATCAACACTTAGAAACTTTTTCAGCAAAAAGCAGGCAATGATATCCTATGGAAGGAAATTCAAGTTACTGGTAAGTACGGTTAAAATTACTTTTGAGGATCAGTACTGGGCTGAAAGATGCAGCACTGAGGTCTCTCCTGATAACAGGTGAGTAAATCGGAATTCGTATTTCGGCTGATTTTAGAGGAATATTTTAAAGTTCCAAAACTCCACACTTAGAAGAATTTCCAAGTGAAACCAGTCAATGTTAGCCTATGAAGGAAATTCAAGTTACCGGTAAGTACGGTTAAAATTACTTTTGAGGATCAGTACTGGGCTGAAAGATGCAGCACTGAGGTCTCTCCTGATAACAGGTGAGTAAATCGGAATTCGGATTTCGGCTGATTTTAGAGGAATATTTGCACAATGGTGAAGGGAGGGGCGGGGCCTGAGGTGACATCTGTGCAAACGCGCCCCGTGGTGCGTTTTAAGTTGGGGGATTAAGTCCCCTTGAATCATGAGGGTCCCTACGGGCCAACTAGCCCACCAGGAACCTCCAGTATGCGCCAGGGGCTGCGTTGCAGAGACATGTACAGAGGCCACACCCCTTTTACACCTCTCTGCAACGCAGCTCTGTGGCGCTTTCTGGACGTACCTGTTGGGCTAGTTGGCCCCCAGGGACCCTCAGGATTGAAGAGGATTTAATTCCCCATCTTAAAACGCGCCACGGGGCCTGTTTGCACACATGTCACCTGAAGCCCCGCCCCTCCCTTCACCACTGTGCAAACACGCCCCGTGGCGCGTTTTAAGTCGGGGATTAACTCCCTTGAATCCTGAGGGTCCCTGGGGTGCAACTAGCCCACCATATACCTCCAAAAGCGCCATAGAGCTGCGTTGCAGAGAGGTGTAAAAGGGGCGTGGCCTCTGTACACCTCTCTGCAAGGCAGCCCCTGGCGCATACTGGAGGTTCCTGGTGGGCTAGTTGGCCCCCAGGGACCCCCAGTATTCAAGGGGAATTGTTCCCCTCTGCAAACGCGCCAGGGGGCGCGTTTGCAGAGTGGTGAAGGAAGGGGCGGGGCCTGCGGGCCCGATCGTTTTTTTTTTTTTTTTTGGGGGAGGGGGCCGCGTGGCCTCTCCTCGGGCCACTACTTGCCCCGGGGACCCCATCCCCCGGGGCTGGCCCTCTCGTTGGGGACTGTGGGGGTCCCCAATCCCCCACAGTCCCGCCGGCTCCCCGTGTCCTACGGGAGCCGGCATTGCTTACACATGGGGAGCTGCTAAGATGCAGCTCCCCATGTGGAAAGCTATCGGCTTTGGATATTGGAAGAGAGAGCAGGTTTCCTGCCTCTCTTCCAATATCCAAAGCAAGTTTGCAATGACAGGACGGGAGCCGCGAGGCTCCCGTCCTGTCATTGCAAACAGCAGTGTCCCGGGGTAGGCACCCGGGACACTGCAGGAGCCGGCCCTGGGGGTGGTGGTCCCCAGGGCCATCAAGGGCTCCAGGAGGGGGCCGCGCGGCCCCCTCCCATTCAGTGCACAGCCCCGGGGAGGTGGTGGTCCCCGGGGCTCTGGGGGTCCAAAACGGACCCCCATTGTAATTTTCTTAGTGCCCCGGGGAGGTGGTGGTCCCGGGCGTGTGGGGGCTGGAGCCCCCCACACAGGTTTTTAATAAAAAAAAGAAGCCCCGGGAGGTGGTGGTCCCCGGGGCTGCGGGAGGCTCAGAGCCCTCCCGCACCATTGTACATAAAGCCCCGGGGGTGGTGGTCCCCGGGGCTTAGGGGCCCTTAGAGACCCCCACACATAAAATTAACCCCCCAGCATGCCCCCGGGACTTGGCCCACCCGGGGCCAGTGACTATCGAAGCGCGGGAGACCGCACTTCGATTTTTTTCGGCAGGATTCGCGCACCCTGAGCGCATCCTGCCAATTTTTTAAAAAAAAATATTTTTTTTTTGCCCAGGGGGTCCTTGTGGGACCCCCTGAGCAAACCTAGGGGTCAGGGTGTTTCTACCCTGCCCCCTTTGTGCGCTTTGCGCACTTGTTTCTGTCCCTCGGTTCTACCGAGGACAAAATGGCTGCCAACATTTCCTGAATCGGAATGTTGACAGCCAGCTGACAGCCAATTAACATGCAGCTCGTGATCGGGAGGGTACGCGGACCCTACTCGTCCCTAGATATCACTAACTTTTTACTTTTCATTTTCTCAGCAACTACTGAACGGATTTACACCATTTAACAAAAAGGGTTCTTTCTGAACCAAGAACTACCTCTTTGCCAAATTTGGTGTAATTCCGTTCAGCAGTTCGGGCTGTAGCCGTGTCTAAAGTTTCCTATGGGAAAATGCATGGGGAAAACGCGTTTTGGGACCCCCTTTTTCTCGGCCCCCGCTTGACGTACCACCCCGAGACTTTCAGGGTAGGAGCGGACCGGAGCGCCCCACGAAGTTTGAAAATTTCGCGAAGATACGTCAACCGGCAAGAGAGTTATTTCAAATAGAATGTCGCGGATTTCCTATGGATAATAGGTTGTAACTATAACTATCTACTGGCGACCGCCAGTAGATAATATATATATATATATATATATATATATATATATATATATATAGAGAGAGATAGATTCATATATATATATATTTAGAGAGAGATAGATTCATAGATGTATATATATAGATATATATTACATATGATAATTCCCTGTTCCCTCTTTTATTTGATGTCATCTATTATCTAATTTATCAACTTTTCACCTTGTACCTTTCCTCGAGATTTGTCCAGCCTACATGACTTTGCACTCCATTAAATAGAAATGTAATTGCTACTTTCAAATCCCCTTTTATTGCCTTGTTCAAATTACACATTTTCACTTATTTTCAATAATCATAAGTTTGTGTCATCTGAAAATAAGCAGGTTAACATTTCGAACTCCTCTTCTATATCACTTATAAATGCATTGAAGGGCATTATACCATGGAGTGAGTCTCCTAGAGCTCCACTTGCCATCACATTTTGCAGAAGGTTACAAGTTGTGTAACTTCTTGAAGTTGAAAAGATTGTCACCAACACAAAACTTCACCTCTGTGTCAGAAAACGTTGTATTTCCAGAAGAATTTCCTCCAATTCCCTTCTCTTGAGTAAATTCAAGCAGTGTGTGCATGGATTAATTCTGAAAAACCTATATTTTTAAAATTAAATTCCCACAATTTTCAAGATTGTGTCATTTAGAAATACCTTGCAGTGTATGAGAAGAAATCCTTGGCAACCTTTTACAGCTCTAGTTATGTTAAGTTAGGAGAAGCTTTAGAAACTCAGTATTGCATGCACTGCAGGGGGGCCGCTGCGGTCAACACGATGAACGGTCAAATATTAGAATTTCGTTGTTATCTGTCACAATGGTGCAAAGTAGATACTCCACTCTGATCAAAGGATACCCTTTATGAGTCTTTTAAACCTGAGATGATAGTCTTCTACCATAATGGTTAGTGGCAATTAACTCAGAGACTTGAAAGCCCAGCTGTCAGAGTGGTCCTTTGGAGAATATATCCTCTTGAACTTGAAGCTTTTGATCACCCATGAGGTGGAAGAATTCAGAAAATGAGGTCAAACATATCTGAATAGGGCCCATTGAATATGAATCATCACGACCCCCACTAGATAGTTCTACGCCAAAGTTGAAGACCTGCAAACTGCATTTGCTGTGCCCTCTGCAGACATTGCAACTAAAACAGGACTATGGGTTTAATTTAGAGTTTGCCAGATGGGTTTACCCTGAGAAACGTAACAGAACTCCTGTCCGCGTCATTGCAAGTCCATTAGTACATAATGCAGCTGTAATAAGGCATGACATCAGTCACATTTGTGATGGAGTTTCCATCCGCCAAAATCTAAATCAGGCCCCTTTTCTCTTGTGCAGCTTAAGTATTGCCTTTGACTTTCCTTTTCTGTACTTGCTAAAATCTCCCAATTGTGGAAGCTACCATTGAAAGGACTTTCTTTTTAATAGTTTTATTCGCCACCCTATTTTAATGTGATTGACCACCTTAGTTTTTTACTGGTACAGGCCATGATGCCTCCTGAGATGAAGACTGTGCTCTACAGCTAATAAATGGTTACAAAATAAGTCAAAATACAGAAACTTACCATAGCCAACAGTTGACAGCATTAGTAATATATAGTAAGATTTTTATACCATCACAGGATGTAGAAGTAGGTGTTCCAAGCTAACCTGGTCATTTAGAAGGGTAGTGGTAATGGTACAGTTGTCCATACCACTATCACCTCTGTTTTTATTCTGTTTAGTGCCAGCCTTCAATCTCTCATGTTGGTTTATATTTCTAGGAAACACTAACAAGTGGTCCTCGCCTTTTTCCATCAGGACAGCTGGCCCACTGTCATCTACCCACATCTAGCAATCTAGTTGGTGCATTCTGATCATTTTGCATAGTTGATGCATTCATATATTAAACATAGGGCTGATTCCTGTTGGCCAGTGCAACTGAGAATGTCTGATTTGTACTTCCTATCAGGGCTGGACACAGCATAACTTCTTTTGTCTTGGCTTGTGCAATAAATGAGCAATGCCTTGCTGTAGTCACTTTTCCTCAACACAATAATAACATATTAATGCAAAAAGATAGGTGTATGTAAGAAGGGTCGTGATCCTGGAGGAAAACGCCCAAAGGCAGAAAAAATCTCTAGAGTTCAACAAAGGATGGAGGAATTGAAAGAGGAACAACAGGCTAATGGCAGCTCTAGAAAGGTTAGCACACAACAGCAACGCGCAAGAAGCAGGGCTGAAAACTACCCACTGGCCCAAGAGCTAGTAAGAGCAATATATGCTTCATTGGAACTGTAAATACCAAAAGATACTCTACTGTTATGACATGGTAGAATAATATTCTAACCTACATTTATAGTAAGAGACAGGAAGTGAGATTAAGTCACATGAAAGGCAGTAACCATCTTCGTTTCGGCTCTCTTTAGCAATATAAGACTATTTCTGCCCATCTTGGATTGGTTTCTTTTTAGCGGTAAGAGAGACCACCCCTGGAATCTGGTAATCTCACATTTATGCCAAATAAATACTGCCAAGATATTGGCAATTGAGCTGATGTCAAACCTGGTGTTTGCAGATAATTTGGGTTTGCATGATTTGTAAACGACTTGAACAGTGCTCAGGAAAATAGTCCTTTGTTATCAAAAGAAAATCTTTCATTGGGGCCACTTTGCAGTCTCCTTTACACTGCGTTTTAATAGACATTTCCCTCATCTCTTCAGTTTTCAATACTCTTTCCTCTCTGCATAAATGTCCCTTTGAACTGTTTGTTTGCTCATGCATTGTAGAAGCTCTGTATTTTTGGACCCCAACTCCAAAAGTAGGTGGAAGGGTGCTATTAAAAATACAGAGCTCTCTAATGCCAAGCTCCTCATATTCTCAAAATGTTTCCCAAAAATATTTATTTGTTTCTTTTGTACTGCATCAACATGTTCTTTTTTTGGTGACTTTACATCACCTGAGGGCCAGTGAAGGAAGTGCTCTTGGTAAGCTCTCGCTAGGGTGGAGGTGGTTCAAGATGCAATCTCGAAGGTTATCTGTAGTTCAGTATTGCTGTGGAGACTCTTCAAGATGTGTGTGTGGACTGTAACTGCTCTGCCCTTTTGTAAAGGTGGTGATGGTTTAGTGGGTGTCAAATGGCACCATCAATCTGGAAATATCATGTTATGGCCAGAATATACTGCAGAACCAGCTTCCACAATTAAGCTGGGGCGTTACCTCCATAGGCCCTGAAGAAGGCTCACAGAATATTTAAGTTGGTAGTCTGCTCCACTTCAATTAGCCGTGACCTGATGCAGTTAGATGCAGAACTGATGCAATCTCTTGACTTTAAAAGTTCAAGGGCAATCAAGGGCACTTAAGTTTGCATTCCTTGGAGTTTATTGATCTTTTCATCATCGTTTTTTTCTTTCCATTTTTTACTACCGCTCCATTTTACTTCCTCCCACCCAAAAGAAGACTCTGTCATAATAGATGACGTTCTAATGAGATGAGTACTTAAGTAAATTATTTTTTATATGCTCTCATCAATTTATGCAGGTAAACCCCACTGCATCTTCCTGGGAGTCCCGGGAGTCATTGACCTACCCCGTCGGAAACTGGTGTTCTGCTCACTGGGCTTGGTGGTGGTGAAAGGAGACATAACATGGGTATGGGGTGTTCAGTTGGTGCCCAGCAAGTCCCAGTGGATCGCAGGGAGGGGCGCATGCATGGGGTCTGAAAAGGTGGGGTACACCCGCCAGAGGGTGCCCTAGAAAATTAAAAAAAGACATGGGGCCGATGGAGAGCATTCTATGACCTTGGACTGGAGGGTTCACAGCCGTCTTGGGTGTGAGGCATGAATGCTGATAAATGAGCCACAATGAACTCGGCCTGGGGCTGATATGGTGCCTCCTCCGTCACTCCCCCCTCCACCTCCATGGACTGCAGTATATATACCGGTGCTGCTCCCCTGGTTTGTCAGTGCAGTGCTTCATCCGGTTTGTCCACGTTGGCATCATGTTCCTTGCCCAGTATGTTTGATATGCACAACATGCTACTAAAAAGAGTTGACAAAAAAAATATGTGGGTAAAAGTCAAACAAATTATTTAAAGGGTGATACAATTGGCACCGAGTAACACTGATTCCGAAATAGTATCAGCATCCTGTCTGACCTGTTCCTTTAACGCTTGTGACACCCACATGGATTCATATTTTTTCCTGTTCTTGGCTGTCTTGTGCGAGAGGGATCCTATTTGGCATCATTTTTTACTCAATCCCTTAGCATTATGGAATAGCGGTCTGTTGTATTGTAGTTTGAGGAGGTGTTTTAGTATGAGGTTTTATGGTTTAATGCCGAGGTCTTCAAACTTTTTTGTGCCAAGGTCCCATGAGCAAAATTATTTTAATTCGGGCCACCCTCCAAAAGCTTAGGGTCCAGAAGAGGGAGTGCCTCAGTCGTAGGAGTGGGCAGGATTTATTAAATCAGCAGGTTTTTTTGTTAAAAAACTCCCCAGGGGTATGGCTAAGAGGCTACCAAAAGAGCTTTCCGAGATACATGCATGAGCAGCTCATCTACTCCTTGCTTTTTTTCTTTGCATTCTGGGACTTGTAATCCTGATTTGGCAAAGTAATAAACATAACTGAAAATTCCAGAATGCAAAGAAAAAAAGCTGGCCTTGCACAAGGACCTACGAAACTGGAAATTGCTGCTCCACAGTCTGCACCTCGATTTCCTCGCCTGAGTTAGGACAGCTCCTGGGCCACCTAAAAAGCTCTCAACTTTCTAATACATGCATCCAGCTTCTCTGGTACCTGCAGCCAGGTCCATTTGTTGTTGCATTCTGAGACTCGTAGTCCAAATTTCATAATGTAATAAGCAGAACTTCAAGCTCCGGAATGAAAAGACTAAAAAAGTGGACTTCCAGGGCTTTAAGTAGAAATAAATAGACATGCACCTCACCCCCTCCCCTGGGCCATAGTGCAGCAGTCCCCAGAAGGCTTCCCCCTCGGGACTTTTGAATAGAAAAAATAATAGCCTTGCACCTCAATTCCCTCTCCTGGACTATGACTCTGAGCCCCCAAGAGAGCTCTCAAGTATCCCAGAAACCTACCTGGACAGCTATTTTTACTTTGCATTCTGGGACTCGTAGTCCTGACTTAGTATTGTAGGGCCCGATTCACAGAACTAACTTAAGACAAAATCCTAAACTTACTACCATTTTGGTATTCACAGAAGGCACTTACTCATTTTGGTATTCACAGAAGGCACTTACTCATTTCGGTATTCACAGAAGTTAGTAGTCCTAACTTTAGGACTCCTAAATGCCTTCTGTGAATACCGAAAGTCTTAAAGTTAGGATTTTTCTCAGTTTAGGAGTAGTAAAGTTAGGACTCCTAACTTTAGGACTCCTAAATGCCTTCTGTGAATACCAAAAGTCTTAAAGTTAGGATTTTTCTCAGTTTAGGAGTAGTAAAGTTAGGAGTCCTAACTTTAGGACTCCTAAATGCCTTTCTGTGAATACCGAAAGTCTTAAAGTTAGGATTTTTCTCAGTTTAGGAGTAGTAAAGTTCCTAACTTTACTACTCCTAAACTGAGAAAAATCCTAACTTTAAGACTTTCGGTATTCACAGAAGGCATTTAGGAGTCCTAAAGTTAGGACTCCTAACTTCTGTGAATACCGAAATGAGTAAGTGCCTTCTGTGAATACCAAAATGGTAGTAAGTTTAGGATTTTGTCTTAAGTTCGTTCTGTGAATCGGGCCCGTAATGATCCGGAATAAACATGTCTGAATGCAGAGAAGAAAAAAACATGGACTAGATGTGTTATTCATGCATGGACCTGGGAAAATGAGGGCTGCTCCTACAGTCTGCCCCTCTCAGCTTCTAGTGAAAAATATATGAGCCCTGAATCTCACATCCCTCCTGTGGGCCATAGCAGAAAGTCCACCGGCCAGTTATCTGTCTCTTCTGGTGCTTCAAGAAAAGAAATCGTCCGGGAAATTCACTTTTGCTTAAACGTTTAGCGCTAACTGGATCCGAAGGTACTGGAGCGCTTTAGATGAGCGCCAGGTATATTGCACACGTTCCCATTCATTTTTTGGTAATGGGAGATTAAGTGATTTGCCCAAAATCACAGGATGTTGAGCTGACACATCTTGTTCCCCAGTCCCAAAGTCGGCAGCACTAGCGGTAAAGCCGCTTCCTGCTCACAGGCCCCCTGGAGACCGGGCACACTGGCTGACTCTGTTTATGAACTCCACTGCCGAATATAGAAATGTGCTAAAGAAGTTCACGTTCCCAAGCTGTTTTAATGCACTGCCCTTCCCCCCTCTCATTACAGTACACTGATCCTTGAATGGGTCTGAGCGAGGCAACAGCATCCACCTGGGGATCAAGTCACGGGGAGGCGCGCCCACACTTTAAAGATCTAGTTTATGGGATGTTCCTGACCTGTTTTGCAATTTGCATTGTTAATAGTGATCAATTTACTACTACACAGCAATATTTGCATCTATACGTTTACTAGTCATAACAAATTCACTTTACTTATTCACAATGCAATTCAATTGTTTCTTATGAATCAAGCATAAAAAGATCAACGTTTGCACTTGTGCATTTAATCCTTCTATGCAGAACGAAAAATAAAAGTGTGATGGGGGAACATTTGCATTAATGTTAGCTACTATCTGCATACAAGTCCTACACTTTCATACCCACTGATGACTCCAGACAGGGACCGGCCATATTGAAATCAGACTCGACGCTGCTCCAATAGGAACTGCTCAGCTCAGACTGCCATGGCTCCCTGAGTACGAGATCTATGTTGACCTCCATAGTTGGGTGCAGCTTGAGTCCACGGCAGACACTGGAGTTAATTTTGGGTAAAAGATTGAAGTCAGAGTGGAATTCTCGCATGAATAGCTACAAACAAATATTTAAAAAAACATAATTGAAAGAGTTAATAACTTGGGAAGTTGCAATCACACTGAAATTGCATAAATTCTTATAATTTGCAACAAAAAGTGAGTTAATAATATTCATCTGGTACATAGGTGACGCCGTCAGCAAAGTGCTTTACAAAGCCTCAGTTACGCGGGTCTTTGAGTGACAGTATTTAAAGTGCGCTGTTTATCCCACCCCTTAAATACTTGTACCCTGAAGGTCGGTATTTAGCTGGTGCGATAAATAGCGCCTAGTATGAGTTTCCCCACTGAAACGGAGAATAACTTGAGGGTCTTGGTGCTCTTTGCAACTAAATCCACATAGCACGGTATTTAAAGGGTCTTCGCAGCGTCTGAGCTGCCAATATTTGCCGGGTGAAAATTCAGAGGTTTGGGAAAACGCCGGACGACATATAATTGCGACATCCATGCAACCCCCCTGATTGCACAGGTGTTCCAATTTAGCACGCCATTTGTAACTTTTCTCTCCCAATCGAAATCCTCATTTTAACATCAGAACAATGAAAGTCTGAGTCGACGTTGCAAGGTCTCAAATCTGCGGCCTGCATGTAACGCACAGACGTCAGCAGGCCAGACTGACCTATATGCCCAGGGTGTTTTTACGTTCTAGAAATAACATCCAACAAGATAAGGCACATGCAAGGCTTACTGCGTTGACAGGTCGTCAACTAATCAGGAGAAGAGAAGGGTGAGGTCGTGTTCTGTACGTGTGCATCTCCTGTGTGGAGGAGATGGGTGGCCCAAACACCAGTCTTCCACTGCAGCGATGCCACACACCAGGCAAGTCTGTGTACTTATACCGTAATATTTATTTCACAATGGCGTAGATGATTACTAAATGTTTTAAACAGTTCTTGTGCCGCAATCCAGTGTTTAACTTATAAAATATGTTGCACTAAATCTTTTTTCCCTTTGGTTGGCACAGTGTATTAACATTTTTTTAATGTCAGAGTTTTGACTTGGAACGTATTTGCTATTTCTGCACATGAAACAGTAGTATCATGTGTTAGCAAATGGGCATGAAGACAGACTGGCAACTGAACGGAATGGTCGCTCGAGCTCTGGCTCTTATAGTCTCGTTTTTAGGTCAGGATAGAAACAACTTTAGCTTTCTAGCAGAGCTGATGCAGGGCCACATGTATCAAAAAAGCATTTTTCGATTATATGTAAAAATCTAGATATAGGCAGGAACACAAGGGTAAGACATACCATGAACAACAAAAAACAACCTGCCTCCAGATACCAACAAGCATTTGCAATGCAATCGGTCTCGCCTTTGGGACCTTGTAAGTGTTTAGCCAGAGCTATTGGCACTGCCAATGTGTTTAAGTTATGTTTTAAAAAATGTCTTAATCTAAAAGCTATTAGCGTCAGCATGGCAACAATCCTATTTGTGTGAGAATAGGTGGACTTACACAGGTTAGCAACAAAAAGACATATGATGCCCGAGTTTGGTAGTTATTGTACCATGGTTACACCTCAGCATGTTTGGATGAGCTCCACAGAGGGTTGATGCTAGAAGGGGCTGTCAGACTTACGAATATTACAACCTGCAATGTGTAAGGAGAAGCAGTTATGCAGTGTTACAAGAGGGATTTGCGCCCTGAATCCAAAGCGTTCCCTGAGGCTTAATTCAATAAAGAAAAGTGGTTTTAAACAACTTAATATGATTACTTTTGAGAATACAATGTGAAACATATAGTAATGATCTCACTTTAAAAACGTGCAGACTAAAATAAAATAAATGGTGCGCAAACCCTTAAACCTCAGCAATGTCAGGTGCCTAGAGCTTTTATAGCGCCTTGTTTTTCATTGTTAGGTGATGTCAGACTCTGACACTCTAGTGGTGGCTGGGCCTCTCCTAGGTGCTGGTCTCTATATGTGCAGTGTGGCGCGGGATCGCAGCTCAGAGGCCTGCGAATCTCTCAGGGTTGGACAGTGCTGGGTTTTGAGCTCTAATAAAGTCACGTTTGTGCTCCAAGACTGGAACTCTCGACTTTGCTACTACCAAATTCGGAACTCTGACAGGGTTTTACGCGCGAATGCGCGGGAATATGCCTAGTTAAAGTACTCTAAAAAATGGGGGTTTTATCAAGCTATGGTACCGTGCATCATGGACTAGCACGGGCTCTGGCTCTGAAAGGAGAGTTTGAAAGGGATGCAAATTAAATCTGACCCATGGGACTATGGGGTCAGTAGGGCATGTGCATGACTCTCGTGCTCTCTCTAGCAGCTGATTGTATCTATGGAGCTGTGAGGGCAAGCAGACGTCCTATGGCAGTAGCCTCTAACCCAGCTTCCCGCAACACTGCCGAGTTCAGACACTACAGCGAGGCACACTAGCTATAAAAACATACATGTTAGATCCTAACAGAGGAGTGCACAACCTTCCAATCATGCGCACATGCAATCACTGCATCTAATAAACGTTTCTGAGGGGTCATCAGAGGCAAACAAACATACAGTCCGTCTAGGAGGCATAAACAGGCTTCAGTAACTCCTCAGTAGTGTCTGCGATGGACAGGCAGACAACCCCAATATTATAGACATACGCTCAACCACCAATGGCTGCATCCGAGAGACTGCGACAGTTTACTCAAACACCAACATTTCCTAGAGACTTCCACTCGGAAGCAGACACACAGCTAGACAGACATCCGGCAATCATCTGGAACTATGCACGTGCTGCACTGTGGAGACAGACACAAAGAGGACGTATGCATTCATAAACACACTGCTTCATCACTAAATAGTTCTCTATACCCAAGCAAACAAATATTTCTGTGGGAAATATACATATTCTCAAGCAAAAAACTGTTTGGGAACTTTAATTTGTATGTTTCGTTAAGGATATCGTGGTAACTAGGCAGCTGCATATATTGTAAATGAAATAACATACACGCACCTGCTGACTGGATTGCATAACATGTATCATGCACGGCCAGTGATTTATGCAAACACCGCCAGAATGGCACCCACGCGAGCACACACAAGCGCCATTTTAGCGATACTAACACAACATTTAACTGACTCCCCTGCGTACACATTCTAATACAAACTTACTCCTTTCGAGTAACAGCTTCTCACGTGTACACCCTTTGAGAAACATACACGTTAACACAGCAGCCTACTCGAATTCCGCTCACCCACTGACCTGCATGCAACCTTTGACCCTCAAACACCCTGTGATGGACGGACCCGCTTTGACTGGATTCTGCCCTGTTGTTGGTATAACTGGCACACGTCACCCGAATGACACAATGCCAGTGTCCCTCTGCACCACTCTTAACTGCCAGAAGCATCTCTTGACTGGCACAAGCCCTCTGCACCACTCTTAACTGCCAGAAACATCTCTTGACTGGCACATTTACTGACTTTACACCCACTTGAGAAAGGCACACGCATCTTGCGACTGGCAGATGCCCTCTGAATAACACAATGCACTCGAGTGGCACACGCCCTTGACACCTACCCATGACTTAGAAACATCGCCTGGCACACTCTCTCAGACTGGCACAAACCCATCCGTGGCTGGCACGAACATCTTCTGAATGGCCCGCACCCTCTGGCTGCGTCCCTCCTACCAGCAGCCTCGCGGCGGTGCCACTGTTATCTTCCGCCCCGTGGCAGTCACGACACACCTGTGCTGCACGCACCATGCTCTCGCTCACACCTACGTGCACTCGGTCTCCGTCCCGGCAACACCAGCGTAACCTCCAGAACTTCTAGTTATTCCTTTACCTCCAGAACTATATTTCACTCTTCGGCATTAGCAGATCTTGTCCTTTCTCATTTTAAAAGTGCATGAGGATTAAAAAAACAGTAACGGGGTGATGTCACTCTTTGGGTCAACGAGCTTGCTTTCCCCGCAACACTGCACCACTATTGAAATCGTTGGCTGCTTCCGGAGCACTGCGCTGTAGCTTTCACTTTCATGCGCACTGCGATTGAGCGCATTCCTGACCTGGAGGACAGCATAGCAAACATCGCGCTAGACAAAACAAGCTTTAACAAGCATTGGCAATGCAGAGTGCGGAGGTGGTACTACTGCAGAGCGGTGCGCACACGAGACAGGGGCGCCTGCTAAAATATGGCGCCCGTGTTGATAATGCTGAATGTTTAGCCCGGGGGCAGGTCGGACAGCAATGAGAAAGCTGCCTGATGCGAAGCTTCCGGGTGAGCCAGCGAATCCACGAGCGCGCCGACTTTTGGCACATGCGCAGAATCTAAGGCAGCGCGCGCATGTTATTGAGCACTATTTTAAACAAGCATTTGCAATGCAATACGACTCGCATTTACGCGAGACGTATTGCATTGAAAATGGGAGTGGGGCTGTTAAAAAAGGCACGAACGGGAGTGGGGGGGGGGTGAGGTGTTGGCGAAAAGTCACGGACTGTGTGAAGGGGCGGTGGGGGACACACAGGGGAAAAAAAACTTTTCAGTAAAGGGGCCAATAGCCTCGGAAGCGTACAAATTACGCCATGGCCGTCGGGAGGAGGGACTAACAAGACAGATCCAATGAGGAGGCAGCATTTAGGCTATAAGCCAAACAAAAAAATGGGCGGAGAGTGGGCGGAGCTTATGCGAAGTTTACCCGCTATAGTATATACACCATGCCTCTTGCAAAACGAGCAGCGCATGCGCGCCTCACGCTAGGCGCGAGACCTAAAAAGCAGAGTATCTCACTATAATTTAGGGACCTATGAGGGACTCCGTTGAGCCATGTGATTCAAACCATACATACAAAAGAGCCATCAATAATGAAACAATCTTCTTATTTCTTATCTGCTTGTTATTCATGTACCAGCTTGCCAGTCGTGTGTTTGTCCCTTTCATGAAGCATCTGTTTTGATTGGATGTCTTCTTTTCAAGCATTATTTTTTTTGTTTTTGGTTAAGCACCCCATGAGAATGCATGTGTTTTCCAGATGTCTCCCTTGTGTAATTCTCTCCCCCTTCTGTCTGTGCTGCTCTCTGTCACCTGTGTGCTTTGTCTTGCCCCCTTCAATGTTGTGCTCGCTCTTGTGTCCTCCACTGTTGCTTTCTCGCCATTGTGCGTCCCCGCCGCCCATTCCATGTTGCTCTCTCACCCATTGCTGTTATCCCCACCCTGCACTGTGTTGCTTCTGTCCCCACACCCTTCATGTCAATCCCCCCACCTGCACCATCCTTCTCTTACCTATTGCTTCTCATCGCCACCCCTGCCCAGTGTTGCTTCCGACCCCCAAACCCTCTGTGTTGTTTCACCCCACCTTTGCATTGCTCCTCTCCACCTGTGCCTGTGCCCACCATGTTATTCACCCATGATTAAGCCCTCTGTATCGCCCCTCCGCACAAGTGCTGCAAAAAATGCTTTTGTGCATTTTATCCTTTTCATTTGCCAATACATCTTGAATCGGCAAATAAAGCAAAGAAAAAGGGGCCTCATCATTTTGTAGGTGTGCATGTGTGGTGCATAAGCCTAGGTATTGATGTGGCCAACCAAGTCATAGGCTTTGTTTTCTTATTTACCTATGTTGCACAGGAAAAAAGACATTGACAAAGTTAGTAGGTCTGAAAGGTGAGACCAATTGGCCTTATCAATGCTTGTTTGGTTTTGCTCTTAAAATTATACAGATAAGATGTTATATTAGAATGCACTGCTTTCATGCTGTGGGCCCACCATTCTGTAAACACCAATAGTTCAAGAATTAAGCTACAATCATTATATAAGATTTGTTTTCGGTAGCAGACAGGGGTAATAAGGAGGACGTTTCCCTAGCTGTTTTTAGGGGAAAAACTGATGTAATGCAGTCCCTGTTGATCCATGTATATTATTTGCTTGGCATTATGTGTGTGTCATGTACAGCATTATGTTGCTTGGCCCAGGAAAGTGCAAAACCAGGAACTAATGAAGCATTTCATCAGGCAGTTGTGGCACCAAGACAGCAAACACAGAGCAGCAGACACTGAGCTAACAAAACACTCCTGCAGCCTCCAGCCCGAACAATATTATCCCTTGAGCTACACTCTATATGACATCCTAACAATGGTGTAGGGTCCCCACCAGCCCTTCAAAGGCCACTTAACAAGTGCACCATTGGCTCTTATCAAGAAACCTTAGGCAGGTGCTATGGATCTCTGAGGTTGTCAGAGAAGTGCACCCATGTCATCACAGCATCTTCCAAACCTTGATGGGCTATCAATCCAAGGATGGTAGAAAAGGTGCTCAATGTTCTCCACTACTAACTCTGGAAGCTTTGGTTAATCCTCTCAAGTAGTAGTATCCCTCGGACCCCAGCGCCATGAAACCGTTTGGTGTATGTGCGCTTTATAAGACACTTCAACATAATATAACATAACAGAAGAAGGCCAGCTGCACCACTACCAGATGAAGAGCCTGTGGAGCGCCTTAGCACTACAGAATAGGAAGCCTACACATAAGAAGTACATGGCCAGGACTGAACCAATCAAATAAAGGTACATTGTTTATTAGTGCTTCCAAAACCAGCATAAATGGAAAAAAGAGATGAAAACTCCTCGCTTTGTTGACTCGTGTCAATGCTGCACCAATCAAATGGCCATACACCGATACAACTGCGAAGCTAAAATCTTCATGAGGAGAGATACAGTGAGCCAAAGAGGTCTGATAGTTATGTGAAGGACTCATCAACCAGTGACTGAGTTGTGCTAAATTCTCCTGTTTCTCTGTAGAGACTACGGGCCAGGCACGCAACGCCCATTGGGCTATTTCAACGTAAAGTAATATTTAATTACCGTACGTTAATCCAACTGCCACCGCGCAGGGCCAGGCTCTGCAGCCAACCTCCCCACATGCAGTCAACCCTACACTGCGCACGGCCTTCGGCCATACGAAGCGGGGTGAGGGCCACAGGGCCTGGCCTGGGTGGCCAACATCAAGGCAGCCAACCTGTGGGCCCCCTCCCCTGGCTGCTTTTGGCCCCATGGACCCTGAGGCCAGCACATTTTTTAGGGGGAAGGGGCACAGGGCCCCCTCCCAGGGCCACATTTTGCCCCAGGGACCCCATCTCCTGGGGCCTGGCAACACATTTCAGGGAGACAGGAGCATGGAGCCCCTCTCTCTCGAGGCCGATTTCGGCCCCATGGACCCCATCCTCCAGGGTGCAGCACAATATTTAATGGGGAGGGGGCATGCAGCCCACTCCCTGGGCTGATTTCGACCTGGGGACCCCATCTCCTGATGCATTCTTTTAAGAGAGAGGGGTTCGTGGGCCCTACTCCCAAGCCATTATTGGCCCCAGGGACCCCATCACACGGGGCCCACTGTTATATTTATGGGGTAGGAGGGCACGTAGCCCCCCAGGCCGATTTTGGCCCCAAAGACCATATCTCCTAGAGCCCGGCCATATTCCAAAGGGTGAGGGGGCAGCAAGCCCCCCTCCCCAGGCCAATTTCGGCACTGGGGACCCCAGCCCCCGGGGCCTGGCCAATATCCAAATGGGGAGGGGGCCACGTGGCCCCCCTCTGCGGGCTGATTTTAGCCCCGGGGACCCCATCCCCCGGGGCCCGGCCATAAAATGGTGGGTCCCCGGTGCCCACCTAGGGCACCCACCATATCCTCACTACAAATGCTGTTCCCTATGGGCAGGAGCAATATTCTGATCTGTTTCCCTGCCTGCATCACTGCGGACAGGGAAGCAGAGCTGAAGACCGCTCCCAGCTGCTGCAAGCATTTTTTGAAGCTCCCACCAGCTGGGAGCGGACTTTGTGTTTGCTCTCTCTCGGTGGGGACTTTGAAATTGCTCCTGCCAAGCAAGAGCAAACACAGGTTTCCCTGGCTATGAAACATCAGAAAGAGGCTGAATAAAAGTCAGAAATGAGCAGAAAGAGACAAAATAAAGGTAAAACCCACTCAGAGACTTACACATCCACTCACAGACCCACTCAGACACTCACACACCCACTCCCAGATCCACTCAGAGACTCACACATCCACTAATTGACCCACTCAGACAATCACTCACCCACTCAGACACTCACGCACCCACTCACAGACTCACTCATAGGCTCTCGCACACTCTCACAGGCCCACTCAGACACTCATGCACCCACTAACAGACCCACTCAGAGACTTAGGCACATTCTCACAGACCCACTCAGATACTCATCCACCAACTCACAGACCCATTCAGAGACTCATGTTCCCATTCACAGACCCACTCAGAGACTCATGCACCCACTCACAGGTCCACTCAGAGACTCACACACCCATTAATTGACCAACTCAGAGACTCACACCCACTAATTGACCCACTCAGACACTCACTTACCCACTCACAGACCCACTCAGACACTCACACACCCACTCAGAGACTCATCTATCCACTCACCGACCTTCAAAGACACTCCTGCACCCACTCACAGACCCAGTCAGAGACTCATGCACCAACTCACAGACCTAATCAGACACTCATGCAGCCACTAACAGACCTTCTCAGACACTCACGCATCCAGTCACAGACCCACTCAGATACTCATGCACCCACTCACAGATGCACTCAGACACTCATGCACCCACTTACAGATACACCCTGGCACTCCTACATCCACTTACACAGTCATATACACACCCATACAGTCACTCACGCACCCACTCACAGACCCACAGAGCCACTCACACCCCCACAAACCCACTCATGCACCCACTCAGAGACCCATACTGCCACTCATACACCCACTCACCTACCTATACAGTCACTCACACACCCACTCTCAAAGGTTAAAGGTTTCAGTTAGGAAATAAAACATTTAAAATCTTTGAAATTTGAAAAAAAAAACTAAGGTTACAGGGACATTATACTTTTTTTTTTTGTGAATAATTTTTATTGATTTTCCACAACAGAATATTGTTAGCTTTCGCCTTACAACAATTTACTTTTTGTTATATTGATAATACAAGAACAGTAACTTGAATGGCTTGTGTGGGATGCCCGGAGAACTCCCGCCACCGTTAAGGATGGACCATCGTATAGTCTGTAATTATACACATGTACATATTAGAGTGCATTCACCTGCAAACTCATATACAAAATTGCTGTTCAGCAAATGGTCTCTCATGTAAACTCAATACATGTCCGTCTTGGATTCACAGGCAGGCATCAATGTAAAACAATTTATAAAGAAACAAAACTATGAGTCGAACTCTACTTATGGGCACAGGACACAGTGTACCAGCCAATAAAACGTGTCAGTGGGTGTCGCAGATGTGGATAACCGTGCGCAATGCATCACCCATCGTGGGTGCATCAATGGGGAGAGCAACGAGGGGGGGGGAGCAGGACACAGAAAGGAGGAAGGGAGGGGGGGCGGCAGGAGAGGATGTAGAAGGAGGAGGAAAAGAGAATGACGTAACATGTCGTGAAGGGAGAGATGGGGGAAGGCGGGGGGAAGGAAGGGGCGGGGATCCCGCCTATAAAGGGGGGCCCGTTTCGGCTAACTTAGTTTCAACCAGCGACAGGTATTCCCTCCATTGGTAACAGGCCTTCGCGGTGGCGCCAGCGCCCGCGAGGCCTGTGCTAGCTGATTCGTATGCTCCGATACCAGTGCCCTCCTAAGATCCAACAGTCATGAGTGTACGCTGGAGCCCGCTTGGGCTTTCCACGTCATGGCTATTTTGCATTTGGCGAGGACCAGAGCTAGGTCCAGAAATTTATTCAGAGCTTTACGCGGTGCAGAGCGCTTAGTAGCACCAAGCAGGAAGTGAGTGGGTTGTAGTGATACCTGAGTCCCTACTGCTTCTGTGAGTACGGCAGCTATTGTGCTCCAGTATCTTTGTATACTTATGCAAGTCCATACCATATGTGTAAATGTGGCCTCCGGGTTATGGCATCTGGGGCACCTGTCAATAGATGTTGGGTACATGCGGGCTAGTCTGTGGGGCGTGAGGTACGTATGGTGTAGGTAGTTAAATTGGGTGTATTTCAACATAGCATTGGTTGAGACCGTTTTTGGGTGTCTGAGGCATTGCGCCCAGTGTTTGTCCGATATGGTGGTTGTTAATTCTGCTTCCCAGTACTCTCGCAGTGCCGCCAACGCGGGCGTATCATCTAGCCTAAGGGAAGTATATATGGCCGTTACTGCATGTCTGCCCTTGCCATGCGTCAATAGTGTCTGCAGTAAATGCAATGTGGGTGGCTCTGTCCGGTCATTACCCCACGTTCGTAAGAAGTGGCTAGTAAGGAGGGCATGTAGGAGAAAGGAACCCTGCGGTATCCCGTATGTATCCACTAGCTCTTCAAACGTTTGCAGTTGTGAGTCGGCGTACATGTCATCCCACAATTCCAACCCCCTCTCCCTCCAAGAGCCAAGCTCCGAACGTTCGTGTCGAATGAATGTGCCGGGAAGTACCTCCAGTGGCGAGCTGGAGGCGTATGGGGCAGTCTGGCCCCTAGGGAGCACGTATCTGGACCAACTTTGTCTAGCCGCCATCATTAGTATGTTACCTTGATGTTTCTGGGTCGGTGTTGTGGTGCCCAACAACCATTCCAATGGTGTTGGACAATCCCAGGGAATGGCGTCAGTTATCAGTTCAGTAAAATTACTCTTGTCGAGCCATCTCATTGGCCATAGCAACTGAGCTGCAGCGTAGTAAATAAAATGTAAAAAATTTAAACGCTCATAGTTCGGGGCGCCCAGACTGCCCAGACCGCCCTCCGATAACGGGAGATACAATTTATGCAAAGCCACCCTGGCTCTAGAGTGTTCCCAAATGAGGGAGATCAGAAAAGATTCCAGATCTCTGAAAAATTTTCGTGGCAGGATATAGGGGAGTGCATAGAAGAAATATAATAGCCGCGGAAGGTTCAGCATCTTGGAGATCGCCACTCGACCCATAGGGGACAAGGGGAGGCTTAACCAGAACGGAAGAGTCGACCGGGCTCTAGAAATAGCACGCCCTAAGTTACTGTCTATAGTATCCGTCTCCGAGTGGTATATGTGTCCCCAAATATTTAAATGTGTCAAACGCCCATTCCAGTACCGTTTGTGGCGCGGTCTGTCTCTGGGCCATTGACATTGGTGTCATCGGGAACACCACCGATTTAGACCAATTAACCCGCAGTCCTGATACCAATGCGTGTGCATTTAGCAGGTCCATTATCTGTTGAAGTATCTCAGTCCGGCCACGTAAATAAATCAGGGTGTCGTCTGCATAAAGCGACACTATGTGCCATCGGCGGTCTGCGAACAGGCCCCACTCTGCTACCCGTTGTCATAATTTACACGCAAGTGGTTCCATAGCCAGGGCAAAAAGTATCGGCGACAAGGGGCAACCCTGTCGTGTACCTCGCGCTATCGCGAAAAGTGAGGAATAAACTCGACCCGTTTTCACCTGGCCTGTGGCCTACAATACAGTAATCGTATCCATTTCAAGAAATTAGGGCCGATACCGAACCTTGACAACACCGCCGGCAGATATTCCCAACTTAATGTATCGAACGCCTTTTCGATATCAAGAGATGCTATCCAAGGCATTTCTGCCTCTCCTCCTCTCGCCCATTCTAGCAATGTAAATAAACGTCACAGATTCAATCCTGTGTTCCTTCCTGGTATAAAACCATTCTGGTCTTCGTGGACCAGCAAGGGGACCGACGCAATCATCCTATTCGCCAGCAGCTTGCCAAGAATCTTATAGTCTACATTCAACATTGATAGGGGGCGGTATGAGGCCATTAAAAGAGGGTCCCGACCCGGTTTCTGTAGTACCACAAGTGTGGCCTCCCTCAAAGTGGGCGGGAGCTCACCTGTCTCGAAGGCTTCAGTGTACATGTCAGCCAATCGTGGTGCCAGCTTATTGGTGTACGTGGCGTAGAATTCGGATGGCCAGCCATCTGTCCCCAGTGACTTTCCGGTCGCCAATTGCCTGATTGCCTCCTCTATCTCAGACACAGTGATGGGTTCATCCAGGGCATCGTAATGCGCTGGTATAATTTGCGGGAGTTGTAGCCCATCAAGAAAATTGTGCATGGGAGCAGGATCCAGGAGGACGGGAGTCGCATACAACGTCGTATAATATTCTAGGAAGGACTGGCTAATCTCCTCCTGTGTAAGAGTGCCATTGGACGTGCGTATGGCGGTAATGGGGGGTTGAGAGGCGTCTGATTTCAGTAACCAGGCTAGCAGCTTACCTGCTTTGTCACCCTCTGTATGTCACCGTGCGAGATATGTCTTGTAATCCAACGCGCAAAGATCGTCCATTGCACTCTTATAAGCCAGTCAGGCTCGGGCCAAGGATGGGCCCATCTGAGGGTTGGTAAGAATGAGTTGCTCACATCTCTGTATTTCCATCTCGTGAGTCTGAAGAGCATCTGTCAGTGATTTACGGGCCCCATACGTGGTTTTAATTGCGTGGCCTCGAAGGAACGCCTTAAAAGCCTCCCATTCAGTACCTATGGACGAGGCAGTACCGGCATTCGTTGAAAAATGAGTCAATGGAGTTCGAGAGAGTGGCCCGGTATGGTGAGTCGGCGAGCGCGGCGCAAGGCAGCTGCCAAGTCGATATATCAGGTCTTTTCTCACCCCAGGATAGGCTTATCACTAACGGGTTGTGGTCTGAGAGTGTTCGCGGTAGATAATCCGCCTGGAAGACGTTGTGCAGGGCATTATCCGAACAATATATAATATCTATCCTAGTATACAATGCGTGTAACGCTGAGTAGTGCGAGTATGTACGTGTCAGAGGGTGTTTACTATGCCATGTATCATGGACTTGCATATTTGTGATCCAATCTCTCATACATTGTGCCAGCTTAATGGACTGTGCCCCAAGGAGAGGGGGGCGGGAGTGATCCAAGTCCAGGTCGGATACCCCATTAAAGTCACCTCCCCAGTATGTAGGGACCATAGGGTCCACTAGCAGGGATGGCGTAAGTGTTTGTAAGAACAGGGATTGTCCCGAATTTGGGGCATATAGAGATACTAACGCCAGTGGAGACCCGTTTAATTGACCCTCCATGACAACATATCGGCCCTGCGTGTCTACCCGGGAACGTGTGATCTGGAGCGGGGTCCCCGGAGCCACCCATATCAGTGCGCCCCTAGCATATCCCGAATAGGTGCTGCCTATGACCGTGCCCCTCCAGCGCTTACTAAGCGATGCAAGTGTTTGTGTGGTAAGGCGCGTTTCCTGGAGCATTGCAAACGTAATCTTGTGAGTTCGCAGGTACTGGTACACTTTGTGCCGTTTAGCGCAGCCCGCCAAACCTCTCACATTCCAGGTCAACAATCTATAATCTTCCGACATTTTTCCCCAACATTGAAGAGAGCATTCGTTGCATGACAACCCCCCGCCGCCCAATCCACCCCACCCCCACCTCCCACCCCCGTACATAGCGCATATAAAAAAAGAAAAGGAAAATGAAAATGTGATGGTAACCCACGTTTTCTGCATCTGTACAATAATAGTGGAGAAAGTCGACTCATCTAACAAATTAAAGAAAAAAGATCCCCAACATCCCACCCCAGGCCGACTTGCCAACGGGCAATTGGCCATTCGCACTCTAATGCAATTCAAACGTACAAAAAATAACAATTCAAATAGAAATAAAATTTGGTGCTGTATCAGCTACTTATCGCTCGCTGGATGGGGCATGGCATCGGTGTGCCGCCACACGGGACTCGACCTGGTAGCTTGCGTAGGTGCATATGACATACGGTTCGTACAGAGAAAGTCTCGATAGTCCCAGGGTATTCACCTCAAGGCATCAGCAGTCTGCGGGGTGAGAGCCGGTCCGCCCCCGACAGTGCCTCCTGTTGTGAGGCTCTGAGAGGCAATGTTTGGTCCATCGTCGCATCAGAGTCTGAGTCCAGTCTGTGGGAGGATGCAGGGCTGTCCATATGTTCCACCGTCTTTATGGCGTGAGCCCGTTCTTGTGCCAGTTGGGCTTTTGTCGGTCGGCGGGTCCGTCTCGTGCCGCGGCCCCTACGGGGTGCAACCAGCTTCCAGGCCTGACTAGTGTCTGAAGAGGGCGGTGGTGGCCCGTGTCCCAATCCCTGCTGCTCCACCCATGTCCACGCCTCCTCGGGTGTATTGCAGAACACCGTACCCTCCTTGTGGCAAAGGTGTGCCGGGTATTGGAGTGAGTATTGGATGTCATTGTCTCTTAGGCACTTCTTGACCTCCAGATATGAGGAGCGACTGCGTTGCACCTGCAAAGTGTAGTCAGGGCAAATGTGGACCATTGAGTTATCAACCTGCCATGGGCCCCGGGCCTGAGTGACCTGCAGAATGTGGTCCCTATCTCTGTAATTTAACAGTCTCGCCACCACCGGCCTGGGGAGAGCGCCGGAGCGCGGGGGCCCCTTGGGACCCTATGGGCGCGTTCTATAGAGAAGAATGTGGAGATTTTGCCTTGTAGTATGTCTTGCGAGAGCCATTCTTCCAGATAAAGTTCCATATTGGGGCCCTCCGCTCGTTCGGGGAGACCCACGATACGGATGTTGTTGCGGCGTGAGCGCCCCTCTTGATCATCCACGTGCTCTCTCAAATATTCAACCTCTTGCTGGAGGGACTGCAATTGGGTGGTCGCCGCGGTCACCGTGGGGCATAACGTCACCAATGTAGACTCGGATTCCTCCACCCTGCCCTTCAGTCTCTTGTGGTCTTCCCAGAGATAACCCATATCGATACTCAGGGAATCGATCTTCATACCCAGGGTGGTTTTATATCCAAGATCGCCGCCATTAACTCGTCGAATCTGTGCGAGTGATCGTGTCGGTCCGTGGAGGGCCCCAGGTGTTCCGCAGCCGTCTCCCACGAGGGTACCGATTCTGTCTCAGGAGGCTGTGTCTGGGGCTTCTCCATCCTAGGCTTACCCATTGTGCCGCTGAATGGGTCCGGGCATAGTCAAGGGCTCAGCACGAGGACCCGGGCTCTTGTGTGGATCGCTACTGAGGGATCTCGCTTCCGGCCTACCGTGCGAATGAAGGAGATGTCTTAAGGGGGCCGAGTTAGGACCCCGTCTCCAGAGTGGTGGGCCTGTCTTGGGAGTGTTCTTCCAGAAAATGACGATGGAGAGCTTGGGGTTATGGCGCTCTGTGAGGTGATGGTCATGCGACCCAGCGCCTCCCCTCCATTCACAGGGGTCAAGTAGGGGTCCCACCGCTCCTCCAACAGTGCCACGAGGATGCACACCAGGAGGTCGGCGCTATCAACGTGGGCAGGTGGCGTCTCAGTACCTCCGCCGTGTGCCCACAGCCAGACCGAACCGCACGGACAAAGGGGCAGGTGTCATAGGGCCCAACAATGTGGTGGGCCGAGGATAATTCTCCCGATGCCTCCACCATATGCCAGAGGTCCGACCAGGCCACTCCACGTGGGTAGGCAGGAAACGGGGCCGGAAGGACGGAGCCAAATCCTATGTCTCAAATAAGGGGAGGGGGGTTGGGGGGGTGTAGCACCTCTTCATGTGCACAGTGCTTCTGATCTCCACCCCAGCGGCGAGGTTCCAGGTGCCTATTCAGGGATCACAGCGCTCCGGTGGGCACAAGCAGGCAGCTCACACTAGTTCAGCGTAAGGGACACTGCAGAGTCTTTGTGTGTCTCCTCTCGGCGCCGTCCCATTAATCACTCCGGACTGCCAGCGGTCACAGGCAACGCAAATCTCACGTACCTGGGAGATCGCAGCAAGCAGCACCGTATTGCCGACCAAGGGGCCGATGAGGTCAGATTCCCGATCTGCGCTCGTCCCCGTCTCCGGCTCCCCACATAGTCGCAGCTCATCGCGGAGAGGCCTCCAAGGTGGGTCCAGCTAGGGTAATGCAGTCCGCCCCGCTCCACTCGTCAGCAGGGCCGCAACTTTCCACTCGACGAACTCAATGCCCACACTGTGTCCCAGCGATAGTCCACGGCTCACCAACGGAACAAGGACAGGGCCAAGGGGGGCCAGCGCCGCCGGTGGGAGAAAGCAGCACAGTAGATCACGCGGGTGGTGGGGCAGCTTGCTCCCGATCGGAGCCTCAGGCCGCGCGGGCTCCGCATTCGCGGGATCGCCACACAGCTCTCCCGTACTCAGCCCCCAGCAGCGGCCGCGACGTGCACTGGAAACGGTCCCGGGAAGTCTCCGGCGCCTTAATATGGTAGTTTGCTACGTGTAGGCACTGTTTTTCAGGATGTTTGCGGCGGGCTCGAAGCGGAGCTCAGAACAGTGCGACCGCTCTCGCCGCCATCTTGGCCACGCCCCTACAGGGACATTATACTTAAGAAATAGAATTTTAAAAAACTAGAAATTCACTGAAATAACCAAAGGTTAGGAGGATGTTAAAGTTAGGCTCAGATTTCACTTATACAAAGCCATAGAAATTCAGCAGTTATAGTTACCTGAGCTAAATAATACTTATGCCCCCGCAATGGACTGCTTATGACTTCACATATAACATCACTCATGACACGGTCAGTGACATCACTGATGACATAAATACTAAGATACTACAAAAGTTAAATTTGTATACTTTGTGTACTACTGAGTGATACTATTTCTAATATATATTATGGGAGTGGTTGCGTGACTGTGTGTATCCATGTGTGAGTGGCTGTATGGGTGTGTGAGTGGCTGTATGGTTATGCTCTGACAGACGTTACAGGACTCTGGAACATGGTCCCCATTGAAATGCATTTGTTGTGTCAATGCTACAGAGAACTGACTTGGTAAGTACTGTTTTATTAAGATTAGTGAAGGAAGAAGGCCCAACACGTCCAACTTCCTAGAAATCCAAGCAGCAACTGCCCTTATTTATAATGTTTTCTAACTTCTATTATGCTATTAACATTCCAAATATTGTCAAGAGAAGAAATACAAATGTAAACACGTATCCTTTCTTACGCAATGATAAAAATGAAAAAAATTAAAATTACTTCAAAACTTGCTAGGAATAAATAACGACAACACCTAAGTAATTAATAACTATTCATACTAAAACAAAACATGACAAAAACATTTGCAATAAGAAATGAACCCTTAGTCAAATCTATTCAGTAGGTGAAACAATTATCAAATGTATTGCACATGCAACTATATCAAGTGAAATAATCTTATTAATATGCAGGATGTTTAATTTCTGTTCCTGACCTGCTATAGGATTATAAACCAATTTCTGCATTAATACAATCGCTCCATTCATCCCGATCAGCATTCTCATCTATGTCTCCACCCTCATTCTCATTTTCTTTAACTTTCATTATGGCTTCTTCACTTCCAACATCCTTTGCTTGTCCACTACTGCTCACATTGTAACTGTATTTCTGCAACAACTCATCAAGTCAGTTGTACTAATCCTTAGCACTCATTTCTCCTTTCAGGCCAACCTTCAATCACAAATCTTTCCAAGAGAGAATCTTCTTTACAAGCATTCTTCAATTCTTCTTTAGTAATAGCATTTTGTTTTTCTTCACAAGCCCATGCAACACTCATATCCTCCCAACTCCCCATTGAAATTTCTTCCAGGGGTAATGGTAACCTACTTAAACAGTCTGCTACTCTATTCTTGGTACCAGGAAGATACCTCAATTTGTACCAAAAATCTTATAATCTTATAGGCATTCTTGCAATTTTGGGAGTGGCATTGAATAGACCTCCAGGGGTCAAAACCTTCAACAGAGGTTTGTGGTCACATCTTACTTCAACCTCATACCCCAAAGTTCCTAAAATGCTCCAAACCCCGCACAATTGTAAGAGTTTCTTTCTCAATCACTGAATATTGGTCTTCAGAAGGAGATGAAGCCTTTGATTCAAATGCTATGGTAAACTCATTACCTTTGATATCTTTTTGAATTAGCCCTGCTCCAATACCTCTGTTACTAGCATCTGTAGTCAAAATGCAATCACGTTTGGGATCAAATCCGTATACGTTTTTTGCCATACAAGTATTTTTCTCAATAAATTCAAAATCATTTGACAACTCACTTGACCAAATAAATGTAACCTTGTTTTTTAACAGTTGGAGCAAATTGTACTTTTTTTCCAAGAAGTTCTGTATAAATTTCTTGTAAAACTCTGCCAACTCTAGAAATGATCTTAGCTCATCCTTATTAGTGGAAACTGGGGCATCCCTTACTGCTTTCAAGAGTTCTTTTTTGGTATTACCCATCAGCTGCAACTCCATGACCCAAGTAATCTAAGGATTTGACCTTAAATTTCCATTTTGAAAACTCAGCTGTTAATCCATTGTCACATAATTTCTCTATTACCTTATTCAACCTAATGTCATGCAGTTCCTCACTATCGCCCATGACTAAGATATCATCTTGGAACAAAATTGTACCAGCGTTATCCTTAAACAATTTCTGCATTAGCTATAGAAAAACTGCTGGCGCGAAAGCTAGCCCAAACGGCATACACACATAACAATACCACCCTAAGGGCGTCATAAAAGCTGCTAAATTTAAACACAACAGCATTGTAATGAATGGCAGGTTTTGAGGGTCTCAATAAGGAGCACGTTTAAAGGGTGATAATAGATTTTAGCTACAATATAAATCATTTGTTGATGGTACCATACTAATTTTAGGAATTGTGGTGTGTTCTAAGATGATTTTACCCTGTGAAAAATGCTGACCTTCTCCTGGGATTTCATGAATCATGTTTGAGAGAAAACTGTTTTCTCATGATTTTCTCACAGAGATTATGGAAGGTGCACCAGAAACTAAAATTAGAGCATATTTTCTGTAATTCACACTGTTTCTCGGCTATTTGAGGATTAAGTCTGACATTTTGAGTAAAACATGTACTTCCTGCAGTAGTAGCACCTATCACTTGATTCCCCTGTGTTCTACTGCAGCCTCCCAGATGGTTCTAAAGAACTGCAAAATCGCCGACATCCACGACAGCTTCAACACCACGACCGCCCCGGCAACCACAGAGACCACTGCCCCCACAACCACCAACCGCCTGCTCTCCTGGACCAACATCAACGACGAGGACACCAGCGAGATCATGAACACCATCCACTCCGGTTCACCGGTAGACCCGTGCTCTCACCACATCTTCAACAAAGCCAGTACAGCCATCGCGCCCCATCTCCGGAAAATAATCAACATCTCCTTCGAGACAGCAACCTTCCCGGAAAGCTGGAAGCACGCCGAGATCACCGCCTTACTCAAGAAACCCAAGGCAGACCCCAAGGACCTCAAGAACTTCCGACCCATCTCTCTGCTCCGTTCCCCGCGAAGGTCACCGAGAAAATCGTCAACAAACAACTGACCCGCTACCTCGAGGAGAACAACATCCTGGACCCTTCCCAGTCCGGCTTCCGCAGCAACCACAGCACCGAAACCGCCCTCATCGCCACCACCGATGACATCAGGACCCTGCTAGACAACGGAGAAACAGCAGCCCTCATCCTCCTGGGCCTATCAGCCGCCTTCGACACGGTCTGCCACCACACACTACGAACACGCCTTCACGACGCCGGGATCCAAGAGAAGGCCCTGGACTGGACCACATCCTTCCTTTCCGGCAGAACACAAAGCGTCCGCCTCGCCCCCTTCCGATCCAAGGCCACCAAGATCATCTGCGGCGTACCCCAAGGCTCCTCCCTCAGCCCAACGCTGTTCAACATCTACATGGCACCCCTCGCCCACGTCGCCCGACAGCACAACCTCAACATCATCTCCTACGCCGACGACACCCAGCTGATCCTCTCCCTCACCAAAGACCCTCACACCGCCAAAGCCCACCTCCACGAAGGAATGAAGGCCGTCGCCAAATGGATGAGGACCAGCCGCCTGAAGCTGAACTCGGACAAGACGGAGGTCCTCATCCTTGGTTCCAACCCTTCAGCCTGGGACGACTCCTGGTGGCCAACATCACTGGGAACAGCCCCGCCACCCACCGACCACGTACGCAACCTAGCGGTCATCCTCGACCCCACCCTCTCCATGACTAAGCAGGTCAACGCCGTTTCCTCATCCTGCTTCAACATCCTCCGAATGCTCCGCAGGATCTTCAAGTGGATCCCCACCGAAACAAGAAAAACAGTCACCCAGGCCCTCGTCACCAGCAGGCTGCACTACGGAACCGCCCTCTACGCAGGAACGACGGCTAAGCTCCTGAGACGGCTGCAACGCATCCAGAACGCCTCTGCACGTCTTATCCTCGACATCCCCCGAGCGCAGCCACATCACACCCCACCTGAGAGACCTGCACTGGCTCCCTGTCAACAAGAGGATAACCTTCAAGCTCCTCACCCACGCACACAAAGCACTCCACAACTCCGGACCAGCCTACCTCAACAGACGACTCAGCTTCTACACCCCACCCGCCAGCTCCGCTCGACCAGCCTCGCCCTCGCCACAGTCCCCCGCATCCGGAAACGACCGCCGGCGGCAGATCCTTCTCCCACCTCGCCGCCAAGACCTGGAACACCCTCCCCACCAACCTCCGACAGACCCAAGACCTACTGGCCTTCAGAAGACTCCTCAAGACCTGGCTCTTCGATCAGTAGCAGCACCACCCTCCTCTTCCCCCAGCGCCTTGAGACCCTCGCGGGTATGTAGTGCGCTTTATAAGTGACATGATTGATTGATTGATAGAGTGCTAACAGTCTTTCTTATGAAAAAAGTGTGGCACACCTGAAGCCATCTTGAATCCTGAATCAAAATGGTAAAACTTAAAACATTTCATTTAGAAGGGAAGAAAATGAGAACGTTCATTTTGTCATAGAAATTATGATTAGTGCTGTGGAAAGCAAAATTAGGACACATTTTACATGAGTTCTCAAATATCTTCCTCTTCTATTGCACTAAAACATTCTGACATACAGACCAAAACATGCACTTTCAACACCAGCAGCAGACCACCAGTAAACTCCCTGGTGATCAGCAGCTTTACCACAGTGTTCCAATGAGCAACTAGAGTGCCAACATTCAGAATTTTTGCCAAAAGTGTGGCACATCTGAATGCCATCTTGATGGAATTGAAGTGGAAAACTGAAAGCATTTTCCACTGAGGATATTGCACTAAATGAGTGCTAGAAATGTGGGTCTCTAGTTGGCAGAGATTTGCACCTTGTCCAAGTAGGGACCCTTCCTTCTAGTCAGGGTAAGTAGGATTACATTCCTAAAATAACCCCTGCTCACCCCCTTAGTAGCTTGGCACGAGTAGTCAGGCTTATCTCAGGAGCAATGTGTAAAGCATTTGCACACAACACACAGTAATACAGTGAAAACACTACAAAAAGACACCGCACCAGCTTTAGAAAAATAGCCAATATTTATCTGTGTAAAACAAGACCAAAATGATAAAAATCCAATATGCATTAATCAAAATACAAAGATTGCAAAAATAACCTTAAAATACAGTTCCTTGAAGTCGATAGCTCAGTCCGGGGCTATCACAGCGTTGTGAACAAACAAATCCAACAGTTCAGGCCGACCACGGCGTCGCAGGCCAGCTACAGTGTTGGGAAGATGCGCAAACAGTACCTTAGAAATGCAGAGGGTCATGGACCCTGCGATGAGCTCTAAAGAGGCGGCGGCGGTCCTGGAGTTCTGTGCAGGAGTTGTCGGGCCTTTGCAGTCACACGCTTTGAAGGTCAAACTCTGTGAGGTTGAAGTCAGGAGCGCCGGTGTCGGCAGGCATCAGGGCTGTGGTGCGAAATGCAGCGGTGCACCATGCAGTGCTCTCAGGTCGCGGTGCAGACAACGGCTCAGAGACGTCATCCAGCACCGTCGATGAGACCAGGGCTATGGTGCGAAGCAGGCCAGTGCTTATTGCGGTGCTGGCAGTTCACGGTGCAAGCAGCGGCGTCATTGTTGCTGAAGCGCTGTCATTGGTAGACTATCTGGAGTCGATGGCACTGGTGTTGGTAGGCCAAGGCTGCGGTGTGGGATGGGGCAGTGCGTCGAGTAACTTACGAACAGTGCCCCAGGCCACGTAGCAGCAGCGGCGTTGATGTCGGCATGGAGCAGTGTCATTGGGGATACCAGGGCGGTGATGTGAATCAAGGCAGTGTGAAGTGCAGTGCCCTCAGGTCACAGTGCAAGCAGCGGCTCCGTGGCAGCATCAGATGGCATCGTCGATGAGACCAGGGTTGCGGTGAGAAGCAGGGTGGTGCTCTCTGGGATGCCAACAGGTCATGGAGCTGGCAGTAGCATCGTTGACGGCGTCGGGTTGCTTTTTCTTCTGTTGAAGCACAAAACACACAATTGCCAGTGCTGGTGGCAGATTAACTTAAAGACTTTGCTGTTCCTGAGACTTCTTGAAAAGGGGGTAAGCTCTATCTCAAGCCCTTGGAGAAACTCAGGAAAATAAGTTGCAGAAAGTCCAGTCCAGTCCTTTCACTGCTGAAGACAGAAGCAGCCACTGCAGGCCAACACAGCAAAGCACACAGCAAAGTAGTAATTCCTCCTCACAGCATCTCCAGTTCTTCTTGGCAGGTTCCTTAGTCCAAATGAGTGTTAAAGTTCTTGGGTCAGGGCCCCAATATTTATACTACCTTTCCCTTTGATGTTTTAGGCAGAAGGTCTCTGAGTTCAGTGAAAACCAGTTTTGTCCTCCCTGGTCCAGCTTCCCTACATGAGGTGGTGACAGCATTGTGCAGAGCAGACACAGCCTATTCAGGTGCTAGTGAAAACTCCTCCCACCACTCTAAATGCAGAAAGGTCTATTCAGCCTGGCTATGAGTCACCCAGGAAAGGCCGGACACGCCTCAACCCACCTTGTGACTGTCTAGTGTGAATGCACATCCCCAACTCCTGTCACTCCAAAACCAGACGGTGAATACACAAACAGGCAGAGGCACACAGGATGTTTAAGTAAGAAAATGCTCACTTTCTAAAAGGGGCTTTTTCAAACACACAATTTAAAAACCACCTTTACTAAAAGATGTGTTATTAAATTCTGAGTTCAGAGAGCCTAAACTCCATTTCTCTATCTTGTCCCAATGGAAATTTACACTTGTAAGATGTTACAAGGCAGCTCCCATGTTAACCTATGGGACAGACAGTCTTTCAATAGTGAAAAACGAAATGCACAGTATTTCACTATCAGAACATGTAAAACACCCTACACCATGTCCTAGCTTTCACATACACTGTACCCTGCCCAAGGGCTACCTTGGGCCGACCTTAGGGGTGACTTATATGTAAGAAAAGGGAAGGTTAGGACTTGGCAAGTGGGTTCCCTTGCCAGGTCAACATGGCAGTAAAAACTGCACATAAACACTGCAGTGGCTGGTCTGAGACACCTTTGAAAGGCTACTTGTGTGGTTGGCACAACCAGTGCTGCAGGCCCTCTAGTAGCATTTGATTGAGAGGCCCTGGGCACACATGTTCATATTACTAGGGACTTAGTAGTAAATTAAATAAGCCAATCATGGAAACACCAATCCGTAACATAATTTACATGGAGAGAATATGCACTTTAGCACTGATTAGCAGTGGTAAAGTGCCCAGAGTCCTAAAACCAATGAAAACTGGGTCAAAAACAGAAGGCCAAAAAGCAAAAAGTCTGGGGATGAACCTGCCAAAAATGCCAGGTCTAACACAACCCCCCTCCCAGCCTAAAGCCAGGGTAGACTAATCAATCCTTTGATGGACTTCCGTGCTTGGGGCGATAGAACATAGACCTGGCCCACAACAGCTGGGACACTTTCTAGTTCTACGCCTCCATAAACCTAGTTGGATCCCTCTATCCATACTCTCAGGGTCCACTAAGCTAAACCAATGGGAAGCCTTCTCCTCACCTATGGATCCTATCTGTGCAGCACCTAACCTTACTTTGCTCACAGCAGTATCCACATGGGAAGACAGTACCACAATGGGCAACACAGTGGTGTGGCCCAGTCCACCCTAGGGGTGTGACTCCTGTCCCCCCCCCCAGGGGCACCGATGTACTGCCGGCCAGCAAACCACAGAGGTCACTGACATCTGTCTGTGACGAGGGTCAGGCATCATGCCTTTCAGGGCTCTCTAACCTCTGTAGCATTTCAGAGTGGGGGGTGGTAGCCCCAGGTGCCTGGTGCCCACTTTCCACACTCCCACAAGTTCAGGAGTGGCCTTCTGAGACTGGTGCTTCAGCCCAAGGTCTGTACCCTTAGGCTGGACAGGAGTCAGGGGTGAGGCCTTCATCCTCCTGCCCTCCTTCCCGGGGCATTGTACCCTCCATGTGGGAGAGGTACCCCCAGAATCCAGAATTGTCAGGGCGCCTGTGGTAACCATCTTGCACAATTCTCCCACCAGTTCCGGGTGGTATCCTAAGACTGGTCACTCAGCACAGGGTCTGTACCCTGAAGCTCAACAGGAGACTGGGATGGGCTCTCCCACACCCAGTCCTCCTCCCTGTTGTCCTACACTTTTACTGTGGAGGGGTACCCCCAGAACTGTCAGGGCACCTGTGGCAGGTGTCCTGCACAATTCTCTCACCAGTTCAGGGGAGTCCTCTAACTGGTCTCCCAGCCCAGAGTCTGTACCCTTAGGCTAGACCAGACTCAATGGCGAGGCTTTCCCTCCCCCTACCCTCCCTCCTGAGGCTCTGCACCCTCCCACCCAGAACAGTACCCCCGGAAGACAAAATGATATGGACACTGCTAGCAGTCGTCCCTCCCTTGAGCTCAGGGGGTGACACCCAGTCCTGGGGTGCTCCGGCCTCAGTGCTGGCAACCCCTGACCCACTGGTTCTCCCACTGAGGACTGTCTCCCCCCTCACCTCTTTCTATGGACTTATGCACCCTCCTGTCTGGAGTGGGGCTGGGTACAGCCAACCCCCCCAGCTCTTCTGACACTAGGGGATCCCCCTCAGTGACTAGCCTCCAGGTACAGACTAGGCCCCCCTCCTGATGTTCCCACGAACCATCCAGGTTCTAGGACTGGGTATTGGGCAACCTGGGCCTGCGCCCAATCCTATTTCTCCTCCTCCCTTGAGAATGGACATGGGATCCTCTACCCATCCCCTGTGACCTATCTGGGCTACTGTGAACCTCCCCACCCTCCTGGGTTGGGAGAAACCTGAGCCAGTCCCTACAGTATCACCCCAGATGCTTCTTCAAACCCTCAGGACTCCACCAAAAGGTCTTCTACCAGCGCAAGCTCCCTGGGGTCAGAGAACTCACATTCCACGGGTGTTGGCATAGCTCTGGAAAACAGGGGCTGAACATATGCTCTCCAGCATCCAAATTACACAGCCCCTCCCATGTGCTAACCAAACTACCCTGCACACAACCATCCAGTGCCTCAGAAAAGTACCTCATATCACCCTGACAAGACTGGTGAGACAGTGTCTGACTTTTTCTGTCACTGAATCCACGCTCTTCTGGGCGGTCCCCATACTCATTTTCCAGGGCTTCTACCATGGGTGAACCCCTCTCCATACACCCCTCTTCTAGAGTCAGTAGAGTGTCCCTCTCACTACTAGGAATATGACACCCCGTGCCAGTTCCCCAATCCACCCCAGAGACCTTGTGCACTACTGCAGCTACCTCATAATCCTGAACCCCCTAGTGTATGTCAACCCCCTCCTTGAAGTAGGGCACCAAGTCTCTGGCCGTGTGTACGGCTCCCTCAGGGCAGGCCATAATGCTTTTGCTACCACCAACTGTTCTGGACCTAGCCCTCCTTGCCTCCCAGTCCAGCTCCAGCTCTCTCACTTTGAGCTCATAAGCTAAAATCATTTCATTTTCCTCCAACTCCAGTTGCCTTTTTACCTCCTCCATCTTGAGCTTCCTGGCTCTCCGCCTATTCTCCAGCTCCTCTGGAGACAGAACTGGAGAGGGACTACTGGTTACTGACCAAGAGGGTACCTCTCCCTTTAACAGCTCCTGAGCCCTCAGCACATTTCCCCTTTGAATTGGCTCCTTAGCCTCCACACTAGGATCCCCAGAATGCCCACTGGCATTCCTGGCTGCTACCCAGGCCCTCAGCGCCTTTTGTAGCTCTTCCTTTTTGGTGAGGCCTCTAACTTGGACTTTGAGATTTTGCAAACTGCCTTCAGTTCCTTTACAGTGTTGGTTTCCAACCTATCCTATTTAAAAATCAATTCTAGGAGTGTAATTGACGATGCTCTTGACAGAGACATCATGCAGTAGGAAGGTCAGGTTCAAAACAGGAAAAGACAAAAATAGACCAAAAAGGAAAAACCCAGTATGTGGTAGGTAGTGGTCTGCGATATGGTAGTAGTGTACACAAATCACTGAAGGTCAAGTGCAAATGCAAGTCCAATCCTCACCATTGACAACCAATGTTAGAAATGGGGGTCGCTAGTTGGCAGAGGTATGCACCTTGTACATGTAGGGACCCTTCTTTCTAGTCAGGTAAGGGGGATTACACTTCTAAAATAACCCCTGCTCAACCCCTTGGAACTTGGCACGAGCAGTCAGGCTTATTTCAGAGGCAATGTGGAAAGCATTTGCATACAACACACAGTAATACAGTGAAAACACTACAAAGGACACCACACCAGTTTTAGAAAAATAGCCAATATTTATCTGTGTAAAACAAGACCAAAGATAAAAATCCAACATACAGTAATTAAAATATGAAGATTGCAAAAATAACCTTAAAATACAGTTCCTTGAAGTTGATAGCTCTGTCCGGGGCTATCACGGAGTTGTGAATAAACAGTTCAGGCCGACCGTGGTGCCGCGGGCCAGCTATGGTGTCGGGAAGACACACAAACAGTACCTTAGAAATGCAGTGTGTCGTGGACCGTGCAATGAGCTCTGAAGAGGCGGCATTGACAGGCATCGGTCCCAGAGGTTGGTGCAGGAGGTGTCAGGCCCTTGAAGTCACACGCTTTGCAGGTCGAACTCCGTGAGGGTGAAATCAGGAGCGTCGGCAGGCATCGGCTGCTGTGCGAAGTGCAGCGGTTCGGCATGTGGTGCCTTCAGGTGGCAGGGCAGGCAGTGGCTCGGTGAGGGCGTTCAACGACATCGGTGAGACCAGGACTGCGGTGGGGAGGTGCTTGTTGCGGTGCTAGCAGGTCACATTAGATGATCTGGAGCCGATGGTGCCAGTGTCTGAAAGCTAAGGCTGCGGTGTGGGAAGGTGCGGTGCATTCAATAACTTATGAGCGGTGCCCCAGGCCACGATGCAGGCAGCGCCATCAATGTTGGCAAGGAGCGGCGGCGTCGGGGTTACCAGGCCGGCGATGTGAAGCGAGGCAGTGCAAAGTGCGGTGCCGTCAGGGCACGGTGCAAGCAGTGGCTCGGTGGCGGCAGCGAGACTAGGGTTGTGGTTCTTAGCGGGCGGTGCTTTCTGTAGTGCCAACAGGTCACAGAGCCGGCAGTGGTGTCATTGATGGCATTGGGTTGCTTCTTCTTCTGTTGTAGCACAAAACACACAGTTCCCAGTGCTGGTAGCAGATGAACTTAAAGTCTTTGCTGTTCCTGAGACTTCTTGAACAGAGAGCAAGCTTTACCTCAAGGTCTTGGAGAAACTCAGGAAATAAGTTGCAGAAAGTCCAGTCCAGTCCTTTCACTGCCCAAGACAGAATCAGCCAGTGCAGGCCAACACAGCAAAGTACACAGCAAAGTGGTAGTTCTTGCCTCACAGCTTCTCTAGCTCTTCTTCTTGGCAGTTTCCTTAGTCCAAACTAGTTCTAAGGTTCTTGGGTCAGGGCCCCAATATTTATACTACTTTTCCCTTTGAAGTGTTAGGCAGAAGGTCTCGGAGTTCAGTGAAAACCAGTTCTGTCCTCCCTGGTCCAGATTCCCTACAGGAGGCGGAGACAGCATTTTGCAGAGCAGACATAGCCTAGTCAGGTGCTAGTAAAAACTCCTCCCACAACTCTAACTGCAGAACTGGTGAGGATGGGGTACCAGAGGGGATACAGGGGCGAGCCCTGGAAACTCTTTTTTACGAGAAATCCAAAGAATTCGCATCGGGAACAAAGAACCCATTGCCAAACCAAGAGAGGATCGTCAAAGAAAAAAAGAGAGAGCAGGGGGAGAGGAAAATCCAAGAATGAGAGAGGGAATGCATACCCGCTCTTGGAACAAGGGCAAACAATAACAACCAGCAATGAGGTAGGGATACAGGTAATCAACTTATCTAATGTTGCTTTATCTAATGATATGGTGTCTGTTTTAAGTAAAGGTATGAACTTTTGCCCTACCCCTAAATGTGATATGTCAAATGTTAAGATCGATCTATACAAATTTGTAAGGAGTTTGAAACTCAAAAGGTTTTTGCTACCAATCCTTTGAATAAACCAAGAGAAGCAAGAGAGACTATTGTGGGTGACCAATCAATTCAGGATATTCGTGATACTGTTTTATTACTTTCAATAATGGAAAGTGAACATGACCCCACTACATTGCATCAAGTTTTAGAAGACCTAGAATACTGTACCAATGAGAGTATTGATAGTGGCTTAAAATCCAAATCCAAATGGACACCACAGTTGTCCAGTGGTAATAATATTGAGGTATTTCACAGGATTGTTAGTAGTGAACTTGATAAATATAAGGATACTACGAAGTTCAAAAAACTGTGGCCATACATGCATAACCTTACGGTAAATGAACAGTCCGTCCTTAGACTTCTAAGCGCAAATGATGATATCATTATTAGGGAAGCCGATAAAGGTGGCAACATTGTTGTCATGGACAAAGCTATGTATGGAACTGAAATAATGAGCCAGTTAACAAATGAGCTGTGTTACAAGAAACTTGCCTGTAATTCAATATTTGGTATAACTAGAACTATTAATGCTGAGCTCAAGAAATGGAACATCAAGGGCTTACTAAATGATGAAGAGTGTGCATACCTAATGATTGACAAACCACGATTCCCATGTCTATACACACTCCCCAAAATCCACAAGAACGCCTCTAAACCACCAGGGAGGCCTTTAGTCTCTGGTATAGGGGTACCTACAGAGAAGATCTCCGAATTTGTCGACATATTTTTGCAGCCTTATGCGATTAATTTGGCTTCCTATATCAGAGACACAAAACATATATTGAATGTACTTATGGATATAAATTGGGATACCGCTATGACTCTTGTGACACTAAATGTAGTGTCACTGTATACTAACATTCGACACGATCAGGGACTACTGGCAATTGAATACTTTTTGTACAAAAGACCTGCAGAATTTCTGGAACATTCAGACATGATAATAGCTATGTCTCGCATGATTTTAGAACATAATGTATTTTTGTTCAAACAAGACTGGTACCATCAACTGTGCGGGACTGCGATGGGTTCCAGATTTGCGCCGTCTTTTGCCTGCCTGTTTATGGGGAGGTTCAAGGCGATGCATGTCTGGGGCCCATCGGGTGCCAAGTGGCAGGAATACATAGTTTATTATGGCTGGTACATCGACGATTGTTTCATCATATGGACAGGGAGTGATGAAGATCTATTGGAATTTTTTGACTACATGAACAATAATGAATTTAATATGTCATTTACTATGTCATCTAGCAAAGAAAAGATTGTATTCCTTGATGTTGAATTATTTGTGGCTAATGGAAAAATCAGTTGCAAATTACCCAGGAAAAGTACATCTTGCAATTCGACATTGCATGCGACGAGTGCCCACCCGAAAGTACAAGTCAATGCCATCCCCTATGGCGAATTATATAGAGCCCGTAGGAATTGCAGTAATGATGTGGATTTCGCAAACTGTGCTAGGGATATGGAAACACGATTTATGGCTAGAGGATATGATGCAAATACGAACATAAGGCAAAGCAAAGAGCGTTGAGACTAATGAGATGTGATACTCTAAAATCAAGAGTCAAAAAAGACACTGGCGGCTGAAAGCAATTGCGTCTGGTGACCAATTACCATCCGTGGTCACATAAGATTTTTAATATACTGAAAAAACATTGGCACTTATTAACATCAGATCAAACAATAAGTACGTTTATCACCAAATACCCTAGTATTTCTTACCGTAAGGGTACAACACTACGTAGCTTAGTCAGCCCCAGCTACCCTAGGATGATGACAGGCGAACAAACATGGCTACATAAACTCAATATGGGCTCATATAGATGTGGACATTGTAGCATGTGTAAGTTTGCAGAGCATGGTAAAATTGACTTTCAATATAATGGTTCTATCAAATATAGAATTAGGCAACATATTGATTGTTCAACAAAATATGTGGTATATGCTATCCGTGCAAATGTACCAAAGTTTACATAGGTAGCACTATCAGATGCCTAAAGGAACGCATCTCAGAACACTTCAGGGAGCTCAAGAAATTTGATTCAAGATATCCTATTGTTATATACGCCCTTGAATGAACTACTCAGAGTACTAACTTGTCATTCACCTTTCATGGCATTGAATCAATACCGAGTAACAGTCGAGGTGGTAACAGAGAACTTAAGGTCCGTCAATGTGAGGCCCGATGGATCTTAAAATTGCGTGCCGTAGAGCGGGGCATCAATATTGATTCGGAATTGCAGTATTTTTTGGGATGTTAACTATATAAAATTCTTTGTGAATTAATATATAGTAATGTCAATCAACATGCAACTGCACCTTATGATTATGTTACTGTTATATCAATGTAATGGCCATGTGGATATATTTTTTAATGCTGTGAAAATAGATTTGTACTCTTTGCATAGAATCCAAATCGGATGTAAGATGCACTTATAATGTGCGTTTCTACCCTTCCTGCTTCTCTCATTTCGATTACCCTCTCTTTCTTCACTTCTCCACTTTATAAATACTCTCGCCTACAGTTTACTGTCTGGGGTTTATTTTCTGTAGGTTAGTGTAAAGTATTGTTGAAGGCATTGTTATGAATGCAGTTGTAATTCCTTTTCACTGTGGATATATGACTGTGATTTTTGTTTCAGTAAATAATTTTCCAAATTGTTCATATATGGAATATCTTTATTATGAGGACCTGTATATCATGAGGCGCCATTAGCTCTGGAGGCTAAATGATGTGCCTGCTTAACTGTAGGCCATGAGTTCGATTCTTGTATCAAATACGATTCAGCTCTCACAATTCCTTGATGAATTTTTACCTAAACATAAGGTGTATAGAATTCATTTTTATCGGTAATATAATGTTCATTAGCATTAAGGTTATGTTATTTCAGGTTTCATTAAGAGGTCTCTTAATGGAGACATGACACACAATATGCGTGTTATGTATTACATAAACAAGTCTTTTAACACTGGCAATCTGTTCATCGCTTATCAACATACATTGATTTTAGTTATACTTGCTTATTTGTACTTAGTGTCTTTTGCTATTTTAGATATTCTTTACGTTGATACATTTATGCAATGGACTTGATAAGTCCAATATGGCGCCCGCACTGGGGCTTGCATTTTAGCTTTGCGCATCGGATGCCGTTGTTGATGTTTATTGTGAGTTAACGGTATAAATAACCATTTCAAGATGGCGTCGATGCAACACGCCATGGATCATACCGGCATTACTCGTCTCTGCATTTTAAAGTTAACTCTGAGGTAAGGATTCCACTAAAGTGACTACCGGAGGGATCGAGAATCTGCTTTTTTTATATATGTTGTTGGTATGCTTGTGATGGCACTATGCCTTTGGGAAACATTATAAACTGTGGCTTTTATGATTTCGAATCATGTTAGAATTGGCATGTTAGAATTTGGTTTCTTTAGCTTAATAAAGATGACGTGTTTTAAATTGTATTTTAGTTAAACTATATGACAATTACAGGCATTTACGGTGTGCTAATGACATAAGGTTATATATGCCTTTATGTAATTGTCAGTTGGTAACTGACTCAGCTCAGTATTGGATATGTTAGTAGATAAGACACTGATGTCTACCCATATGACCTTTTAGGATACCAGTTGGTCTTATTGAGAACGTACACTGATTGATGATCTCACACCGATATTAGCGACTGAAAGTACTTGACTTGGTGAGTGCGGATCGGCCCCTTCGTTTTAAATATGGATGTTTATTTATCGCATTAATTGTATACCAAGATCTGAATACTGTAGGGATCGAAATTACATTATGTTTATTTACATGTTGCTGTAGGTTTCATATTGACCTTTAAATCAGATGAAGGCTGTCCATGCCAGAGGCAGTCAAAACTCGTTGTGTTGAATAGATATAGCAGTCCACGGTGAGTCTTATGACAAGTAGTGTTAGTGCATTGGGATGTTTATAGGGATTTCTACTCTGTCCACATTGGGACTTTTTTAATGGTAGTTTGAATATGAGTCACGTTTAGGTCAACTTGCCTAGTTGGTTATTCATATTTATTTTTGATTTGATTTTTAGGTCTCGCCTGAGCCAGCGCATGCGCTGCTCTGCGAGACATTTAGAAAGCGGGTTTTCAAAGTGCTACCACAGGCATTTTGGTGGCCTCAAGCTTGCGTGCACGCAAGCGTGCACGCGCGCAGCCGCCATCTGTCTTTCCTCCTGTCACGGGTCATTAAGTGGATCGCGATGCACTTTCACCTTCGCGGCGCGCGCGCATACAACTCCTGGTTTTAGGGCTAAGTATATTTAGAGCCAGGAAGCCAACGACGGAATGGTCAGTCCTCTTGCGCTGCAGATAAGATTTTGAAATTGTTAGTTTTCAGATTCCTGTTTTAGGATGCCTAAAGCAGAAATAAACTGTCCAGTAAAATGTGTCCATGTGATAATGGAGTTTTTTTTTGCCAAGACAGTGTTTACTACTGGGTATATATCGTGTAAACCGACCTCTATTTTTGTGTTTTTAAAGCACTCCTTTTGGTAGCGCGGCTATACGCGTGACTTGTGTTACTGGTGATGCCACTTAACTTTTGATGTATTTCTAAAGTAGTACAGGTAGAAGCCTAGTTAGAGTTTTGTGGACATGTAATTGCTTGTGTTTTGGGGGCTGCTATATTCATTGCATACTTCACCGTCGGAATGGCCAACCCTCATCAGTTGCTCGAGCAATTTTGCCCTTGAGAATTTATGCATCGGACAAATAAACAGGAAGCGTTAACGTTCTTACCCAGTTCATATAACTAGTAATTCGTTTTCTGGCACATTTGTAAGTAAAATATTTCAGTGCTAAAATACTGCACCTAACCTTGACCTACCAACGCTGGCTCCACCTCACCCAAGGAGCGCTCCTGTTCAGATACACATATGAGGCTTAGGAAAACATTAGTCAGACCTCCCTTAGGTTGCATCTCAGAGCAGCATCTCCTGGAGCCCTGCTTTGTATGCCGACTCCACTTCATGTGCTGTGCCTCTAGTAATAAGCTGGTGGGTACGTGGTGGCAGCCGTAAATTCATATTCAGGAACTGGACATGCATAAACCAACCAAGTGATCAATTCCCCGTAGTAGCGTACCTCCTGTCTCCACCAGATCTGATCCAGTATCGGAGTGATCTTGGCTTTATAAGTGAAGAGATGTACATCATCCAAAGGTTTGAAAACACAGATGCCATGGAAATATCCAAAGATCGTTTAATAATGCGCTTATTTAAGATTTTCTTGCTCTTTGATAGTTCTGAGATGTTGGAGTACCCCACAGCGCGGCTGTGACACTGTTTTGGCTGTGTAGTTTAGTAAATGTCAAGGACCGAGGAAAGCGCGTCTACCCTTCTCCATTGCAAAGCATGTAGTCCTCACAGAGCTGGTGTGCGCAGATCAGGCCCTGCAGCCAATCTCCGGGGAAGGATTTGACCAGTTGCAAGGGGTTGGGCACAGGGAAGAACAAAGATTGAAGTGACATTATAGTTAGGTGAACATTTCTGTGAAACCGTAACGTTTTAAACTCGAACCATTGAAATTCACCAGTTATAGTTAACTCCAGTAACTTGCACCCTCGCCATGCACTGCTTATTACCTCACATATTACATTACTTATGTCTTTTCTTTCTATGACATCACTGATATCATATACATCAGTGTGCTTCACTAGGGTGCAAGTTAGTTACTGGAGTTAACTGTCTGGTGAATGTTATTTTTATTTTTTATTTTATTTTTGCTTGAAATGTCTTTCTTTTTTTTTTTTACTGAAATTTTCTCCAAATTATAACATCACTTTAACCTTTGTGTGTTTTTCAGTGACTGTAACCGTGAAGGTTAGTAATCATTGTATTCAATAGATATAGTTATCTCTTCTTGTAACACTTATTACATGGCACACTAAGGTACGCCAAGCATGTAAAACCCACAAATTGTGGTTTATAACACCTGGGCGATTTTTATCTTGAGGAAAATTTAAACCCCATCAACGTACTTGTTAAAGAAATAGAAAAACAATGGATGATGCCTAAAAGCTCGAAGGTGCACAAAGGTTCGACTTTAAATAGGGAGTACTTTTCTCATTGAGTATTTTGACTGTAATTAAAGTCTGGATTCTGTCTCTTGGTTCAAGTACCCAAGTCAGACTGTCAATTACCCTTGCAGCGTTAGGCAGTATGAGAGAAGCAGTGGACTTAAGTGAGAGGCAGAAAGTGAAGTTAAAATGGATTCTGGCAAATTCATTGGCCCGAATTCACTCTAAACCGTAAGTTAGGGGAAAAACAAACAGTGGGGGGAGATGGGGAATGGGGGGAGGGTAGCGGGTACGTGAGTGGAACAGCTTCTACAGAAACAAGCATTGGCATAGCCAATAGGTCTTGCCTTTGGGACCTTATAAGTGTTTAGCTAGGCAACAGTTGATGTTGTTGCACCAAGGATATTGTGCTGGTTAACTAAACACTTATAAGGTCCCAAAGGCGAGACCTATTGGCTATGCCAATGCTTGTTCTTTGTGGGGATTCTCTCTCCCTTTTTCTAGTAATAAGGTTTCTTTTCGAAACACCCTGAAGTGCTGTTTTTCTTTACTTCACTGGGTGTATGTATTCTGATTCTACCTTTTAAGTTTATAGGTGGAGCACTGGGTGTTTGATATCTTCAAACTCTTCTTTGGTGGAGGTTTGCTCTGATACATATGAAAGCTTGCGTTTTATATTATAACTTAGTCATATATTTGTTTGTTCTAGCCCTGATGAAGTCTTTGGCTATTACCATTAGACGAAACACGTGTTGGCAAGAATTGTGGCTGTATGTTGTATCACTGAAGAACTGAAGTGTAATTTGAGATCAAAAAGTCTTCCCAAGATACAAGTTACAGAATAAAGATCAAGGACAAATACTTGAAAAAGACTACTGCATGGACTTATGTTTTGGACTTTATATAATTTGCTCAGAAATTGAATTTGTGTCTAATTACAAGTGTGTGTAGGCTTGCATACACTAACCAACAACGTAGGGTAGTCTTTGTCTCAATTTCCTTTGATGCACTACCAAATGAATTTATAATTCTGATTACGTTGTCACATAACCGTGCGCATTCTATACCCCACTGCCCTTTTGTGACGTTTATTATTTAGGGGTTGCAGCAGGGTTAGTGACTCACCAAGTTGGTGTTAATAGTTGAGATAATGTGTTCTAGAAATGAAAGGAGTAAAGTAGCAGAAGACTTGTTTAAAAATTTACACGCAGGAGTATCTATCAATAAGGCAGTCAATCAAGGAAACGTTAGACCTAATGAAGGTCTAAAGGCCAAATTTATAAGATTAGAAAGGTTGAAAAAAAACGAAATAGCGAAATGGTGGGATGGGGCCGCCTTGAAAGAGTACTTGAGATTAGAGAGAATACCGAGAGGCCTGCGCTCACAGATCTTCCCGACTTATGACGATCTTGAGGAAGATCTGCTTTTGATATGGGAAAAAGAATTGACTGGTAATTCTATGCGCTTAATGAACATATTAATTGAAAATGCAGACCGGAAGGTATTAAAAGCGGTAGAAGAGGTTGATAACTTAGAAAAAGAGATCCAGGATCTTAATATGGGAGATGTGACTAAAAAGAACTATATTATTTTAGAGGATGTGCTTGGCATGTTTGAAGAGGATATAAAAGAAAGGAAGGCGCGCAAACTTAAGCGTGATTAGATAGACTACTGTAGTGGTAGAGTATTTACATTCACTAAAAGATTTGACAGTATAGTAAAATTGGATTTACAACGTGGTGAGAGTAAAACCTTTCTGTTGAGTGGCCATAGCACTGCATCCTCTAGTACAGTATTGAGTACTGGTGAGGATGGGGTACCAGAGGGGGTTACAGGGGCGAGCCCTGGTAACTCTTTTTTACGAGAAATCCAAAGAATTCGCATGGGGAACAAAGAACCCATTGCCAAACCAAGAGAGGATCGTCAAAGAAAAAAAGAGGGAGCAGGGGGAGAGGAAAATCCAAGAATGAGAGAGGGAAGGCATACCCGCTTTTGGAACAAGGGCAAACAATAACAACCAGCAATGAGGTAGGGATACAGGTAATCAACTTATCTAATGTTGCTTTATCTAATGATATGGTGTCTGTTTTAAGTAAAGGTATGAACTTTTGCCCTACCCCTAAATGTGATATGTCAAATGTTAAGATCGATCTATACAAATTTGTAAGGAGTTTGAAACTCAAAAGGTTTTTGCTACCAATCCTTTGAATAAACCAAGAGAAGCAAGAGAGACTATTGTGGGTGACCAATCAATTCAGGATATTCGTGATACTGTTTTATTACTTTCAATAACGGAAAGTGAACATGACCCCACTACATTGCATCAAGTTTTAGAAGACCTAGAATACTGTACCAATGCGAGTATTGATAGTGGCTTAAAACCCAAATCCAAATGGACACCACAGTTGTCCAGTGGTAATAATATTGAGGTATTTCACAGGATTGTTATAGTAAACTTGATAAATATGAGGATACTACGAAGTTCAAAAAACTGTGGCCATACATGCATAACCTTACGGTAAATGAACAGACCGCCCTTAGACTTCTAAGCACAAATGATGATATCATTATTAGGGAAGCCGATAAAGGCGGCAACATTGTTGTCATGGACAAAGCTATGTATGAAACTGAAATAATGAGCCAGTTAACAAATGAGCTGTGTTACAAGAAACTTGCCTGTAATCCAATATTTGGTATAACTAGAACTATTAATGCTGAGCTCAAGAAATGGAACATCAAGGGCTTACTAAATGATGAAGAGTGTGCATACCTAATGATTGACAAACCATGATTCCCATGTCTATACACACTCCCCAAAATCCACAAGAACGCCTTTAAACCACCAGGGAGGCCTATAGTCTCTGGTATAGGGGGACCTACAGAGAAGATCTCGAATTTGTCGACATATTTTTGCAGCCTTATGTGATTAATTTGGCTTCCTATATCAGAGACACAAAACATATATTGAATGTACTTATGGATATAAATTGGGATACCTCTATGACTCTTGTGACACTAGATGTAGTGTCACTGTATACTAACATTTGACACGATCAGGGACTACTGGCACTTGAATACTTTTTGTACAAAAGACCTGCAGAATTTCTGGAACATTCAGACATGTTAATAGCTATGTCTTGCATGATTTTAGAACATAATGTATTTTTGTTCAAACAAGACTGGTACCAACAACTGTGCGGGACTGCAATGGGTTCCAGATTTGCGCCGTCTTTTGCCTGCCTGTTTATGGGGAGGTTCGAGGCGACGCATGTCTGGGGCCCATCGGGTGCCAAGAGGCAGGAATACATAGTTTATTATGGCAGGTACATCGATGATTGTTTCATCATTTGGACAGGGAGTGATGAAGATCTATTGGAATTTTTTGACTACATGAACAATAATGAATTTAATATGTCATTTACTATGTCATCTAGCAAAGAAAAGATTGTATTCCTTGATGTTGAATTATTTGTGGCTGATGGAAAAATCAATTGCAAATTACACAGGAAAAGTACATCTTGCAATTCGACTTTGCATGCGACGAGTGCCCACCCGAAAGTACAAGTCAATGCCATCCCCTATGGCGAATTATATAGAGCCCGTAGGAATTGCAGAAATGATGTGGATTTCGCAAACTGTGCTAGGGATATGGAAACACGATTTCTGGCTAGAGGATATGATGTAAATACAATACATAAGGCAAAGCAAAGAGCGTCGAGACTAATGAGATGTGATACTCTAAAATCAAGAGTCAAAAAAGACACCTGCGGCTGCCAGCAATTGCGACTGGTGACCAATTACCATCCGTGGTCACATAAGATTTTTAATATACTGAAAAAACATTGGCACTTATTAACATCAGATCAAACAATAAGTACGTTTATCACCAAATACCCTAGTATTTCTTATCGTAAGGGTACAACACTACGTAGCTTAGTCAGCCCCAGCTACCCTAGGATGATGACAGGCGAACAAACATGGCTACATAAACTCAATATGGGCTCATATAGATGTGGACATTGTAGCATGTGTAAGTTTGCAGAGCATGGTAAAATTGACTTTCAATATAATGGTTCTATCAAATATAGAATTAGGCAACATATTGATTGTTCAACAAAATATGTGGTATATGCTATCCGGTGCAAATGTACCAAAGTTTACATAGGTAGCACTATCAGATGCCTAAAGGAACGCATCTCAGAACACTTCAGGGAGCTCAAGAAATTTGATTCAAGATATCCTATTGTTATCCACGCCCTTGAATGCCCTACTCAGAGTACTAACTTGTCATTCACCATTCATGGCATTGAATCAATACCGAGTAACAGTCGAGGTGGTAACAGAGAACTTAAGGTGCGTCAATGTGAGGCCCGATGGATCTTAAAATTGCGTGCCGTAGAGCGGGGCATCAATATTGATTCGGAATTGCAGTATTTTTTGGGATGTTAACTATATAAAATTCTTTGTGAATTAATGTATAGTAATGTCAATCAACATGCGATTGCACCTCACGATTATGTTACTGTTATATCAATGTAATGGCCATGTGGATATATTTTTTAATGCTGTGAAAATAGTTTTGTATTCTTTGCATAGAATCCAAATCGGATGTAAGATGCACTTATAATGTGCATTTCTACCCTTCCTGCTTCTCTCATTTCGCTTACCCTCTCTTTCTTCACTTCTCCGCTTTATAAATACTCTCGCCTACAGTTTACTGTCTGGGGTTTATTTTCTGTAGGTTAGTGTAAAGTATTTCTGAAGGCATTGTTAGGAATGCGGTTGTATTTCCTTTTCACCGTGGATATATGACTGTGAATTTTGTTTCTTAAATAATTTTCCAATTTGTTCATATATGGAATATCTTTATTATGAGGACCTGTATATCACAAGGCGCCATTAGCTCTAGAGGCTAAACGATGTGCCTGCTTAACTGTAGGCCATGAGTTTGATTCTTGTATCAAATACGATTCAGCTCTCACAATTCCTTGATGAATTTTTACCTAAATATAAGGTGTATAGAATTAATTTTTATCGATAATATAATGTTCATTAGCATTAAGGTTATGTTATTTCAGGTTTCATTAAGAGGTCTCTTAATGGAGACATGACACACAATATGCGTGTTATGTATTACATAAACAAGTCTTTTAACACTGGCAATCTGTTTGTCGCTTATCGACATACATTGATTTTAGTTATACTTGCTTATTTGTACTTGGTGTCTTTTGCTATTTTAGATATTCTTTACGTTGATACATTTATGTAATGGACTTGATAAGTCCAATATGGCGCCCGCACTGGGGCTCGCATTTTAGCTTTGCGCATCGGATGCCAGTGTTGATGTTTATTGTGAGTTAACGGTATAAATAACCATTTCAAGATGGCGTCGATGCAACACGCCATGGATCATACCGGCATTACTCGCCTCTGCATTTTAAAGTTAACTCTGAGGTAAGGATTCCACTAAGGTGACTACCGGAGGGATCGAGAATCGGCTTTTTTTATATATGTTGTTGGTACACTTGTGATGGCACTATGCCTTTGGGAAACATTATAAACTGTGGCTTTTATGATTTCGAATCATGTCAGAATTGGCATGTTAGAATTTGGTTTCTTTAGCTTAATAAAGATGACGTGTTTGAAATTGTATTTTAGTTAAACTATATGACAATTACAGGCATTTACGGTGTGCTAATGACATAAGGTTATATATGCCTTTATGTAATTGTCAGTTGGTAACTGACTCAGCTCAGTATTGGATATGTTAGTAGATAAGACACTGATGTCTACCCATATGACCTTTTAGGATACCAGTTGGTCTTATTGAGAACGTATACTGATTGATGATCTCACACCGATATTAGCGACTGAAAGTACTTGACTTGGTGAGTGCGGATCAGCCCCTTCATTTTAAATATGGATGTTTATTTATCGCATTAATAGTATACCAAGATCTGAATACTGTAGGGATCGAAATTACATTATGTTTATTTACATGTTGCTGTAGGTTTCATATTGACCTTTAAATCAGATGAAGGCTGTCCATGCCAGAGGCAGTCAAAACTTGTTGTGTTAAATAGATATAGCAGTCCACGGTGAGTCTTATGACAAGTAGTGTTAGTGCACTGGGATGTGTATAGGGATTTCTACTCTGTCCACATTGGGACTTTTTCAATGGTAGTTTGAATATGAGTCACGTTTAGGTCAACTTGCCTAGTTGGTTATTCATATTTATTTTTGATTTTATTTTTCTTTGTGGGGATTCTCTCTCCCTTTTTTCTAGTAATAAGGTTTCTTTTCGAAACACCCTGAAGTGCTGTTTTTCTTTACTTCACTGGGTGTATATATTCTGATTCTACCTTTTAAGTTTATAGGTGGAGCACTGGGTGTTTGATATCTTCAAACTCTTCTTTGGTGGAGGTTTGCTCTGATACATATCAATGCTTGCGTTTTATATTATAACTTAGTGATATATTTGTTTGTTCTAGCCCTGATGAAGTCTTTGGCTATTACCACTAGACAAAACACGTGTTGGCAAGAATTGTGGCTGTTGGTTGTATCACTGAAGAACTGAAGTGTAATTTGAGATCAAAAAGTCTTCCCAAGATACAAGTTACAGAATAAAGATCAAGGACGAACACTTGAAAGAGACTACTGCATGGACTTATGTTTTGGACTTTATATAATTTGCTCAGGAAATTGAATTTGTGTCTAACTGCAGACGGTCGATTCAGCCTGGCTATGAGTCACCCAGGAAAGGCAGGACACGCCTCAACCCCCCTTGTGACTGTCTAGTCTGAATGCACATCCCCAACTCCTGTCACTCCAAAACCAGAGGGTGAATACACAAACAGGCAGAGGCACTGTTAAGTGAGAAAATACTCACTTTCTAAAAGTGGTATTTTCAAACACACAATTTAAAAACCACCTTTAATAAAAGATGTATTATTAAATTCTAAGTTCAGAGAGCCTAAACTCCATTCCTATATCTTGTCCCAATGGAAAGTTACACTTGTAAGATGTTACAAGGCAGCTCCCATGTTAACCATGGGACAGACAGTCTTTCAATAGTGAAAAACGAAATGCACAGATCAAAACATGTAAAACATCCTACAACATGTCCTAGCTTTCACATACACTGCTCCCTGCCCATGGGGCTAACTTGGGCCTACCTTAGGGGTGACTTATATGTAAGAAAAGGGAAGGTTAATACCTGGCAAGTGGGTGCACTTGCCAGGTTGACATGGCAGTAAAAACTGCGCGCAGAGACTGCAGTGGCAAGACTGAGACACCTTTGAAAGGCTACTTGTGTGGGTGGCACAACCAGTGCTGGAGGCCCACTAGTAGCATTTGATTTACTGGCCCTGAGCACACATGTGCACATTACTAAGGACTTAGTAGTAAATTAAATAAGCCAATCATGGAAACACCAGTCCATAACACAATTTACATGGAGAGCACATGCACTTTAGCACTGATTAGCAGTGGTAAAGTGCCCAGAGTCCTAAAACCAATGAAAACTGGGTCAAAAACAGGAGGCCAAAAAGCAAAACATCTCAGGATAAACCTGCCAAAAATGCCTGGTCTAACAATGAGTAAATTAGGAACTTCTTAACAAAAAGGTTTCCTAAGATGGTGTACGGAATGAAACTTTACAAGCAAATATCAACTTGCAGACCATATTAGAATAGCACCTTAGAATGCGTTTAAATAGTTGCAGAAATTTTTCAAAGAGAAAAATAACACTTAGGAAAAATGTACTTACTTTAAACATGTAAAGAATCACTTTAGAATGCATTTCAGCATTGATAAAAGAATGTTTTCACACAGTAAATCACACGAAGGGAAAATGTGCTTGCTTAAAGCGCTTATGAAAAATAGCATGAAGAATTATTTTTTTTGTACTAGGCTATCATTCTTAAATGTGCCTCTGAATCTAGGCCCAAGCCTTTTCTTTCAACTCTTGCTCATAGCTAAACTGATGTTTATTTAGGACACTTTGCCTATCACCAGGAACTTGCTAAAGAATGTGCTGACTTCAAGATTATGTTCCCGTAGCATCATCATACCATATTAGATCATCTCGTACTAACAATGAACCTTGCTGTGAATTTATAATTAATAAACTGCTAGAATGAACAATAAGTTAGGTATATTTTATATGTATGTTTAACTAGAACATTATTGATAGATTTGTTTCAGTGCATCTGACTAGCCTTTGTATTCACAATGAGACATTGAATGCAGCTTTAGCTTGGGTAAGAAGGTTCTCATGAGAACTTTCCTCCATGTTTCTAGTGCTTGAAAAATTGTTTTACTATATACCATCTTGAAGGTTTACGTTGGGAATTGGGAGGAGAAGCAACGGATGTTGATGACACCATCGGATTAATGGTTTCCATTGGACAAAAGACTTAGACACCTACAAAGTTTTGTTACATTATTGTGTGATTTTCTATATTATAATACGTGTTCCTAGTTAGGAAAGCAATACCCCTTATGACTTTACTACAGGAGAGTCATTCTTTTACATCCTTGCCCTTTGTTACTGACAGCTATTGCTAAAGGCAACTTTATTCTGTTTTCTTTGTCCTGCTTTTCTCCGATCAATGCTATTGCAACGATCAAACCTCAATTACTGATATTCTAATGGTTGCTACTGCAGCTGAGTTTTCCAGACCGAGTCTTTATGGGAAGTTCTAGTCTTTATCTATGCTACGAAAATCTTGCTCTTTTCTAGAAGCGACTCTTTACGGATCCTACCTTTTGATAGATTAGGTCCTTTAGCTAGTTTAGTGACAATTTCCTTTATGGAACACGCTGTATCGATTTATGTTGTCACTAATCAACCTTTTATTCATTATTTCTGCAAACTGGACTAACCTGAATAAAGATGAACAAACCTACAAAATCCTGAAGATAAATAAAGGTTTTGAAAACTTCTTCAACCTCACATCATTGACTAAATATTAAGGATCTGGCAGTTGATGAGACAGGTATGATCTGTGTTTTGTTGCAGCTCCATTCACAATATGGTGGCAAAGTTCATCAGACCTGTCAAGCGCTATCTGGTTTCCAATGGTCAACTTGTAAGTTGGGGTGTTTAATTTAGGAGACCACTTTGGCCAATCCTTTAGGTGCCAACAATGGCCACCAGAGACAAAAGAGCCTAAATGTAGCACAAATATCACCCAAATGTAGCCCAAGTATAGCCCAATGGCAGAAGGGTGCAAAACACTTGATTTGTATTTGTTTTTGCAGTTTTATATAGCACTGACTTGAACCAAAGGTATTGGAGTGCTTTACATGAGCATTAGTTACATTACACAAGGACAGATTTGTTTTGGTTTTGGCCATGGGGAGATTAAGTGATTTGACAAGTATAACAGGATGTTGAGCCAACGGCGAAGCTCGAAACTAGTTACCCAGTTGGGAAGTCAGCAGCTCTGTCCGTAACGCCACATCCTCACCCCTAAATGCAACAAATAATCAAGTGATCAATTGGATAAAAAACATAAATATAGCAAATAATTTAATAGCACTTTGTAGAGAACTCAGAAAATGTGTCCTCATTTTAGTTTTTGAGCACTAACCATAATTTCTATGGGAAAAAACCCCCCTCATGTTTATAATTTCTGATGTAAATGCTTTAGGTATTACAGTTTTGATTACATCAAGATGGAATATATTTCCACTACAACGTTTCAGCTTCCGCCTTCCTCAGGTAGTACAAGATGGTTTGCTCAGTGGCTGCACAGATGACACAGCTGCATTTTCAAAAAGCATCATGAGTGAAGATTCCATTTGGAACGTGGAGTCAATGCAGTCCTGAGAGCTCTTGAGGTATGCAGTAATCAGGTGGAATTGTCAGTAATGTTCAGTCCATCTGGATGCAGTGATTTTAAACGGCACATCCAGAAGTTTTCTCTGGAGTCCAGTAGTTCTTCCTTTAAGACATGTTCCACAGGGAAAATCTTCAAATCTGATAGTAAATGATCCACAAGGTTAAAATGATTGGCTACAGCTGAAAAACACTGAAAATCATAGTTATCCGAGTTAACTATTACTTGCACCCGCCATGCACTGCTTATGACCTCATATATTACATTACTTATGATTAAGGCTCCCTGTTTTCCATTTTTACGAATTTCTACAGATAAATACAGACAAAAAACAATGTGTTTTCTGTCTGCATTTATTTTTAAAAGTGGATAAATACAGAAAATGTGCTTCTTTTAAAGGGCTCTTCGTGCTGTCTTTCATGAACTATAGCCCAACAGCTGAGCAGATGGACAGCATGGGAAATTAAAAAACAGGAGGACATTTCTTTAAATAACTGCATGTATCAGTATACATTTGTGTCATAATGCTAATATTTGCCAATGGATGTACTGTTATGTAATATTTGGCAACTTAAATAGCTAAAACATGACGGACATCAAAGTATCAGTGCGAGTTTATCATTTAAATAAATACGGAAATGTACAGTTTTACAACTGCATTTATACGCAAAACACAAAATAAATTTGGATAAATACAGAAAAAATGGCCAAAAAATAAATATGGATAAATACAGACGGAAATGTTAAAAAAATAAATACCATAAAACCGGGAGCCCTACTTATGATGTGTTCAATGACATAATTGATGACATCAATGGATTCAATGATGACATTTTATCATTAATGTCAAAAGCTGCAGCTCTGATAATGATGAGACATCATAAAGTTTTCCTGGGGTTACGATGTGTACACTGCGGGATAAATCAGGTTACTTTTGATAAATGGTTTCTGGGGGGGGCTCTGCACTGCCTGCAGGTCCCCCCCCCCAAAAGATTTGTAACATGTTCATAGTGCCCTGCCCAGATTGGGAATATGCAAATTAGGCCATGAAAGGAATTACGGGGAGCTTCTGGCTGGGAGCAATGAAATATAAATGAGCGGCTCTTTTCATGTTGGGGCCACCCAATCAGAGCACTTGCTCTCAATCAGTCAATCAAAAGGCTTGAATTGCTTTTTATTTCAGCTCAACAGTCCAGATATCTATTCATTTCAAACCCTAATTTCTCAAAAACTACTGAACAGATTTACACAATATCACAAAAAGCACACTTTCTGGGTAGAGTTCTAGCTTTCTGCCAAATTTGGTGTAATTCAGTTCAGCCATTTGAGATGTAGTAATGTCTAAACCTACCTATGGAAAATGCATGGGGAAATTGCATTTTGGGACCTCCATTTTTTTCCCGTCTCCACTTGATGGATTATCGAAACTTTCAGGAAAGAGCTGAGGTAGATGAGCTTTTTTTTTTAAAGGTTTCGCGAAGATTCGTCAAATGGCATCAAAGTTAATTGCAAAGCAAAAAATGTGTTCCCTGTGGAAAGTCTGACATACCTAGAACTTCACAGTGGCGACTATAGTGTGTGAGTAGTTGTATGGGTCTGTGAATGTGTATGTGAGTGGTTGTGTGGGTGTGTGAGGGGTGTATGAGAGGCTGGATGGGTGTGTGAATGGTTCTGTGGATGATGTCATCAGTGATGTCACTAACCATGTCATGAGTGATGTAATATGTGAGGTCATAAGCAGTGCATTGTGGAGGCATAAGTTATAGTTAGCTCAGGTAACTATAATTGCTGAATTTCAATGGTTTTGTACAAGTGAAATCTGAGCCTAACTATAACGTCTCTGCAACCTTTGTTTTTTTCCCCAAATTGCTAAGTTTTTTTAATTCTATTTCATAACCATAACGTCCTTGTTACCTTTGGGTTTTACAGTGAATTTCTAAGGTTTCTTAATGTCAATTCCTAAATATAATGTCCCTGTAACCTTTATTTATTTTAGTAAATTTCTAAGGTTTTGTTGAATTTTATTTCCTAACTGTAACCTGTAACCTTTGAAAGTTTTGTGTGTGACTGGCTGTATAGGTTTGTGAATGGGTTTGTGAGTGGATGTATGGGTCTGTGACTGGGTGTGTGAGTGTTTTTGTTAGTGTGAGTGGCTATATGGGTCTTTGAGTGGGTATGTAAGTGTCTGAGTGGGTGCATGAGTTCCTGAGTGGGTCTGTGAGTGGGTACGAGAACATCTGAGTGGGTTTGCAAGTGCCTCTATGAGTGTGTGAGTCAGTCTGTGAGTGAGAGCATGAGTATCTAAATGAGTCTGTGAGTGGGTGCGTGAGTCTCTGAGTGGGTCTGAGAGTGGGTGCATGAGTCTCTGAGTGCGTCTGTGAGTGGGTGTGTAAGTGTCTGAGTGGATCTGTGAATCAGTGCATGAGACTCTGAGTAGGTCTGCAAGTGGGAGTGTGAGAGTATGAGTGGTTCTTTAAGTGGGAGCATGAGTGTCTGAGTGGGTCTGTGAGTGGGTGTACGTGTCTAAGTGGGTCTGTGAGTGGGTGCATGAGTGGGTCTGTGAGTGGCTGTGAGAGTGTCTGAGTAGGTCTGTGTGTGGGTTGATGAGTGCCTGAGTTGTTTTGTGAGTGGGTCTGTGAGTGGGTGTATGAATGTCTTAGTGGGTCTGTGAGTGGGTGTATCAGCGTCTGAGTGGGTCTGTCAGTAGATGTGTGTGTGCCTGAGTGTGTGAGTGGGTATCTAAGTGTCTCTGTGGGTGTGTCACTCATCCCGTTTCCATACAACGGCATTGACTTCATTTGGAAATGTATGGAGTGGACACCTACTCAACCTTCGTCCTATTTGTTGTCCACATACATGGTTTCACTTATCGCTTTGTTTTATGTAGGATGAAACCAATAAGATGTACCTAGACAGTATACCGATCTGTTTCCTGGGACGAGTGAATTAGCAGGATCACAGTACTGACATTATTGAGATTCTCACCCTAAAGAAGTCCAGCATTCTGGACAAAACGCGTTGGCTGTTATCTGATGTATATATCTTTCATATATGAACTTTGACAGAGTTAAAGAAGATTTGCACGGGGTGTGGCCTAGCAAGCCATGATGGCGGACGTGTGCTAGGCGAGCTCCGTCCAGTCTCGACTAATATCCTCAAATTATCCTGCTTCTCCGGTCTGTATCTCTGCTCAGACCGCGTCCCGGGTGTGGCGTGAGCAGGGGCTGTGTTATAACCCCCGTTTTAGACCGGGATCGCTGGCATGAGTGGCGAGACGGCGGCAGCCTGGGGCTTGGTCTGTGGACAGCGGTGCCTCATAGTCTGGCGCGGCGGCCGGAGGGACGGATCGGGCCGTGCCTGAGGTCCCCAGCGGGAGGCGGAGCCGACGACGAGGAGCCTGAGGGATACCCTTGTGGTGAGGGGATCTCGGAGTGGAGGGGGCCTCCAAGTTTGCACATTTACCCTCGGCAACCGGACGCCTCCTTCCCCCCCCTCTCCCCGCGAGGTGAGGTTTGACTGTCGGCGGCCATATCGGGCCGCGGGTGGAGCCGTGCAGGAGTGCGGCCGTGCTGAAGGGCCGGTGGGCACTGCTTGGATCCCGGGCTGGGGCGGTGATTGCGGCCTTCTTTGAGCTCCGGCGCCCGGTGGGAGACCCTCCGCATACCATCCCCCCACCGCGCAGTGTGCTCGCATCGGCGGTCTATCAGTCCGCGCGAGCTAATTAAGGGGCTATTGGTGGAGGACCTGGACCGGAGCGCTGCTTGTGGCCCGTGCAGATCTCCGGTGCCCGGCGGGGGGCCTTCTGCTCCCCCTCTTCCCTGTGGTGTGACATACTCGCGTCGGCGGCCTATCGGGCCGCGCGAGTCCAGCGCGGAGCTACTAGCTGTGAACCTGGGCCGCTGCGGTGACATTGGGGCGCTGAGTGCAGGTCCCCCAGGGGACGGGGCAGAGCCTGTGGGCCCGCCAGATCATCGGTTGACGGCGGCAGCAAGAGCAGCGCCTAGGGCTGCGAGGCGGTCCAGGGGGTCGGCGTGGTGGGCCACAGCGGGATATGATACCGCCCCAGCGGCGTGCACTACCGGCGATTGCTGCTTCGGCTGTATTGGGCTCCCTGGCCCCTTCCCCTCCTCATTGCTGACGGTCCTGTGATCGGCGGTCAGGTCGGGCCGCTTGGGCCACGACTTCATATTCCTGCTGCCTCCATCCAGCTCAAATAATCCTTTGACTCCAGCTTTGAGGTGGGTCGCTGGCATAGGGGTGCGTGCCTACTCCCTCCCCCCTTTCCTGCAGTGGGGGGCCCGCTGTTTCCTGGCGGATCTGTACGGTGCGCTGGTGTGAGGATATCCAGGGTGCCGGGGGGCTCGACGACCGCCATGATGAGAGACAAAGCAGGAGGGGGCTCAGCCAAACAGAGTACACTTGACAAATTTACAGGCCCTGGGGCCTCTGCAGCCAGGGGGGGCTCATGGAGACATGCCGGACAACGCCGCCCTCATGGCTGCCATCACGCAATCTAGAGATGCCCTGGACGCTAAAATTGGAGCGGTTGGCTCCGACGTCCTACTGCTGCGGCAAGACCTGCGCAATGCAGTGGCACGTATCACAGAGGCTGAGACGAGAATCTCTGGGGTAGAGGACGTGGTCGTCACCCTACAGAAGCGGGTGGCCTCGCTGGAGACTACCCAACGTGGACTGGCGTCACGAGTGGAGGATGCTGAGGGAAGGGTCCGGCGCAATAATCTTCGCTTTGTTGGATTCCCGGAGGGGTGTGAGGGGGGAGACATGGAGCGGTTCCTTACCCAGTGGCTGGAGAGCTGGCTCCCCCTGGAGTCATTGTCCCGATGTTTCGTGGTGGAACGCGCCCATAGGGCCCTGATGCAGAAGCCTCCGCCTGGGGCCCGCCCGTGGCCTGTCACTGCAAAACTGCTGAATTATCATGATCGGGATGTTATTCTGAAACAGGCTAGGGCCAAGGAACCGTTGCTATTCGATAATGTCCGCATCCTGATATTTCCCGACTATACGAAACTGGTCCAGCAACGGAGACAGTCCTTCATGGCGGCCAAAGCTCGTTTCCCGGATCTCAAGCTTCCCTATGCTTTGTTGTATCCGGCCAGGCTGCGGGTGGTATACCAGTCCCGCACCTGCCGGAGGAGGTCTTCCAGGGGACGGATGAGACGGTGCAGCTTCGTCCTCACACGCCGCCCCGGAGGGAGTCGGACTCGTCGTCCAGCGAGGCGGCTCGGTAGCAGCCCAAGTTGAAGTTCAAAGGGAATAGACGCTCCAGGTCCAGACGCCGATCTCAGTCGTGCAGTGCTTCTTCCCGGGCTGGGTCAGCCTCTCAGCAGCACACCTCAGCGGCCTAACAGCTGGAGGTGGCCGTAGTCCCATGGGTCTTTGATGTCTTCGCCTTGACCGGAGAAGCACAGATGAGGGCCGGTATCTCTGTTGGACCTTATTTGACAGGGAGAGTGCCAGCTGACAATGGGCTGTAAGTTGGGGATCCAGTGGCGGGTGCGGGGTGGGACCTCCTGTTGGTGTCTGCTGGCCACACGCGCGCGACATGTACTTCACTGTTTTTGAGGTATAGGGTGGGGGGGATTGTTGGGTTGTTATGGTTTTTGTCCTCTGATCGCACTGTCCTACACTAGTTTAGAGCCACCTTGCACATACCATACACTTTTTCAGGCATCAATGATTTGCATCAGGGCCTCACATGGCAGCTCCGTCAGGTAGCCAACAGGATCCCTCCGGGACCCTTCGGATAATCAGCTGGAACGTCAGGGGGGCGCTGGGCAAAATCAAACGTGGAGCTATACTCAAGCAGGCAAAAAGGGCCAACGCTGACATTCTCATGCTACAAGAAACGCACCTCATGGGGACAAAGGCACTATGCTTTCAACGCTTTGGCTACACCCAGGTATTCCATTCGGGGTTTGTAAGGGGTTCTCGGGGGGTTGCGATCTTGATTCATCGCCGGGTTCCCTACACACATGTCAAGACATGGGGAGATGCTCAGGGCAGATATCTGTTCCTTCAGGGTACTGTGGGTGACGAAACTATGGTACTGGGGTGTGTTTATGCCCCCCACCACTCTCCTGGGGTATGGTAGAGAGACTTATGACCCTGTGGGCAGATATACCAGATAGCCTGTCCGTAGTGTGGGGGATTGGAATGACGTGATGGATCTGGCCAGGGACCGCTGGAGGCCCGGGGGATCTAGGATCTACAGATGTCCGACAACCTCCCAAACTGCACTCTCTGGTGATGGGGCTTGATTGGGTGGACCCTTGGCGCCAACTGCATGGGACAGCGCAGGGATACACGTATCTCTCGGCGGTTCACGATTCTTATTCCCGCCTTGATTATTTATTTGTTCCCCGGGTGGCTGCCGGCAGGGTGGTAGAGGCGGATATCCTTCCACGGGGTCTATCGGACCACACGCCGGTGGCCCTCACCTTGCAGGTGGGCCGGGCACGACAGCCTTTTCGGTGGCGCCTTTTGGCCTGGAACCTGCAGAAAGATGACTATAGGGAGCATATGGAGGGTGCTATTGATCAATATCTGACACTTAACATAGGTTCGGTGGATGGGGCTGAACCTCTATGGGAAGCAATGAAGCCCGCAATACGTGGTGTGGACATTTCCTTCTGCGCGGCAGCCCGCAGAGCGCGTAGGGAGTCCCTTGTACAAGCTGAGGCTAAGATTATCGGTCTGGAGAACCGCAGTAGGGATGGCGGGGACAAGCAGGTCCATCGACAATTGATGCTGGCGCAACAGGGCTATGCAGATTTCCTGCTGGATGAGGCCCGCCAGGCTTGGTTAGCGACCCGTAGCAGGATCTACCAGTGGGGAGATAAATCCAGTAAGTTGCTCCACAGACTGTGTCAGGGGTCACTGTACCCCCAGGCCCTCCCTCGTATCGTAGGCCCAGATGGGGTGTCGTTTACGTATTCCTCTACAATCACGGAAAGTTTTGCTACGTATTATTCAGAGTTATATGCCCCCAGAGTGTTTGCATGCAGATGTGATAGGCCGCTTCTTGGATGACCTCCCGCCTAAGGCTTTTTCCGACAAGGCGAGTGCGGAGCTGGATCTTCCACTAACAGAGGAAGAATTGGGTGCCGCTTTAGGGGACATGCATACGGGAAAGGCCCCAGGGCCGAATGGCTTTCCATGTGAATTTTTTAAACAATATTTTTTGCAGCTAGGGCCCCACTACCATAGGGTGGTGGAGGAGGCCAGGTTTGCCTCGAGACTGGAGACACGCGGAAGTGGTGGTGTTCCACAAGCCTGGTAGACCTCCCGATCAGCACGCGTCGTATCGTCCTATCTCTCTCCTGAACGTGGAGGCCAAGATTCTGGCTAAGGCTTTGGCCAACCGCCTTCGCTTTCATATCACTTCCCTAGTCCATCCCGACCAGGCCGGGTTTATGCCCCAGCGGGCGACTCGTCACAATATTCGTCAAGCACATGTTGCTCTTGCGATCGTTCAGGGGCTGGGAGAACGAGCAGGGTTGCTACTGGCAGATATGGATAGGGCATTTGACTCCCTTAGTTGGGTATATCTATTTGCGCTACTACGTAGACTGAATATTGGACCGCGCTTCCTGTCCTATCTGACATTGCTCTATACCGACCTCACCGCGTCAGTGCACGTAGCAGGCTCTATCTCCTCCACATTTTCCATTGGACCAGGCAGGGTTGCCCATTGTCTCCATACCTGTTCGCGTTAGCTATGGAACCCTTAGCCGCCTGGGTGCGGATCGACGCTCAAGTGACGGGCTTTGAATGGTCACATGGACTGTCGGATCGCATTGCTCTGTACGCCGATGATGTGCTATTCTTCCTCACCAATTTAGACAAGACGGGACCGAGGCTGCTGCGCATCAGGCAGATTTTCGGGGAGACCTCTGGTTTATACATGAACCCTCGAAAGTCCACTCTCTGGGTTCTCGGGGAGGTGGCGGGTCTCGGCTCCTGGGCATCCTCCGTGCAGGTAGTTTCTGGGGGGATGAAATATTTGGGAGTGTTTTTATCGGACTCGCCTACCACATCTTGGGATAGAAATCTGGCTCCAGTATGGGACCGTGTGCGGGAGGATCTTAAGACTTGGTCCCAATTGCCTTTGTCTATATATGGCAGGTCGGCCATCTTTAAGATGGTCTCGCTCCCCCGCTTACTATATCATCTGCAAAATCACCCATATCCGATCCCTACCAGATGGTTTCGACAGGTGAACGCGGCCCTGGGACAGTTTCTGTGGGCTGGTGGAGTGGCGAGAGTTGCCCTACGGACTTGTTTTCAATCTACATACTGTGGGGGGCTGGCGACCTCTGATATCTTATCGTACTACATGGCCTCACACCTGCTAGTCCTAAATGAATGGTGGTATGGGGATAGGGCCGACCCTGCGTATGCTGTCGAACGGAGGTGCATGGGGGATCTCTCTTTACACACTATACTATACTCTGCACCACTGCGCAACTCTCTGCCGTCTGTCACAAAGGTAGTATTCCAAATCTGGCGGCAGGCTCTACGGCGGATGGGCTGGTGGAATAGGTTGACGTGGGAGACTCCCCTCTGGCACAATGGGCGACTGCCGCAATTGGCTACTTTACCTGGGGTTCGTGGCTGGGACAGTATTGGTATCTCTACTCTGGGTGACGTAATGCGGGGGCCGGTCCTTAAGTCCTTTCAAGATCTACAGAAGGATTTCCATATGCCAAAAACCCAATTCTACAGATATCTTCAGTTCAGGCACGCTATTTCCCCTAGTTTGGAGGGCTTAGAGTCATTAGCCGAGTTTAGCCCGATTGAGGCGAAGGTGTTCATGGGAGATCTCCAAGACCTCAAGATCTAAAAAATTTACCAATCCCTGGTTACTCATAGCTCCCCCACGATGCAGAACCTCAGGGAGGCCTTGGAGGGTGACGTGGGCCCACTGGAGGAGGAGGACTGGATGGAGGCCCTGGCCTCCCCGCGGGGGGCTGCCATAGCCGTAAGTCTACGCCTTATCCAGTTCAAGTGCCTTCATCGGGTATACTTCACCAGGGTTAGGTTGTGGAGGGCAGGTCTGGTGGCTTCCCCTGTGTGTCTCAGATGTGAGCGGGAGGAGGGTACTCTGCTGCATACAGTCTGGCACTGCTCTGCATTGGCCCGTTTTTGGAGGGGAGTTATGGCCTGCCTCTCTGAAGTGTTGGGTTGGGACCTTCCCTGCTCGCCGAAGCTGGTACTCCTACATGTTATGAACAGGGTTGGGGGCAACATATACAAACGCCATCTTATGCTGCTGGGATTCACTCTGGCTAAAAGAGATATTGCCAGGGCTTGGAAGGCACCGGTGGCGCCCTCAGTGTCAGCATGGAAGAACGGTCTTGGCATGGGCTTGGAGATTCCCATTTTCACGGCAAGAGGGTGCCCGCTTAAACATTTTAAAATCTGGAGGCGATGGGCGGACTACCGAGGCTTGGAGTTGGAGCCCGTTTTGTTGGCGGGGCCCCTCGACCCGGCTTAACTTTCTATTTTGTTGCTACAGGACATAGTCTCTTGTGCGATGACAGACCATGTTTTCCGCAGACGATGCCTTTGCTTTTAATGTGTAGCTCTGGAGTGGACGTTAGTGCGATGGGGGGGTGGGTTCGTGGGGTTATGGTTACTTTGTTGGTTTTTCATTTGTATTGCTCTCCATTTTTCCTTGCTATGTTCATGTAAACAGTCAAAGTCAGGATGATATACGTTTCGTATGCAGAAGTTTCTGGGGTACAGAGCTCTGCCCTATATGTGCTATTTGACAAATAAAATCTGTTTAAAAAAAAAAGAAGATTTGCACGCACTGTTTGAAAATTACATTGGACTATTTGGCTATTTTCATGTAAAAGATATAATTATCATATGGTGCACCCCTTTTATCTTATTAATATTTGTATAGTCCTGTTGTTGGACTGCACCTTGGCAGCAGGTGCATAAGTGAGTGCACAATTTAGGCACACAATGTTTGTTCAAAATAATAAATTGGAGATAACAGGTTAGGTGCGGTTGTCATTTGAGGTCCCGCTGTCGTGTTTATATTTGATACTTTTTTCTGGTTAATTAGTAACTGCTACCTTGTTGGGTAAATGTCTGTGCGTATTCTACACTGCATCTGTACATATTCCCATTATTAAAGAAAACAAACCTGGACCCACATGACCCAAACTTCTACAGACCGATTAGAAATGGACCTTTCCTGAAAGATACTGATAGAAAGAGCAGCATTCACCAAGATATCACAATTCATTGAAGATAACTCCATACTTTCCGACTTCCAAACAGGATTCCGTCCAGAAAGAGGTACAGAATCTGCCCTCATCCCCATCTGGAATGACCTTAAAAATACAGTAGACCAGAACAGGGTTGTTGCACTAAGTCTCTTGGACCTTTCATCTGTATTTGACACAGTTCATTATGACACTCTAATCCAAAGATGTCACAAAGCCAAAATAGAGAGGACTGCTCTTGACTGGATAACATCCTACCTTCAAAACGGAAAAAATGTCATCCATACTCCCCCTTTCTCATCCATATCGTACTTCACAAAAGCAGGAGTCCCTCAAGGCTCTATTATCTCACCCATGCTTTTCAACATGTACATCTCACTAGCAATGATCAATTAATTTCAGCTCACATGCTATAACTACGCAGATGACACAAATGCTTCTTAAACTGGAAAGCCCCAAAGGCATTGGAAACTCATAAATCTTCAGTTGCCTCACAACCATTGATCAGTGGATGGCATGGAACCATCTCAAATTGAATGTGTCCAAAATTAAAATACTCATGAGTGGAGACTGGAAAAATTATGATCCACTTTGTGTCTGGCCTGACGATCTGGGACTACCTCCTAAAGTTTCCAAGGAAGTAAGAAAACCTGGAATTACCATAGACTCAAAGCTATCAATGAGTGGCCAAGGGGATGAGTTAGTAAGATCAAGCTTCGTTACTATGAAAACTCTGCGATGCATCTTCCCCAACCTACAATTTCCACACAAGGTCCAAGCTACTATCTCTCTTCTACTGTCTAAACCTGATTATGTCAATGGACTCTACCATGGATCATCTTTACCAACTAGGAAAAGACTACAACAAATTCAGAACTCTGATGCCAGGCTACTAATATATGTAAAGCCACAAGCCCACATCTCCCTTGCCTTGAGGGTCCTACATTGGTTACCGGTCGCCAGAAGATTCAACTTCAAGCTGCTTTGTATCACCCACAAAGCAATACATGGAACAGGACCACTTTTCATCAGAATTAAAATCAGCAAATTCATACAACAAAGGAACCTCCGCTCCAGATTAGCACCCCAGCATACAAGAAAAAAAACATGGGTGGTACATCTTTCTCTGTTCAAGCAGCCAAACTATGGAATTTATTACCCTCAAGCATAAGATCCATGGATAACTATCTTATCTTCAGAAGATTACTCAAGAGTTGGCTCTTTCCTACATGACCACCATACTCAAAAAACAAATGTACAGCATATGCTTGTGTATGTAAACATGTATTATTTGATTATATGTTTGTACTTAGATATGTGTGTTTCTTTGTACAAATGTATATACTACTTAAGGTTTAAAAATATATAAATATTCTTATAGGTCTGCTTAACAAATGCATACATTACTTATGGTTAAAATATATGTATATTATTTTATGCTTAACATGTATCTAAGTCACCGCATAGTTTACATATAGGTTATTTGTTTATATGCGTATGGGTCTCTGTTTTTATTTTATTTTATATGTCACAAAATGAGATGTTATATAAGTTATTTGATTATATGCTTATGGGTCTCTGTTTTATTTTATTTTATCTATCACAATGTGTAAATATGATGATATTAATTGTATCTTTAAGTGCTTCAATATCGAATTATTGGCAAAAATATAAAATAAAAATAAATATGAATAAGTAAACAAATAAAAAGACATAAAATTACCAAAAACAAAAAAATATATATTTCAATAAAAATAAATTACCTTTATGTACACCAACACTCGAAAGTCTGAGTTTCTAAATATGTATCCATACATGTACATATTGGACTTTATATAATACAACTTTATATCCCTTTATTATTTTCCATATACATGTATACCTTTTGTATGTAGTTATGTATCTATATATTTATTACTTTACTCCCAGTGTAGAAAAAAAAATACCTTCAGCTCTCTCCAACTCACTTCCCTATGTCTCATCCTATACCTCTTTCAATATATCCTCTACCTCCACTCACTGACTCATTCCAACCCTCATTTTACTACTATGATTTCCCAAATACCCCTTTCTAGACTCTTCCCTCTTCTCTCACTCTTTTTTCCTATTCAATCCAACTAATAGACTCACATGACCACTGCTCCAATTAACAACTTATATTTCCCTATACAAATCCACCACTAATCCACTTTGGGTTCCGGAGTAGCATGCTACTCAGTGAAAAGTGCATCAATGCCTCATATGGGGAAGTAAGTGCTATATAAATACATTTAAAATTACAACTGTTGTCGCACATTTGAAATCAAACTGCCATGGCGCCTATTGTGAAGATAATGGCAGTTCGATTTCTGTGCAAATGGCTTTTGCAGTACATTGTTAGTGATTCCAACAGGATATTGCATCTGACTTTTTCTGCTGTCGTCAGCCAAGTTATGGATGTTATCCTTAGAGTTATGAATGAGTACAACACATTTCCTGCAGATAATGCTACACAGAACCATATTGAGGCAGAGTTTTATGGTTTAGGAGACATGCCACATATTGTTTGTGCCTTAGTTGGAACTCATGCTGTATTGGTGCCACTTCTTGACCGGAGCAAGTGTATCTCAATCGGAAATATTTCTACCACATCAGTTTGCCCACCATATCTCTACATCCCCAGTGTGTGTGTAAGATTTTCGGGCGCAACCCATGACTCGCTGGTATTACACAACAGCTGCATACCGCAACAGATGGCAGACCTTGCGGCATTAAGGGCCTGGCTTGTTAGTAAGTGTTAACATTAATTTTGTTGCATTATTATTTTCTTAGATGTTGGCATTCAGACATACTTAAATTTAAGTTTGTATTTTGATTTTTCAGGGGACACAGCATATCCTAGTCACACCACTGCAAAACCCAGCAATGTCAGGAGAAGTCCACTTCAATGAGACCTATGTCTGAACAAAGAGGCTGGGGAGTGAGTTTTTGTGCATCTGGAAGGGCTCTCCTCTTCTCTCCTAGGAAGGTCTTCAAAATAGTTGTGTTGTACGCTGCACAACATTGCCCTGCTGAGGAACAGCTCCTTCATTCCTGATGATGACTGCCATTGGGAACTGCAGGGTGGTGATGTTGAGGTGCGGCAACAAATTAACATTGATGAAGATGAAGTCAGGGGCCTCAGCTGTGAACTCATAGAAATTATCTTTGCCTGATGGTAAGTGCACTGAAGTACAATGCCAATATATAACTACAAAATGTACATATCATCTTTTACAATATGTGCTACTAATGCTGTAATGTTATTACCGGTTATGTAGGAAACCTTTTTGTTATATAAAAGAAAGAAATCTGTATTTCAATTGTCATGAAAGATCAATATGATGTACTTGAAATGTGAGGTATAAAGTTGTGCATGTTATGTGACAATATATATCTTACAGCTTTTGATGAAGAATATTTTAAACAAATTACTCTTTGAATTTAAGGCAAGAGATTTTTACGAACATAATGTCTGTTTAATCCGTTCTAGCTCATCTCATTCTATCATCTGCTGCAGCACTAGCAAGTCATTGGTCGGTATAGTGTACTCTTACATAAAAAATGATGATGCAAGTTGCCTGCACATTGGTGTGATGCTTTTGTTTATAATATCTCTACACTTCTCTCAGCCATGGAGTGATAACAATGTTAGTGAACTTAATCTAAAGAGACTGATATATGTCTGCCTCAAGCTATAGATCTGTTCTTGAATTGTTCATTTGTAGCATATCTGCAGAAATTGGATGCATTTTATGACTATGTCTAAGCATAATGTGTGTGCATACAGGAAGACAGACCAAAAGAGTGGCTGAAGAGTCCCATTTGGGTTTCCAATGGATTTGCAGGACCAATCACTTCAATAATGTAACAATGACCTGTTTCTTCTCCATAGGCAGTTTCGTTTTTATTTGTATTGTCGACCATTTTCTTTTTCATTATGCATTCAAATCCCCTCTTACTTGAGTACTTCCTAATATAGTGTCTTCTCTGCATAGTTTCCATTTTAGTAAGTGTTTGTAGACTTAGATGACAGACACTTCTCCCTTGCTGGTGATATTTGAACAATTAGCAGCATTATATTTTGGAAAATAAATAAATACATATATCTGAACTTATAACAAATTAAATTCAAAACATTTTCTGTGTTGTTACTGGTGGTGTAATGTGTACTATGTGTATCCAATATAAATGTGTTTTAATTGAGAACTAAAATACACATTGGTATGTGTAAAATAATATTAACTAAGTAATTTCTTGGTAGTAGATTACTATCCCAACAGACAATATTTATAATATTTTGTTTGATCAAAAAGATTATAAAACATTCTCAGTTTCAGAAAATTAGTTAGAGGTATGATGTATGTGAAATGAAAGATGAACTTACAATTGGTTAGAGTCCTTTTCTAGGTAACAGTCCATGGGTGGATTGCAAATGTGGGGACAGAAGATGGATAGGGTGAACAGTCCAGAAGCTCACAGAAGGAGATATTTTTTTGTCTCTTGGTGGTATATTGTTGGGTGTTGTCCTCAACTAGGCCAGGTGAACAACCCCTATTAGGGGCTTCAGAGTGGCCTGAGTGTCAACTGAGGAGGTGGTGACAGGTGGCTTAATATGCAACTGTGTCCCCTTTTCATGGAGCTGCCAGCTGGAGATGATCCTGGAACCAAGCTAACAGCAGATGTTGCTTGACCACGGAAAGAACTAGCTAAATTGGACACTGCTGCAGATAATGATCTAAAGCCATCCTGCATCACCCCAGAATGTAAAGTATAGACACTCATGTGTCCCTTCAGTAGATCATTTTGGATCCCCTGGATTTCATTCTGGATCCACGGAGGATTATTCTGGGCCCTAAGAAATTCTATAATCTGGCCAAGCTGTTCCTCCTGCTGTGAAGCAGCCCCATCAGATTGTGGTCATGCTTTTAGCTGCACCCTGAGCCTCCCTCTCTGCAGCAGGTCCTGACCCAGCCCTTTCAAAACAGCCCTGTGACCGTGACTGGTTGGCCACATGTGTTGTCTGTGCAGTTGTAATGGCTGCAGTTGTCAAAGGAGCTAGGACAGGCGTGGCTAAAGTTGATGGGGCCCCAGGGTTCTTCTGAGGGCACAGATGTTTTGATTGGGGACACAACTCTGCTGCCTGTATTATGTGTCGATTCTTGATGGAGGAGGGTAGACATAGGACTCTGACCACATGATGGGTCTGGCTGCTCTTCTAGATGTCCTTCATTGGCAAGAGAACTGATGCCACTGAAGGGGTCGGATGGTATTTCTTAAGGCAGAGTCAATCAATCAATCAATCAATCAATCAGGGGGTTTTTTCGTGAGGGTCTCAAGGCGCTGGGGGGGGGGGTGCAGCTCCAGATCAGACGAAGAGCCAGGTCTTGAGGCTCTCCCTGAAGGCATGCAGAGTAGGGGAGAGTCTGATGCTGACTGGGAGCTCATTCCAGGCTTTGGCTGAGGTGTATGAGAAGGCTCTTCCACCCGTTCTGGTTCTGCGGATGCGCGGGGTTTCTGCCAGGGCGAGGTCGGCGGAGCGGAGGTTCCTTTTGGGTACGTGGAAGGAGACTCTTTCATTGAGGTATTTGGGTCCGATGTTGTGGAGGGATTTGTTGGCATGGATGAGTAGTTTGAAGGTTACTCTCTTTTCAATTGGGAGCCAGTGGAGGTCTCGCAGGTGGTGGGTGATGTGCTCATGCCGTGGGATGTCGAGGACGAGTCTGGCCGCGGTGTTCTGGATGGTATGGAGTTTGCGTAGCAGGGATTTGTTGATTCCAGCGTAGAGGGCGTTTCCGTAGTCCAGTCTGCTAGTTATGAGTGCGTGGGTGACCGCCTTTCTGGCTTCGGGGGGGATCCATTTGAAGGTCTTGTGGAGGATGCGGAGGGTGTTGAAACAGGTGGAGGTGATGGCGTTGATCTGTAGGGTCATGGAGAGGGAGGAGTCAAGTATGATGCCGAGGTTCCGGGTGTGGTCCATGAGGGTGGGGGGGTGATGAGGGCAGAGGGCCAACAGGAGTTGTCCCACGCAGAGGGGGAGGGTCGAAGCACTAGGACTTCTATCTTCTCCAAGTTGAGTTTCAGACAGCTGCTGCTCATCCAGGCTGTGACGTCTTTCATTCCTTCCTGGAAGCTGAGTCTGGTGGTTTCGGGGTCCTTCGTGAGGGAGAGGAAGAGCTGGGTGTCATCGGCATAGCATACAATCCATGCTGTCGGACGATGGCAGCGAGGGGGGCCATGTAGACGTTGAATAGCGTGGGACTGAGAGAAGATCCTTGTGGTACTCCACAGTTGATCTCTGTGGGTTCGGAGAGGAACGGTTGAAGTCCTATCCTTTGGGTTCTGCTCGTGAGGAAGGAGCGGAGCCAGTCGTGGGCGGTTCCCTGTATTCCGGCATCGTGGAGTCTGGCTGCGAGGGTGTGGTGGGAGACAGTGTTGAAGGCTGCGGAGAGGTCGAGTAGGATGAAGGCTGCGGTGTGGCCTTGGTCGAGGAGCGTGCGGATGTCGTCTGTGGCAGCGAGGAGGGCGGTCTCGGTGCTGTGGTTGCTGCGGAATCCGGATTGGGAGGGGTCGAGGAATGGAGTTTTGTTCGATGAAGTTGGTCAGCTTGGCGTTGACAATCTTCTCGGTGACTTTGGCTGCAAAGGGAAGGAAAGAGATGGGCCGGTAGCTCTTCAGGTCGGTCGGGTCTGTGGAAGGTTTCTTGAGTAGGGGCTTGACTTCTGCCTGTTTCCAGTCGTCGGGGAAGGTGCTGGATTCGAAGGTGTCATTGACGGTGCATCGTAGCTGGGGCGCTATGGCGGCGGCAGCTCTGTGGAAGATGTATGGAGGGCAGGGGTCCATGGGGGCTCCTGAGTGGGTGCTCTTCATGGTTGTGGTGGTATCTTCGGTGGTGACCGGGGTCCAGGCGGTGATGGTGGGCCGGCTGTCGGTGCTGGAGGGCCGGCTGTCGTAGCTGGAGGGAAGGGTGGATTCTGGAGTCCGTTCGCTGAAGTTGTCGCAGAGGGCTTTGATTTTCAGGTGGAAGTAGGAGCCGAGCTTGTTGCAGAGGTCTTGGGAGGGGGTGACGTCTGTGGCTGCACTGTGGGGCTTGGTGAATTGCTGGATGATGTTGAACAGTTCCTTTGAGTTGCTGGAGTTGGTGAGGATTTTGTCCCGGATGAAGGTCTTCTTTGTGGATCTTATGCGTTCTTGTAGGTGGTCCGGTCTTCCGAGGTTTTGCTGTTTCTCCATCATTTTTCGAGACGTCTGCAGGAGCGTCTGGCTTCTTGGAGGTCGGTGGTGAACCAGGTGGCCTTCAAGGGGCGTTGTGTGTCTGTGGCGCAGAGGGGTGCGAGCTTGTCTGCGCAGTTGGTAATCCAGTGGTGTAGTTCCTTGGCTGCTGAGCTGGCGTCAGTCGAGGCGGGGGGGTCGAGGCTGAAGGTGGAGTTGAGGTGCTCCTCAGTGACCTTGCTCCACTTCCTTCGCGGAGGGCGAGGGCAGGGTTTGAGAGCGGTGGCGGTGTTGAAAGAGAAGTGTACACAGTGGTGGTCCATCCAGAGAGGCTGCGCAGTGTGGCTGAAGCGGATGTTGTTCCCACTTGCGAAGATGGGGTAGAGGGTGTGTCCTGCCTTGTGGGTGGGGGTGGTGATGAGCTGCTTCAGTCCGATGTTGGCGAGGTTGTCCAGGAGGGCGGTGGAGTTGGGGTCGCTGAGGTTGTCGAGGTGAAAGTTCAGGTCACAGATGAGTATGTAGTCCATGGAGGTGATGGCGTGGGGTGCGATGAGGTCAGCAATAGTAGTGGCGAATGACTCGTGGGGTCCGGGATGTCTGTAGCCAAGGGTGCCGCAAAGAGTGGTTCTAGGGCTGGTCTGGATCTGGAAGTGAAGGTGTTCGGTGGTGGTGGGCAAGTCGTTCATGGTGGAGGTGGATAGTCAGAGGGCGCTCTTGTGTGCAATGGCAAGTCCTCCTCCTGGGCGGTTGGGGCGGTCCTTCCACTGTACCTTGTAGCCGTTGGGAATGACGGTGGCAATGTCGGGGGCGGAGGAGGCATTGGCCCAGGTTTCAGTGAGGAAGGTGACGTCTGGCGAGAGGGTGTCGAGGAGGTCCCAGATGTCTATGGCATGTCTGTGCAGGGAGTGCACGTTGAGGAGGATGCACTTCAGGGCTTCGGTGGTGTTTGCGTCCGGTGTGGGGTGGCAGTCGTGGAGGTGCGGGGGGTGGTGAAGGTTCGGCGGCAGTGGCGGCAGGAGAACTGGCTGTGGGTGGTGTTCGGCGTGGACAGATGGCAGTAGTTGTTTCTTCTGGGGTTGAGTGCAAGGAAGGCAGCTGAGTCATAGCGGAGGGTGGTGGGAGATCCAGGGTCCCTGGCAATGGTCACGGTCGGGTCGTGGACGGGCACAGACGGGCTTGCCTTTGGCACGCCTTCAGCGCGCAAGCGGCACAGCCGCATAGCGGCCACCATTAAATAGGGGAGGGGGGAGGGAAGCTCAGCTGGGAGGCGGGAGCGGAAACAGCAGGGTGGAGAGGCCGCGGGGGAGCAGCGGCAGGAAAATAGGGTGGTGAGTAAACGGGCACGGAGACGGGCACAGAAATTAAAGTAAAAATAGGCACAGAAAGGCTAAAGAATACAGGCACAGTATATTAAAGTAAATTGAAGTAAATACAGGCACAGAAAGGACAAAGAATACAGGCACAGTACAATAAATACAGTGAAGACAGAGAGAAGACAACAAGGCAGAGTGGACACAACAAGGCAGGCAGGCAGGCAGGCAGGCAACAGAGGACGCGGCAAGGCAGGCTCGAGCACCTACAAGATCCCCGTCAGTGGCACCGGCACAACAGCGGAGCAGCTGGGGGAGAGGGCCGGTCCCAGACCAGAGGTCAGATGTCTTGCGACCGGATTAGAAGTTGTTTATGATCTGGATAGTTAATCTAAAATAAGAAATTATCAAATGACACTCTATTATTTATCAAAATATTTCCTATACTTCATAACATTTGTGGCCTCCTTTACAGTTGGCAAATATATAAGCCCATCTCTAACAGAATAAATAACCACAACTGATCACATTGAGTAGCTTTACTGTTTTTTAAAATATTATCATTATTAATATGCTTAATATAAAATCATATGGACTGAGTTCCAGTTGGGTGCAGGGTTACTTCTTCACAAACGTAACAGGTATCCCATCCACATTTTTACAAGTGTCATAGAATAAAATACACTGTTGATTATGCAGAAGTGTTATCCCTCATGTTTGCACACACAAAGTCATCCAACATACTACAATACAGGGCTATGTCGAGTGTCATGTTTTGACATGGAGTATTACTGTTTGGGGCTGCAGGAATGTGTTAGGACTTTAGAAAGACAGTTTTGTTGACTGTCCTGATCCAGCCTCTATATTAGTATGCCTTAGCAAAAGTCTGCAAAGTAGAATTCCTAAAAATTGTTAAATCAATAATAATATTTATCCATCCTTGCAGTTTTCCTCATCACTTTCCATTCTCAGCAGCCAAAATATAACATGTATAGAACAGAAATATTCACGGAAAACCTACAATGCCCATGCATACAAAGAAACTGCAAATCCCAACAGAGCTCCATAATATAGTCAATCAGCAGTAAGAATTGTATTTAAATCATCATGTCCAATAGAAATCATCCTCTTCTTTGCTGCTTGGCAGCCATGATAAGTAGAATTTATTTGTTCATGTTTTTCAAAGCTCATTGTTTCTATTGTATGTGATGTGATTGATAAATGTTTTCTCTACAGATTGAGAGTATTGAATTGCACAGATATTTGCAAGTGATTTTGCTCTCGTTTGAATTTTTTGTGCCCTTGATTGGTTGTTTCATTTCTAACAACTGCTTGTGATGCAATTATTTCCAAACAAAATTGTTCCTCAGACGTCGGATCTCTAGTGGTCATTTTTCATACCAGTGCTGTCCTTCAAACGGTCCAGCATTGTCTTCTTTCCTTAGTGGACATGCTCAAAACCACTTGCTTCTTTCGCCTTTTGCTGAAGCTTCCTGACAGCTCAATTGGGCACCACCTCGGCTCTCCCCAGTACACTCCTTCAACCCCACCTCTATTCTCTCCCCATTTGTTTCTTAACCATTGCACAGCTGAATTGAAATCTCTATACTAACACCCTGCAATTTCAGGGTTGAAACAATCAGTGTCATCCGTTATTTTAATGGTTGTTTTATATAAACCAATTTTTCTCGCAGGCAGAAATAAAACAATATTCACAGTGACAATTGCGAGTATACTATAAATGAAAGGGTGAAAGAAAATATATATTTGAGAGCTTAAATTGATTCTGCCTATTACTACAGTATTTCCCTATACTAAGGATATCTCAGGGAAATCCTCCAACAAATTCGAATTAAACTACTTCAGATATGGTAACTGACTCTGTTTTTGGTCCTGACAAGTCAGTGTTTAATAAAATAGTTTAATACTTTTTACAGAAAACAATAAATAATGCATTATGACCAATGTATTATCATGTATACCTGTTCCTAATGAGAATCCAAATTTAAGATCGTAAAAATGTAAAAAATATTTTCTTCAAAACTTGATGTTATAGAAAATCTAAAAACAGAATATGTAGAAGCTTTTTCTGACATTTCAGGTCAAGAGGAGGATAATAATGTGGAAGATTCAAGCTCAGATGAGGCAGAGATGATAGAAGACACAATCCATGTGGAAAGTTCATTGGAAACTCTTCGAACTCTTCCTTTCTAGTTGAGTCAGCAATTTTCTTCCCCACCAAGTTTAGAGGGGGGGATTTAATATTTTATACGCAATTGTAAAATGTTGATAAATGATGCTTGGGTTCTACAAACTGTGGGTTTTCATCTAGAATTTTACTCAAACCCCATTCAAACAGTTTTACCAAAAAGATACATTCCATGAAACAAAATCGAACTTCATAGTTCAAGAAATGACTTCTCTAATTCACACAAAAAACAACCACCTTGACCACCCTTCATTACAAAGGATTTCTTAGCAAAATTCTCCTAGTAGACAAAAAAGGAGGTTTTTGTTTAGTGATAAATCTCAAGGAGTTCAACTCCTGAATCCCTTACAGACATTTTAAAACTGAGGGAATTCCTCTCTTGAGGGACCTTGTCAAGGAAGCCTATTTAACAGTTCCAATTTATGCACTTTATCAACGATTGCTTCACTTTCGATGGAGAGATCAAATTTACTCATTTCTGCCTCATCCATTTGGTCTGTCCTCAGCTCCTAGGCGTTTCACCAAGTTGATGAAACCAATTGTAGAATTTCTAAGAGCCTGAGGAATGCACTTAATTATTTATCTAGATAATATTCTAATAATGTCTCATGATCCTATTTTAATTCAACCATATCTGAATCTAACCAATTCTTTGCTGCAAAACCTAGGTTTTATCATAAATAAAAAGAAATCAGACCTTTCGCCATAAAATCAAATTATCTTTTTGGGATTTGCAATAGATTCAGTATGAGCTACCCTATCTCTACCAGTTAACAAAATTCGAGCCACCAAAAAAGAAATTCACAAAGTTCTCACAAAGAACTTGACCACTCTTCATTGGGTAGCCAGATTAGTTGTATTTCTAGCTTCTTCAATTCAAGCTATTTTCCCCAGTTCTTTGCATTATTGTGCCCTCCACAGATTGAAAATATTTAATCTAAGAAAAGGTCTTTCTTTTTTCAAACCAAATTCTTCTCTCCACAGAAGTTCATCAGGAGTTACAATGGTGTCTCAGTCACATGGAAGCTTGGAATGAAAGGGCCATTTTCGGTCTCATTCCAGATGTGGTGATCGAATCAGATGCCAGTCGATACGGTTGGGGTGCAAGATGTGAAGAGATAACTACGGGTGGCAGATGTTCCCTTCAGGAGTCTTTTCTTCACATAAACTGTCTAGAACTACTAGCAGGACCTTTTGCAATTCGTTCTTTTTCCCCTCAGAAATCCCTTTATCGGAGCCTTTTGAAAATGGACAACGCTTCTGCGGTTCAATATGTGAATTGCCTTGGAGGGATGAAATCTCATCTGTTAGCAGAAATAGCCAAATAATTTTGGCATTATTGCCTCACTCACAACATCTCAATACTAGCAGTTCATCTTACAGACAAAATGAACAAAGTTGAGGACTGGATCTCAAAAGATCTCAGAGATTCCAGTGAATGGAAATTAAATTCTACAATATTCTCCAGGAGAATACAGAAATGGGATTCTTGTCAAATAGACCTCTTTGCCTCTCACCTGACTTTTCAACTCCCTGTGCTTTTCAGCTGGAGACCAGTCCCATTAGCCCATGCGACAGATGCTTTTCCTAAGGAATGGAATAACTTAAACTATGCTTTCCTTCCATTCTTGATGATCTTGAGAGTTGCTTTACGAACCAGAAAATAGAAATCAGATCTGCTCTCAATAACCCCACTATAGAGAAATAAATGTTGGTGTCACATTTTTCTGGAATTATCTTGCCAATTTCCTTTCATTCTCCCAATGTTCCGCTCTCTTTCTCTAGATCCAAATGGATCAACACCATCCATTAACCATTCAACACCTGCTGTGCTTGGTGGCTTGGAGATATTACGGAGACGTTGGCAAGTTCCTGGACTTTCAGAACAAGCTCTTAATCTCATCGACAAAACCTGTTCAAATTCAACCCATACAAGATACTGATCAGCCTGGACTAGATGGTATGGCTGGTACTAGGAATGGGATTTGGATCCCATGGCACTGGATGTCACCTCTGTAGTAAATGTTTTGGCCTCCCACGCTTCTGAAGAACTTTCTTATAGAACAATGAAATCTTATCATTCTGAAATTTCAGCGTGTCATTTTTCAGTAGCTAACCATTCCATTGGTAAACATCCTCTCATTACTAAACTTTTGAGAGGTGTTAGATTTTCTTCTCCACATTGTCCCAAGTGCTCAAATTTATGGGATGTTTCTGCAGTTATAAAATTTCTGCAGGCTTGGCCAGATAATACATCTTTCCAGAAAGCAATTGTCTACCAAACTATCTATTTTACTTTGTTTAGCCTCTTGTAAAAGAGTTTCGTATATCAGAGCTCTGGATCTTAGAGGTAGGTATTTTTTTCCAGAAGGAGTTACTATTTCATCAGTAAAAAAAGAAAGTGTGACTGTGCTTCCTAGCAGATTATTTATCATGCCTCCCCCAGAGACAAAAGCTTGTGTGTAGGCCATTGCCTAAAAACGTATGAAACTGTTACTGAAGAATTCAGATCATCCCCTTCAGATCAATAATTAATCTATTTTGCATATCATTATGCACCTGTTTCCTTTCCTACTTAAGATAGATGGATAAAATTGATTTTATCTGAAACTATTATTGACATTTCAATTTTCGGTGCTCACTCCGTCAGGGGAGCAATAGCATCTAAATCTTTGAATTTGGACGCACGTTTGGAAGATATCATTCATCTGGCAGACTGGTAATCAGATTCTATGTTTAAGGAGTTCAAATATAAACCAGTAAGTAATCCATTTCTTTAGTTGCTATAGAGCATTAAACCTGCATAATCTGAAGCCTCCAGTCTTGACACAGAATTGGAAATTTTATAACATTCGTGAACAAGAATTTTCAATTCTATTAAGGACTCGGAGGCGAAGATTATCCCACCCATTTTGGTATGTTGTGATGTGTTCATTTTTAAATGCAAAATGGAAATCTTAACTTTAACCCTCCATATTCTGTTTATTTGTTGATATCAGTTACTTAACATGCCATGACGGTGGACGCGTCTCTCTGAAGCTCCGCGCGTCGGCCCGAGTCTTGACATCAATAGGTGCCGGTGGAGCCCCTAAAACGGTGGGGGAGAAGCGCTAACCGGCGGCATCATCTGGTACCTGAAACTAGCAGCGGTGGTCGGAGGCAGCAAAATCAGGCGAGTGAAGACGGCGGAGAGGACCGGGATCGGCCTCAAAATGGCCGCACCCGGGACCTGAGCGCTGCCCTGGCGGTGAAGAAGGACCGCAACGAAGAAGACGCCCAGCGAAGAGGTGCCTCCAAACTCACTGAAGAGAGCCGGGATTCCAAGACGGGAGACCCCCCCCCCCCACCCAAGCGCATCTCATCATGAAGGAGCGCGGGCGGGACTGAGGCGGAGGCGGAAGCAGAGTGCAAAATGGCCACACCATTCCCGTGAACGGAGATCCTGACTGGGCGCAAGCTGAAGAACAGAGTGCGGCCCCAACAGGGCACCCGGGAGCGCATTTGAGACCATAGAGAGTCCCCCTCTGGTGGGCCCCAAACGCAACCGGAGGAGGCACAAGGTGAGTGCCTATTCAGGGCTGGCAAACCCCCAGGGGGGAGATAAAAAACCGTGAAGGGCACCCTGGTGGCAGTAATTGGACAGCGTACAGGGGAGGGGTGGGGGCAACAGCACGAAGCCAACAAAAAGGAGAAGCCCCCCCTCAATAGCTAGCAAACGGACCCCAATAAGCCAGCAGGACAGCAGGATGACAGAGGACGTGGCTAAGAGAACCATGATAGCGGACGCGTCTCTCTGAAGCTCCGCGCGTCGACCCGAGTACCGGCATTAACAGGCACCGGTGGGGGGCCCCTAAAACGGTGAGAAAGAACGAAGGGCTCCCCAGTGACAGCAATCGGGCCGCACAGAGGGGAGTTGTGGTGGCAACAACACAAAAACAATAAAAGGGAGAAAACCCCCCCTCAACAGCCAGCAAACAGACCCCAAGAAGCCAGAGAAAGGCAAACAGGGAACCAGGTACACCTCCTGCCCTCATAGCGCTTGAGTGCTGAAGAGCTTCACGCAGGGTCCGGGCCACAAGAGCTGGGAGACCGCCAAAAGCAAAAAGAAGTCATCTACAGGGGTACCAAAACCAAGAAGAAGAAAGAATTAACAAAGAACCGCAAAGATAGAGGCAAGCAATTGACTAATAATACACGCCTTAGCCAAATAACAATAGGAAGCCCCCAGGCAGTAAGGACGCAGTGGTTGACAACCAGGGGGTGTACTAGAAAACTCGACACACCCTATTACCTAGCCATTAAACACCGGAAAACTCGGTGCCAGGACCCGAGACGCGGAGGACAAGGGAAAATCAATTAAAACAGAGGACAGCGAGACGGAGGGACAGAAGAGGGGGGGAGGTAAAGAAGGCACCAATGCCCAACTGTGGGAAGGGCAGGGAAGCGGCACGCTAGTGCTATAAACCCCTGGAGCCACGGGCAGTGAAATCGACGAACAATAAAATAAAATAGGAGGGGACAAAAGTAGCAACAGCTAAGGAGGATAGTGATCCTTAGACCAGGAATAAAGAAATCAAATAACAGTACACAAGCCCCCCCCACTAATCAGTCCGAACATGAGGCGCCAGAGGAATACCAGCGCTTCGCAGGCAGCAGCCCACACGAGACAGTCCTCCCCAGAAGTTAAAAATACACAGATGGAGGGAGAACCCTCAAATACAGCAACAATGTCGGAAAAAATAGACAAAGTACTAGCGGCCATAGAACATTCCAGAGTCACCATGGAAGACAGGTTCGGGGCACTGGCCACTGACCTCAATCTACTCAGGGATGATAACCGCAAACTAGCCGACAAAGTTAAACAAGGAGAGAAAACTATGCAAACATTCGAACCCCAGATAAAATCACAGCAAGAAACACTGAGAGACCTACAAATGAGAGTTAAGACGCTGGAGGAAAAGACAGACGATCTGGAAGGATGCTCAAGGAGAAGTAACATCAGAGTACTAAACTTGCCAGAGGGAGTAGAAGGACTGGATCCCATAGGGTACGTAGAGAAAATCATTTACACAGGGCTCGGATCTAACTCCTTACTTCTCAGTGGAGTGCGCGCATCGGGTCCCGGCGCGTAACCGCCTCCGGGGTCCCAACCTAGACCGTTGTTACTAAAACTGTTGCATTATCGTGACAGAGACGCAGGGCTTCGGGCAGCCAGGCAGCAGGGTCCGAGCTGTGTGGAAGACAAACAGGTAATGCTGTTCCCTGATTATTCCAAAGCGGTACAAAGGCAAAGAGCGTCATTCCTGGAGGTCAAGCACATACTGCGACAACGGGATATCCAATATGCCCTCCTGTTCCCAGCTCCCTTAAGAATCATGCATGAAGGCCGCACAAATTTCTTCACTGACCCGAAAGAAGCATACGAATGGGCAGAACAGCAGTTGCAAGGCTAGGGGTCTCGAGATATAAGATTGAGAAACCGGGAATCCAGAGGAAAGCGACGACAACTGAAGAAAACAACCCCAAGGCAGCTGGGAACGAGACCAGGGACAGCTTCAAGGAACCCCCGGACTTGGAGCAAATCATAGCAGAACGCAGAAAGGCCCTGCAGGTGGCAGCGGAACTGGGCCTGACGGCAGGAAGTTCGGACGGGGAGAAGGGTCCCCATATCTTCACATCCGAAGAGGACATAAGCGATACCAACACCTCCCGAGATGGCTCAATAACCCCACCAGTGGTAACTCCGCAGACAGCGGACAAATTTATTTGACTCTTGCCAGCAAATGTATGATTATATTTAACTTGATTGGCGCGTTCCCTTAGACCATACAGAGAAATAATGACATAAAAATGGACATTGATATAAATAATGCGCTGCGTAAGGCGAACACGCACCTATCTAGCAGACAGAATAGGAGTACATAAGAATGCTCCACCGGCGCCACATCCACACATATAAGACATAATGGGCTGCACAGGCCATCCACCACAAAGAAAGTTAGCCATGACCCCCCCTCCAATAACGCACTAGAGTAGTAATAAAATGAACAGTTTGAACGTACTGCCTCGAGTGGTAGGTCTGTTTAGTTGGGATCTTTTTCCCGTGCAAAGTTTCACCCCTTCCCCCAACCGAACCCCCGGGAACACTACCAAACATACCCTACAGGCGGGGTGCGCTACTACAAAACAATAAACGACCCAAGAATGGGGAGGACCCAGGCAACGAGACACGGCAGGGAGGTAGCACATTCCAACCAAAAGTCAGTACAACATGACCAATAAGACTGCAAACACAGACATCAGTCTCATTACATTAAATGTCAGGGGCATGCATACAGCGAGCAAAGGATATGCAGTTTACTCGTACATCAAAAGATAAAGAGCGCAGATAGCCCTGCTTCAAGAAACGCATTTAACAGCAAAAGAACTAGAGCGCCTGCGTAGGAAGTGGCGAGGGTCTCTGTGCGCCACGACATATTCGGCCTTTGCGAGAGGGACGTTAATTTGGCTCAGGCCGGGCCCTCCCTTTCAGGAAATCAGGAGAACAGTAGATAAAGAGGGTAGATATGCACTCCTGGAGGGCCTCCTAGAAGGTCAATCAATACTTATAGTCCGTATCTATGCCCCCAATACAGAGCAAGACAAATTCTGGGGTCATCTTACAGGAGTCCTAGCTCAATACATATCCATCCCATGGTTACTGGGGGTAGACTACAATTGCGTATTAGACCTACTACTTGGCAGATCACATCCCCTGCCAATACGCTCCCTCATACACAAGCAGACAGAACGCTTCAGAGCATGGGTTACGCATTGGGCACTTACGGACGCGTGGAGGGCCCGACACCCAAACGCCAAACTATATTCATTTCATTCCATCCGTCACAACTTACGAGTAAGATTAGACAGATTCCTCTGTTCTACCACAATAACCTCCAAAATCCAGCACTCAGACTACCTGGGTAGGGTACTTTCGGACCATGACGCACACATCCGCACACTCAGATGGAGGCCCCCTCATCCTCTGGTACCGACTTGGAAACTACCATGCGAATGCTTGACTGACCAAGTGTTCCGACAAGAACAAGGGAATAGTATACAAAACTATTTCACAACCAATGCGGGCACAACAGCGTCTAGACTGACGGAATGGGATGCATTTAAGGTAGTTGCTGGAGGAGAGTGTATTCAGCAAATAGTAGGAGTCAGGAAAACGCTAGAACAAGCGCTAATAAAGGCAGAAACCACATTAGCAACAGTAATCAAAGAGGCAGATGCGAACAGGGCAGCTCCGACTCAGGTGGCGGCAGCCAAAACGGCATATGCAACGACATTGTTGGATTTACGCAGATATAACTTTAAAGCATACGTGACTAGGGCACATAGAGAGGGCGACAGAGCTGGGACTTTGCTAGCCTGGTTGACCAGGCAAGATACAGAAATTAAGCCGATTACAGAACTAATAGACCAGGCTGGACACCTCATACATTCACAGGCAGAAATACTGTAATGGTTCCATAGTTATTACTCGGGGATATACAAAAATATGGCACAGAGTAATCAAAGGGCAATAGAGCACCTACTAGACCCCCTAATTATACCTAATATCTCGGCAGAAGACAAGGATTCCCTGGATACACGGATCGTGTCGACAGATGTAACCCACGCAATACAGACATTGGCACGTAATAAGGCCCCAGGAATGGACGGCTTTCCACTTGAATACTACAGTACCTTCTCAACTATATTGGTGCCTCGCCTGGTGGAAATGTATGATGATGCACTAGAACTAAGAGAACTCCCGGGATCACTGAGAGAATCCATCTTGGTGACATTCCCGAAACCGAATTGGGACCCAAAACTCATGGCCTCATACAGACTGATCACCCTACTGACAGCGGACTGTAAAATCCTAGGGAAGATACTGGCAGACCGTTATACACAAATACTTCCACAGTTGATCCACCCAGATCAATGTGGATTAGTCCCAAGAAGAAACACATCACAGAACCTCCGTAGACTGTTCCATGTACAGGACAGAGTGGGCACTGTGTACCCAAGGGCCGCATGCCTGATACTGGATTTGGAAAAGGCCTTTGATACCCTCACATGGCCATATATGTTTGCAACTCTCCAAAAAATAGGTCTAGGCCCCACATTATTGGCGTACACGTGATTACTATATACAAACCTCACAGCAAGAGTGCGATTGGGACGATACATCTCCGCAGCATTCCGAGTGGAGAGGGGCACACGAAAGGGGTGTCCCCCATCCCCAATACTATTCGCGCTCGCAGTGGAGCCCCTAGCGATTCGTCTACGACAGGAAGGGGAAAAGTGGGGTATCCCATTGGCGAGCACAGTTCACAGTGTCTCATTATACGCGGACGATCTTTTACTACACATTCGTGACATTACTGCAGACCTGACCCCAATCTGGTCAACTCTAACGGAGTTTGCAGAGGCGTCAGGGCTAAAAGTAAACCGGGATAAATCCACGATCTATCCATTAAGTCTAGGCCTTGCCCCTCAGACCATTAAAATAGGGAATCAGAGTATTGCCTGGAGCGAGTGTGGCCCCCGATTCCTGGGAATCCGACTATTTCACTCCGGTATTGTGATATATATGAGGGAAATCACCGTAAGACGCTAGCAGGATTAAGAGCGGCGGTGAGTTTTTGGAAAATGCTCCCTCTGGCCCCTATTGGACGAGTGGCCTTGGCCAAAATTATCATGGTACCGAGACTATTATATCACTTCGCAAACCTCCGGGTCATTCCCCCCGTTCATTCTTTCGGGAATTAGACACATTACTTATCTCTTTGATTTGGGGCACAGGTCGTCGCAGGGTGGCATTATCTAAATTACAATTACCCACCGATCGTGGAGGGTTGGGGGCTCCATCCTTTGAGGCATATTATTTAGCAACACAGCTGCAGTGGCTCTCATACTGGACGGCGGAGCGTTACCTAGGAGAAACCATGTCAGAGACAGGGCAAATACCCCTACCGGCACTCCGACGCCTCCTGCTGCCCGGCACTAAACCCACACGAACATACCCACTACAGGTAATCATAGCCCAAACATGCATGCAGAGGATACTAATGGTGGGTGGAATTTGCATAGTCGCGTTACGCAAAATTCCGCGAAACGGTAAAAAATCTCCGTGAGCACGCAGAATTCCGCGAACTTGCCCATGCGGTCGCCAATTGGCGCGGCCATCTTGTTTCACTTGTCCCGCCCGCTCGCGATGCGTGTTTCCTGTTCGCGAACACAGATGTCTGATGGCGCGTCCGAATTACGTGTTCGCGATCGCACACTCTCGCGGGATCGCGCGAACGGATAGGAAAACTCGTCGGCGAACGCAGGGATCCCGGTAAGTCGCTACCGCGCCCGCGAACACGCATTTTGAAAGCGTGAACAAGGAAAAAATTCCGCTACGCCGCAGATCGCGGAATTTTTGGCAATTCCGCATTCTCCGCGGAACGCGAAATTGCCAAAATTTTGCAAATTCCGCGAGCGGAACGGAATTTACCGCCCAGGCCTAGAGGATACACCGCATGTCCGTAGGGAAACCTCTCTACTCTCCACTACTCCCGTTGATAGGGCTGCCTAGGAACGAGACATACTACACAGCCCGGACCCTACAGGTATGGACAGACCACACGTTAACTGAGATGGATTCCTTATTTCAAGACGGACAACTACGCCCATACAATCAATTAATGGAGGAGTATGACCTCCACCCAGGGCAATTCCTACTACATGGACAAATAACTGCTAGCTATCGCCCTTTCTGGGATTTAACTGAAGGGGAACCCGAGACACATCCAGTAATACACACAATATTACATATGGGGGCGGGCAGACATTTAGTCACTTGGCTCTACAAAGCCGTACGTGGACTTGCGGCCAAACCACTGGACCCACTGAGACACATATGGGAAGAGGAGATAGGTCGGCCACTGCACGATAAAGAATGGGAACAAACATTAGAATATCCCCAAAAAGTATCTAGGAATGCCCACTTTAAAAATATACAGTTTTACATCCTCCATAGAGCATATCTAACACCAAAACGTCTCCAACGATATTACCCAGATGTACAATTCCTGTGCTCTCTCTACCATGCACATGAGGAAGATTTCCAACATATGTTTTGGAGCTGCCCTACATTGCAATCATACTGGAACTCGGTGCATGAAACATTAAGGGAAATCATAGGCCTACCAAACATGACCACGTGGGAGGCTTGCACATTCGGAGTCTTCCGACGGCGGAAGACACACAAGGTGCAAACACGCTTCATATCTCTATCATTACTGTTGGCAAAAAGAGGGATAGCCATGCACTAGAGGGCCCCTGCGGGACCCCCAGTAGCAGCCTGGGTGGGGGCAGTGAAAAAATGGGGCGCTGCGGAGGAGGAAGCGATTAGAAGTGAGGAAGTGAGGGGGACACGTAAACATCATATATCTATGGAATGGACTCAACTCCTACACCAGTTCAAACACCAGACAGCACGGGACGAAACACTTACGACATCTCAGACCCAGGAAGCCCAAACAACCCAGAATACACCTGAAGATGCACACAGAGAGACCAGTCTGCCTCAAACGAGGAACAACACAGCATGACCGGCACAGACACTGAGTATACAGGAAAACCAAGCAGAAGCTACAACAACCTCCCCAGAAACCAAGAAATATATAAACTAACATCTTAATAACTAATGAGGCAAATAGCCCGCCTGAACATTACCCAAAACCCCCTACAGTTAACTCACATTAAAAGTACAGTTAATAGTGATGTAAACATTTCGGTATTTTCTTTTTAGACCGATTCATGCAGGAAGGATAGGCGCCGTAAGTCACAACAAATCAAAACACGTGGCAACATGATCAGTAGCGCATGTAGACAAGATCCTGGTATAAGGCACAAGATGCTTTAAGCGAACTATTACCGATATAAAGAACTGATGTCGACATGTATGCTACGCATGTAACAAATATGATGTTGAATATATGAGCGGAGTCAATGTATGAAAAGTACAAAAATGTTAATAAAAACATGTTAATAAAAAAAAAATCAGTTACTTAACACGCCAGTTATTATGGTTTCAGACCAAAAACAAGAATAATTCTGATGGCTTCAACTTTCTGATGTCTCTACTACCTCGCAGAAAGAAGAGGATGATTTCTATTGGACATGATTATTTCTATGCAATGCTTAGTGCTGATTGGTTGTATCTATTGGGATTTTTAGTTTCTTTGTATTCATGGGTATTGTAGTTTTTCTATTAATATTTCTTTACTAGACATTATATTTTGGCGAGAATAAAAAGAGGAGACTACATGATCTTAGCCTCTGAGTCCTTCATAGAATTGAAAACTCTTGTTCACGAATGCTATAAAATGTTCGATTATTATTTGTGGTCGATGACTCTACACCTCAAGAAACAATAACAACTTGCATCAGGGTGAACCGTCAGATCTCAACCCCCCATATAGCTATGACACCAGGCAACGTGTAAAGCAGTGGTTCTTAACCGCTTGACTGCTGAGGGCCCTCACTTAATCATTACTGGAACCTGGGGACCCTCACTGAATCGTTCTTTGAATCTGGGCACCGCCACTTAGTCATTACTGGAAGCCGGGACCCTGGCCTAAGAATTTTGATCATGTGAACCGCAAAAAACACACAAAAGATACAGAAACAAGCAGACATCAAACAAATAGACAAATGATGAAATATTTATTTAAGTCACAAACAAATATAAAAAAAAGAATAGGAAGGTTGGAATATTTATAAATTCAACTAAGACACTCATCGTACATACTATATTCTGTTTGGTCCACTTGCACTGCCCTCACAAATCACTCACTCTGAGGATACTAACTAAATTTGTAGCCTCCAGTTTCAAATTTCTTCACATTAAGTTTTAAAATTTTCAGTTGTACATTTTGCTTCTTTTTTTATAGACATTTCATTAATCTGTAGACACTTCTTTAATCTGTTAAGATTATTTAATTTTCTAAGCAGTAGCAGACTCCCTAAGTAGGCTTCGCGGACCCCTCAGGGGTACCGGAACCACAGGCTAAGAAACACTGGTGTAAAGTAGTTATGCAGTACCAAATGAGTAATAAAGTCAAAACTTTAATCTAGAAAAATTCTAAACCAATTAAAAAAATAGAGTAAAATGTGGTTATTAATATGAGATGAAGATTTTAAAAAAACAACACGTGGAACCGGACATATGAATTTTTTAAGTTTTGGATAAGTACTGCACTAAAAAGGGCAGAGCTGCAAATAAAGCGGGACCTAGGTGCAATTTGAAGCTGAGCGCAATGAAAACTTGGTCATATACATCAAGCAAATCGGTAAGTTTGTATAGAAAATACTTGTAAGTCTCAACGCTGGGACTTTGTAATTTTTTCTGATTGAGGGGTCCTTTGAGCAGGACAAATGTGAAAATCAGTCCAACGCCGCAGACCTACCAGTTGAATACTTTTTGTGGCAGGTCCCCCTGAGGCTCTGGAGCTTTTGAGTATTTAAAAAAAAAAACGTTTTTAAGTCACAACACAGAAAGGGACATTCCCTTTTTTTAAAGGAACAATGCTAAAATTTCTTCAAAGGCTCCTTCCTGCATTGAGACTTAGATATTTTTTGGTATTTTTGGCTTCCAGACTTTCAACAGTACCAATACAGGATTTGGTGTAGCCGATCAGGGTACATCACGTTTGGTCTCAAATATCCCTTGGGTCCCAGTCTACCAATTCCATAGACTATCATTCACATTTCGGGATTTCTGGCACTATTTTTTAATAAAATCTTTTTAAAATAATTATATATCTGACTCTTCTTTTTGGACTTTTTGCCACTTTGACGTCATTTTGTTTAATAAATTGTTGACTATTTTTAAAAATTGGAGTGTGATTTTTAGTGCCTTAAAGATAATGTGTAAAGGATTTAGAAGTGACCAAACCATTAAAATTAAAGTTTAGCCTACCTGCTCTGTGCCATAGCATATGGCTGGGTCTGAACTGGGTGGCAAAGTGAGCTAAAGAACGATATGGATTCAACCTAGATCTGTGACTGGGGGTGAGTGTCTGAAAAGTTTCAGCGCTCCGTCCACATTTCCTTGTGTTTGCTGTGCCATAGCGACCAGGGGTTGAGCTCTCATTTACATTAATGAAAACTTTGACTGCACCAAACAGGTAAGTGACTTCATTACTTGTGGTAAACTACAATCCAGCACCATTATACATTCACTTACATACAGTGAATAGTTAAGGTATGTATTTATTAGTGACTGGCATCATGTTTGAAAGTTGTGTTAATAGGTTTGCATTATTGGAGAGATTTGAGTTGTAGAATAGGGGGTTTAGAGAGGGTGAATTAGGCTTAGAAAAGTATTATTTGGACATACCTATCTCCACTCTGCCTGTAATGCTTTCAGTGTGGAGTACGCACAACACCTTCTTGTCCCAAGGCATGAGGTTGAGGGCCTGAAAGAACCACCACCAGTTGCCAGGGCATCTCTGTGTGCCCTGGAAGCAAGGGAATGTTCTCTCTCTGTGGATCGTTCCAGCGCATTAGAGTGTCCTCCTGTGAGCACCTGGTTTTGAAAACAGCATTCACCTTATCAACTATTCTGTTCCACATTTGCCGTCTGTGACTCATGGTTGTTGTCTGGACCAGGGCCCCAAACAACTGTGACTCAGTCCTTACAATCTTATCCACCGTAACTGTTAACCCATTTTCTGAAAATCTACAAACTCTTCTACCAGACATTTTAGTACAAAAATATTGGAGTGAGTCATCTGCTGCAGCTGGTGTGATTTCAGAGTGGTAAATAGTGTGCATGTTTAAATTAGTAGATTTTGTAGTGTGAGGTACAGGTGTGATTGATAAATTAATATAGAGCAGCTGTGTGTGTGTTGATGGATACGTCTGTCAGTATGACAGATGCGTCCGCTGTTTGAAAACACATCTGACATTGATGAACTTCATCGTGATGGTTCCACTGTCCCACTATAACAGAGGACAACTCTAAGTATGGCAGACAGTTGTATGCCATAACAATGTTGACAGATGTGTGTCAATCAACTGTAGACTGGGAAACCAATGACGGAGTACTGAGGACCGGCTGCTGGACCCTTGAGCACCAACTTTAAATACAGCTGACAGTATTCCATCAGATAGGTGGAAGTATCAGTTTCCACCATGATGGACTTACTCCAAACTCTAAAACAGGCCCTAGAAGAGAAACCTGCAGAGACACGTGCTCCCTGTAAGGTAGATTAGCCCTCTGACTGAGATACTGTGCTCAAAGCCACACAGCTACACTCCATGATTCACACTTCATTTTGATAGTTTTAAGTTTGGTGTGAGGTTATAAAATAATGTAGTAGTCTGAAGATGTTGCAAATTAAATTACGAATGACCGATGTCAATTGCTGAAATGTTGAAATGGAAATTGCAGTATAGCAGACATTTTTTGTCTTCAAGACTTACAGACACAGGGACTTATTTAGGCCTTGACACACATCCCACTGTCTCACCAGCTAGGCAGTTGTCAAGACCTTCATCACCCTGCCTTATGTAGAGATCCCTGCTTGCATGGCACTATGTTTAAAGCACGTTTAAAGCAACCGCTAGGCAACCATTTTCGGTCAGAGAAAACAAATGCCCAGCTTGGAAGTTTGTTTTCCATTAACAAAAGGGAAATGGTCCTGACATGCAGGGCGCTTTTTCACTGTATGTGGGTGCCGTTTAACATTTACCCTGTCCGTTTCCACAATGCCTTGCATGGCAGAAACAGGGAAAATGTCGGACCATCATTTCGCCCTTAATAGGGTGGGACAACTGCCACCCAAATGTCCTGTGACGGACGGACTACTCATGGACGTCATTTAAGGTTCACCAGGGGTCGCAGCTGCGACCCCTGGCTTGCTCCTTGCTACCCCTGGCCCAGCTTTTGCAACCCCTGGCCTCAGAGGTGGCATATAACACAGGGGCAGCACTTCCTAATGGACGCTGGTTGAAGCTCCACTTGTCTGGTTTCTGTCAATTATTTTATTTTACAAATAGTGAATAATATTATTCACTATTAGTGTAATAGAAAATGCAGTACATAAGCTGAAATATGACCCTATCTGGAAGCTAAGTTAAGTCAAAAATGCTGTTAAATGTATGTTGTATGCATGCTTGCGGGTGAGAGTGTGTTTATGTGTGTGAATGTGTTAGTATGTGTAAGCATGTGTGTGTGAGTCAAAGTAAAGGTCAAATGGCATGCAATGTCACTTCCACTCCTCTGCCATTTTGGTGAATGGACGTCCATAGGACTACTGGGTTAGAGGTTAATGAGCATACTTCACTACAAGTTATACATGCAGCACACCACTTAAATCCACATTATCTTATGTTCAAGAGCAGTGTGTGCATGTTTCTTAAGTCATGACAACCAACACCACACTCGCACGTACAGTCAAGGACTAAAATGAAGGACTAGAGAGAGCTGTGGGCTTGGGGCTAGCACAGCAAAGTGTCAATTGCCCAGTGACTTCAAAATAATGATGGTGCTTTGTAATAAAGGTATATAGTGATGAGGTTGTTGTTGCTGGTCTCAACTTCGCCTACAGCCCAACATGACCACTGGCCTACATTTGCTAATGGACGGTCAGTAATAGCAGTGCAAATGCCAATGCCCATATTTATAATAAAAAGCAGCTACAGGATTGGCTTACTGTCTCAGAGTAAGGCAAACCATAGTTAGTAACAAAGGGCCAGATGTACGACCGCAAGTTTTAGCGAGTCGCAATTGACGCCAAATTGCGACTCGCAAATTGCGACTCGCTAAATTAAATGTACCTCCACAAGCATACCCCAAATAGTGACTCGCAAGTCACTCGCAATGCAAAATTGCGAGTTGCAAATTGCGATATGCTAAACGTTCACAGATAGCATCCGCTGTTGAAAGCATGCATTTTGCATGCACAATTAGCGTACGCGGTTGAAAGTATGCATTTTGCATGCGCAAATAGGGACTGTGAATAAAAATTGAAAAAAATCACTTCCTGGTAGATCAGGATCCCAAACCTGGAAGTGGTGTCTATGGAGAATGCTGATCAAAATTACAAGCACATGGCAAGGTGCAGCAGCTCAGTAGAACACTGATACCCAAAGAGAGAACAGCACAGCAAGATGGTCAGCCAGACAAGTGAAAAAGAAGGGAAGAAGAGGCTGCGCAAACAGAAGTTTTCAGAGAAAGAAATAGACATAATCATCAAGGATTGCTGCAACAATCACGAGCAGCTTTTTGGTCGGACTTCTCATACCGTGCCAGAGTCTGACATGCAGCTGCGTGTGAATGCCCTCGGCGTAGCTGACAGGTCATTCGATGACATAAAAAAGAGGTGGTATGACCTTCGTTCCAGGGCAAAGGAGAGGGTGGCTGTACGGCTGCGTGATGCCCAACAAACAGGAGGTGGCCCATCCAGCCTCCCGGAAGCCTCCACATCAGAGGCAATAGGGGAAGCCACCCTAGAGCCGGTGGCAGTAGTGGGAATTGAAAGCCTGGAGACATCCCAACCTCCACCACCAACAGGTAAGTGAGAAATGAATGCCAGTTTATGTCACACTCAAGCCAGCACCCCACATGCATGCACCACACACAGGCCAAACTGCATATACATGCTCCGTCTACACGACAAAAAAGTCACAGTTGGTGCATCATGGGAAATGTAGTACATGACACAAACATTGCTGTTAGGGACTGGCATGAGTTGTGAACATAGTACTACCACAGAGATAGTGACTCAAAAGATTTCCTTTATTTCTCCTTTTGCAACATAGATATATCTTGGGAGGAGAACCAAGGGAAGAAGACACTGATTCTGAGCAGGAGCAGGGCCAGATCGAAGAAGAGCTGGATGATCCAGGTTGTTCAATGTCATTGGGGAGTTTACAAGCGCTTGACACAACAGCCCCACAGCAGCAACCAACATCACACTCTGGGCACAAGGGGCAGGGTACACCGTTTGACCCAGAGATCCTGAATGCTGCTCCAAACCCGTAGGCACGCTCCTGCCAACACCATGGTAGTTAATCCGTCTCCTTTTGCTGGACTTGAGGAATCAATGCTAAAGATTCAGCACCTGCAACAGAAGCATATGAGGGTGATGAATATGAAGCTGAGCAGGGGATTTGATAAAATCACAAAACAATTGTCTGACAATCAGGCCCGTATGGAGGGCAAAATTGATGCCATGACTGAAGCTATTGTGAAGTGCCCAGCGGCAGCAGTGTTTCCACTGCTGATGCCCCAACCCAGCGGAGAAGCAGCAGTCGGCAATCTGTGCTCCCAAGTGCCATATCCACACATGCAGGACAGAGGGGAAAAAGATAAATAATTTTGTTCACGTTCATTTCCCATTTTGGTGAAGTAACCACTTTGCATTTATAATTTGTGTTGTCAAAGTTATCTGAGATGGACAGGTTGTCCCATAGCCTCAATCAATATGACCTTGAATTAAAGGCATATAACAATACACAGTTTGACTCTCTCTTGTGTAGTTTCTTGTGAATATTTGTGATTGTTAATGACGTACCTTGAAAAGTAATGTCTGGCTATGTGGTCCCTGCGCCTTCTCCCCTCTGCTGCTGCACTTTCCTCGCTTGGTTGGAGGGCTGGTGGTCCAGGCTCTTCATCCCCCGAGTCTGTATCTGACAACTCCATGGGCAGGCCACACCTGCATGCAATGTTGTGGAGTATGGCGCAGCTTGCCATAATTTTGCAGACTGTCTCCGGCATATACTCCAAGACACCGCCACTCTTGTGTAGACACCTGAATCTTGATTTTAGTATGCCAAATGTGCGCTCGATGACTGACCCGGTGCGTCTATGTGCCCTGTTGTATCGCCTTTCATGTGCGGTGGAGGGAGACAGGTACGGGGTGAGGATCCAGGGACGCAGGGCATGCGCACTGTCACCTGCGAGGAGATGTAAGAAGTTCAGACAACATGCAGACAGACATTTATGTGCAAATACATCTCACTGTGGGTGTGGGGATTCATTACCTAGTAGGTATCCTTCGTCAAAATCACCTCTTTCTAATTTCTGGTATATGCCACTGTGTCTGAAGATGTATGAGTCATGTGTGCTTCCTGGAAATTTGGCTACAATGTCTGTGATGATGTGGTTTGCATCACAGACAACTTGTATGTTGAGTGAATGTGTGTTTTTCCTAATACAGAATATATATTCTGTGCGTGATGGTGGACATTTGGGCACATGGGTCCCATCTATGCACCCTATGACCTGTAGGAACCTTGCTATTCTATAAAATTGCAATTTGGTATTTTCAAGTTCCTCATCATTCCTTGGCAGATAGATGTGCTGATGTATGTGGTGTAGCAGGGCATCTAGGAATTTGCAGAAGAAACGCGAAGCGCACTCTGTGACACACCTCCAGCCACTGCAATTACATCTTGATAGCTACCAGTGGCCAATAGGTGGAGGGATCACAACACCTGCACATGTGTTGGGATTGCATTGCTGCGCTGGGTTCTGCTTTCCAAATGTGGCTTCAGGGTGTCTATGAGGTCTAGGATGACCGTGCTACTCAGCCTGTACTGTTCATATATCTCTTCCTCAGTCTTATCAAACAATGTCAGCATCAGCCTGACTCTGAAAATCCTCTCCTGTCTCCTCCTCCTCTGCAGAGCAGCAAGTATCCGCATCCTCCTCGCTATCACATACAGGGCAGCCATTTTGGAAAGGTTCTGGTGCATTCTGGGCCTGTTTTTATAGTTTGGGATTGTTTACCACCTGCTTCAGGTTAGTGGTAAATTGCATGCGCAAATGGCCCGTTTTCGCTTAGTCGCAATTTGCGAGTACTCCGTACATTTGATTTTGCGAGTCGCTATTTGCGACTCACAATTTGGTATACGCTAATAGCGTTCGCTTTTTCTGCAACTCGCTGTTCAGTCGCAACTCTAATTTTGAAATTGGAAGTGCATATCGTACATTGCATACAGCCATTTTTGCATGCGCAAATCAATTTGTGACCGAGTTTGCGCATGCAAAATGGTTGTGTATCTGGCCCAAAGAGTGGGGACCTGTATCGTCTACCCCCCGCTAGAGGGTACTGCATGGTTGCTTCAGAGAGACAGGCTCTTAGACAGTGCATGACCATTTGGCCGAGCTGATCTGCTCAGCAAAACAGCCACCATGTGCTCTCTAATTCGCTAGTCATGGACAAAGAGAGCCAGCATGATGTTCATAAGTCCACTTCTGCTTCCATATGCAACCCTGCTACAGCCCAGTGCTAGCAGAATATTATAAAGTGAAAGAGCGGCAGTAGCATATTTCAAGATTACAAATAAACACAACACATTATATGTAGGCATTGTGTGGGATGTCATTGCTAGTGATGTAAAGGTGACCATTGTGAGATTACCAGCTCTACTAATTTTGCATAACAAATTTTAATTGTATGCTTTTTTGAAGGCTTGCGACTCTTTCCAATGCATTTCGAGATTCTTTGCGATTCTTTTTTTTCAAGAGTCACTTCTGTTTTAGCACCACATTATCAAAGGCACAAGTCGTTGTACGTCAGAATATTATATACTTAAATCCCGTCTGACATAAATATAATTTCCCTCTTTTTTCTCCTGACCACTTCTGCAGAGTAGCACATTTCCAAACCCTTGCACTGTCTCTCCCATGGCACCAGTTATTCATTCACAGGCCGATCTCCACTCATTAAGAGCGTAATGAAATCCATTTTTCCTCTAGAAAAAAAGACATTCACTTTGCCCTGGCATTGCACTCGTTTGTATAAAAGATCTCTTGATCCCATTCCTTAATCTTTGTGTAGTCACCGTTGCAATAGCTGCATTGCCCAGAAGTAGTCCCTTCTTCGCAGTGTGATGTGTCCCATAAAAATGCGGCAATCCCATTTGCAATTCAAATGTTCCTACTACAAAAGCATGCATTGACATATTGTGGACACCATCACGCTATCCTGTGGAACGTTCTGGGACAGAGCATAGAGTATCTCATATAGTTGCAGACTAGCTCCTTTCCACAGGCTGAGATATTCCATGTGCAAGCATGTCCGTGTGGCCACACTAGCAGAATGCGCAAATGTGCACTATGTACTGGCTTGAGAGAGCTGTACTTTATTTTATTTATTTATTTGTTTATTTACAGGTACAACTCCAACATTCACAAAAGCATGACTATTCAACATATGAAATATCTAGGAAACATTAAAGAACATAAAAGCTAATGAGACGAATTCACAGGACGGCTTTAGTAGCATATACTTGCTTAATATCGAGTGTCGGATTACATTTATTGCAGAACACACTAACAATGCGTGTTGAATAGTCTAAACACCAACAGTACTCAAAGAACACAAGCAATATCTTATAGCAGTGCCAAACCTTGCTGCCAAATAATACTGCAACATACTAATTCTAAGGTGTAAAGTAGTTTTTATATAAAATTTAATTTGCCTCCGAATATAATTTTCCGCTATCAAAAGGAGTCTTTTATTATGTGAACAATGGGTAAGCTCACATATGCATAGGTGATTTTATACTTAATTTATCTGACCAATACTTACATATTTTACTATTTCATCTTTTGATTATAGCAGCTACTCCAAAGCAGAGCTTAGTAGTCCGTTAAATCGAAGGATATTACTAGACCATTCGTTCCCAAACTTTTTAGAACTATGACCCACTTTTTAGAACGACAAACTTTTGCATGAGGATGGGCAATTTTTGGATGCAACTAAAGCATCATATCGGTAGTGCATTGTCATTTGCAGACAGCATATTTCCCATTGAAATTACCACTAACTTTGCATAGACATATTGTTCTACTGATTACACTATAAACACAAATGATTTGTGAAAAATCCAGTTTCTGTGAATAGTTATCATTTGTGCATCACCACGTAAAGTGTCTTGACTTCCAGACTTTGTTTTTATCCTATTAAAATCTTTATTTCCAGTATACTTCAGAATTACAAAAAATGTACTTCATTTTTGGTTTCCAAACTGCTGAATGCAGAGAATACATACAGTTTACTAACAGGTATTACATTACATTTCATCCTGTGTTGCAAACAAATTACATCCTACAACCTATCCTTTGACATTCCTTGCACTCCAGCAAGATTGTCACATAATTCACTTAAAAACTCCTCTCACTTTGCCGTCATAGAAAGAATAGTAAAGACCAATCCCATGTGAAAGAATAAGCAGCAATTTGTCAAAAGACATAGCCTGACATTTGTCTCTGAAGCACTGGAAAATGTGACTAGGCATCTTTATTTATTGCTTGGTCTTTCCTGACCCACCAAAAATTGGCTTATGACCCACAAGTGGGTGGTTTATTTCAACTTTCATTTAAATGATGTCAACGTACAACGGGCCTGATTCACAGAACTAACTTACGTCAAAATCCTAAACTTACAACAATTTTGGTATTCACAGAATGAACTTACACATTTGGGTATTCACAGAATGAACTTACACATTTGGTAATTCACAGAATGAACTTACACATTTGGGTATTCACAGAATGAACTTACAACAATTTTGGTATTCACAGAATGAACTTACACATTTGGGTATTCACAGAATGAATTTACAACAATTTTGGTATTCACAGAATGAACTTACTCATCCTAACTTTATGTCCGCCACCGGGCCGGAAATTCCGGCCCGAGTGTGGACATATGGTTAGGATGAGTAAGTTCATTCTGTGAATACCCAAATGTGTAAGTTCATTCTGTGAATACCCAAATGTGTAAGTTCATTCTGTGAATACCAAAATTGTTGTAAGTTCATTCTGTGAATACCCAAATGTGTAAGTTCATTCTGTGAATACCAAAATTGTTGTAAGTTAATTCTGTGAATACCCAAATGTGTAAGTTCATTCTGTGAATACCAAAATTGTTGTAAGTTCATTCTGTGAATACCCAAATGTTGTAAGTTTAGGATTTTGACGTAAGTTAGTTCTGTGAATCAGGCCCCATGTGCGCTGATTGTCATTTCAACAAAAACAAGATTTGGTCTGCTAGGGAAGCTCTTCTCCAGCTGGCCAACCTCTAACATGAAAAAAGGAAACCCTGTGGTGCGAGCACCAGAGGGTCCTTTAAACCCCTCCCCAGCATCAGCCAATGGCTGACAAATGGTCCGGAAAGGGCGTGGCGGTGGCGGCCGGTGAGCGATGCACGCACTTATGAGGTTAAATGATTGTTACTAAGGTGACCAATCAGTGGTCTTAAGCAGGACTCAAGAAAATGAAAAAGTGCAAAGTTATCTCACATTTCTTATTTGCTTACTATTGCGTTCATTTCAAGACAATCACCATAAGATATTCCACCAGGAGCATCCACATTATGTAACTTTTTGGGCAAGGTTGAACCTTCAAAACTGCTCAGTGCACAACTAAGTACTACTACAATTGGTTCTGAGATGTAAAGGGATCTCATGTGCTCATGGTGAATGGAATCACTCTAATGAGCAAATATATAAAGTCACTGGAAAAAAAAAAAGATTAAAGTAACTTTACAGTTTGGTGTTGAAATGAGGTAAAAACAAGAACATTAAAAAAATAAAACACTGAAATTCGCCAGTTACATTTGAGTGAGCTAACTATAACTTGCGCTCCTACAATGCACTGCTTATGACCTCGCATACTACATCACTCATTACAAGTTAAACAACATCATCGATAACATCACTGAAGATATTTCAAATTACATCACTGATTAAATCATCAAACGAATGTCATAGTTTGGTAAACACTTTTCATACTGGAAGGTATTCAGCGAGCTACACCTAGACCTAATTTTCTAATACCGCTCTAGTACAAATAGTCGTAACCTTTCGAAACATGCAGGACATCAAGCATATCTCTTAAAGCAGCACCCTCATTTAGTAGAGATTATGCTCTTTTCTGCTGTTATTCAGATGCAAAGAAACATAATGTCTCTGTGGACATTAATGCGCGCAGCAATTTATTAAACCTTAAATACCATTCAAAGGAGTGCTTGGTCATTATTTTCCTTAATGGGATGTACCTATTCAATACCTAATCTTACATAGAATTTCAAGTTCATGGATTCACATCTATGCTATAGCCATTGATAAGGCATGTTTGTAGAAACATTTCATACGTCTTTTTGAAATGAGCAGAATGACGTACACCATTAAAACAACACTTATGAATGTTGACGCCGAGTCAGGTATTGTCTTAAGATATCCTTTGCGGTACAATAAAACAATTTAAACATAAAACAACACTTATCATTATTCTGTGACTTGAACCGTTTATGAGTCATCCATAGATTATCGATTCTTCAATAATGTATACTGTCTCAGAATTCTCACTGAATTTATGGTAAATAAATATATGTACCTTTTAAATCTCCAGTTTATATAGAAACCGTCAATAGCACTACATGACAACTCTTAAATCTCAGCATGTGAATATAGATCCACAGGTGAATTATGTATTACAAACTTAAGCTTTAGTTTTCCTCACATATTTTAGCAATAGGACTTTGATGTAAGCCACAACGGGGGTGTGGCCAAGATGGCGGCGAGTGCAGACGCACTTCAATGAGCTTCGCGTGAGGCCAGCCGAAATCATCCAGCGTCTAAAAGTAATGAGCCGAATTTCCTGGGTTTGAAGGCACGGTGCAATCAGCCCACGCACATACTGGCCTCCCGGGCTCGGAACAAAGCTATGAGTCGGAGGGACGTCTGTGAAAACAGCGCGGGGGCTGCCGGCAATCGCGGCCCTCGGCCGTGGCTGTATGACCTGGTGGTGCCGGAGGGCAAGCAGAGACGGAGTCTGCCGCTGGCGGGATCAGTGACGGTTCCATCCAACCCCTGATACTGCGGCTGGTGCCGGGAAGTGAGCGCAGGCGTCGCGTGCGCTCCTGAAGGTGAGCGATCTGTGGTTAGAGGCTGCCGATAGCCCCGTAGCTGCGCAACGAGGGGCCGAGGGCCGGTCAGGCCTGAGGCAGAGCGGGCCTCTGTCTGGGGTGCTGCATCTTGCCTCCTCTCCCTCCTTCAGGGCCCAACGGGCTGGGACGCCGGAGGCCCCGGCGGTGAAGATTGTGGTAGGGGACTCTCCCCCCCCCACGGGAGCCGTATTGCCACCAACGATAATTGGGAGATAGGCGCTGAGAGGCCTACATCGCGTGAACGCAGCCTGGCACTGGAGTGCCCCATTGCAGCCGAAGCAGGGCCTCGCTGTGGTGTGCCACCCCCCCCCCATTCACTGGCACCTGAAGTGTAGCCCGGCATAACACTGGTCGTTATCACCTTTGAGTTTTACAATGTTATTTAATATCCAGCAAAGGATATTATTATCTCACCTTTGGGTGTTGTGGGTTTCCACTTTTGTTTGATACACGAGCGTCTAGTTCAAGAAATTGCCTTTTTAAAGAAAATCTTTAAAATGTAGTACCATTATGTATACATCACTCATATCACTCATATCCCTTGTATCCCTTCCCAGCCCTGAGGAAGTCGCGGAAGTAATTTCCACCCGCGACGAAACACGTGTCGGCTGGTTTTTCTACCTATCAAAGAAACCTAAGAAATAATTAAAAAGCTGAATTTTAATCGACAACTTTGAAGAGATTTCCTTTCTGTTTTATGTATTTTGCACTGTAATACTTACTTTTACATACTGTGTTAACTTAACTTTTATGTGTGCCTAGGTTTCTGTTTTGCTTGTTTAGTGAAGGTTTTGTTACCTACACGAAATTGGGGGGTTACAGGGTTCATCCCCTCTCCTAGCTGCACCATACGGATTATACCTTAAGTTTAAATTTGTGCTTATATAGGGCAGAGCGCCTAGGATCTTTCCCTGATTACGAAAACCCTTCCTCTAGAGTTTCATTGTAGCCCGGCATATAACCTGCACAAGAGACATGGCGGCATGCGCTGGGATCCAGTGGGATGCGAAAGCCACATAGAGGGGCCAGAAGTCGGTACCTCAGTGAACACTGTCCGACAGCGCCCTGGGGGCCCTTGGGGAGTCGAGGCTGCTAATCATCCTGTGGATGTTGGAGAGGACAGGCTATTAGGGAGGTAGAGGTGTCCATACGAGGAACCGGAACGTCGAGGCCCTAAACATATGAGGAGGTCTTACTCTGCTATCTCTGTGGTCGGCGCACCTGGGATGGCCTGGCTCCCACAGCTTAGGAGCTTATAAACCTTGCCAGAAGAAACAGTGGTTTGTTTGGAGGGGACACTGGAGCCGCTCCCCTCCCCCCACTGCAAGGCCTGAGACACCTCGGGTGCCATTTTCTCCCCTGACATTGAGAGGACTCGCTTTCCTGAGTACACGAGAGGGGAAATAGGGGCAATGTACTACGTCCTCCTGTGAATTGTAGGTGGAGAGACAGGAGGGGACATACGGAGGTCTGCAGAGTGACACAGGCCTAACGCTCTCTGGCTGCAAGTTATAATCAGACTCTAACATACAATGAAAATCACGAGTGGATAAATCGCAACCCCAGCATGTTGAAATGCCGTCGACTGCGGAGGGAGGCAGTCCCGCAACGCTTGGCGTCTCGCATATAAGTGCCCCTCCAGATCAATTGCATAGGTTCGAAGAACTCATGGCAGCGATATTAGATATTAAGGCCACGCTGGGGCCCAAATTAGACACCTTATGTCTCGATATGGGCTATTTGAGAGAAGACCATAAGAAACTCAAGGCCAGAGTGGAGGAGTCAAAGTCAGCCCTGGCGGCCATGCGCCCCACTGTGTCCACAACTACTGACCAACTTAAATCCCTGCAACGAGAGGTGGAATACCTGACGCATCGGCTGGAGGATCAGGAAGGGTGATCACGCAGGAAAAATATTCGCGTGGTGGGACTGCCGGAGCGCATAGAGGGACCAGCCATGGATCTATATCTGCAAAACTGGATCTCCACCGAAATTCTCCAGGGTAAAGTCTCAAAATTCTTTTCCATAGAAAGGGCACACAGAGTAACGGGTGGCCCTCCACATCCAGGTGGCCTACCGCAGCCAGTAGTGGCACGACTGTTCAATTACTGGGACAGGGACCACATCTTCCAAGTGACCAGATCCAAGGGCCCCTGGCAAGTAGAAAATGCAACAGTACGTATCTACCCGGTCTATACACTGGCTGTTCAGCGTAGTAGAGCCTCATATACAGAGGTCAAACGGTGCCTGAGAGAACATCAGATACAGTACACGTTGCAATATCCTGCTAAGCTGCGCATCCGCCACGAGGAGTCCAATATATTCTGTTCCACTCCAGAAGAAGCCTGGTCCTGGATGGACCACAACGGGCTCGCACACCCTCCACCTACTGCTCGGACAGATTTACAACCAACTCGGAAGTCAATGGGTGCACGCAGGGGCCGGAAGTCGCATAAAATACAGCGGCCCTCCAAGACACAGGTAGCAGAGGAGCGGGCACAGGCCATAAAGACAGCAGGGCACCTTAACAGCACCACAGCACTGTCAAGATCTGAATCAGACTCGGATGACGGGCAGAACCGCCAGCTGCCCCTAACAGACTCACAACGTGCAGAGTTACTGGGGGAAGGTCCGGAGATGACCCCCAAATGGCGAACGAATTGGGGTGAAGTTTAGCAGTATGCAAAGACTTGATGTAATGACCTTGTGCTCCAGTATTAATGAACAAGCAAGCTCGATGGACTTCCTGCATATCCTTTTTCAGTATATAAATCATCAACGGTCAGACGACCTGATCTTAATGGGGACTCAGATGTACTTCCTGTGATTATTAGTATCACTCCCCTTGGGCTTTTTTATTTCCACCCCGGGCTCGGGGGTTGAATTTCGAGGTATCATGCCATCAATCACAAATGGCTGTCAGGAGTGTGTCTGGGAAATATTACAGCCGCGACCCCAGTAGACGTTCAGTAGCTGAGATAGCACTTATGTTATTAAGTAGTTCAACAGCATATCAGTGCATGTGGCCAATTGCCCGTTGGCAAGTCGGCCTTGGGTGGGGAGTTGTGGGAATGTTTTTACTAGTTAATGTGATCAACATCTCCTGCTATGCAGAGTGGGGGTTACATTTGTGCAGTGTGGGGTGCGGCGGGATGGTTTTGGGGCAGAGGGTCCGGGGGGGCGGGTGGTTGGTGGGGGGGGGTAGCGGGCCGAGGTGCGCTTGTACTTTTGTTGCTAGTAAAGATCAGATGGCTAATAACGAGTATACACTTTTAACCTGGAATATGCTGGGCCTAGCAGGGTGTGTTAAGTGGCACAAAATATATCAATACTTGCGTTCCCACAAGTCTCCATTGCATTGTTACAGGAGACACACCTCACTGCCCAGACATTGGCCTCATTGCGCAAGCGTTGGAGGGGTATGGTCATGGGCACCACGTACTCCGGTTATGCTAGGGGCGCCCTTAAATGGGTGGCGCTGGGCACACCTCTCAAGGTGACACACTCCCGGATAGACCCCCAGGGAGGCTTTGTGACTCTAGAGGGCCAGCTGAATGGAGCCCCGCTGGCACTGGTGTCCCTGTATGCCCAGAATACTGGGCAATCACAGTTTCTGCATTCACTCACGCCCTCCCTGTTGTCTGATCCAACTGCGCCGGCGATGTGGGGTGGGGACTATAATTGTACATATGACCTTGACCTGGATCGCTCACGCCCGCCACTCCTGGGAGCACAATCCATCCAGACCGCAAAACATCTGAGGGATTCGGCAGATCATATGCAGCTTAAGGAAGCATGGCGCAGTCAGCACCCTACATCGCTCATATACTCCCACTACTCCTCGTTACACGACTTGCACACGCGGATCAATGCAATATATTGCTCCATGGGGGCCCTGGCCAGGGTGACACAGACGGAATATTTAGCGAGGGCGCTGTCGGACCATAGTCCGTTGCAGCTACGCTTTGCATGGGGAGCCTGTAGAGTCAGGATTCCGACTTGGCGACTGTCTGTCGATGCGCTTAAGGACACGGCGTTCCGCTCTGCCATATCTCAGGTGATTACCACATACTTTCAGGAGAACTTGGGCACTCCCTCCAATAGGGGCGTGGAGTGGAATGCCTTTAAAACAGTCACTAGGGGACACGCCATAAAAACGACATTTGGTTCACGCATGGCCTTAACTGCGGACATGCGTAGACATGAGGCGGAAGTTCAGAGGTGCGAAGGCCTGGTGCCCGTGATTCCACGGATAGCTACTCAGCTGGCAGGGCGCGGCTCGCATATAAGGAGGCTTTGGACAGTCTATGTACGCTAGACTACAAACACTATGTGGCCCGACAACACACAGAAGGGGATAAAGCAGGTAGAATGCTAGCCTGGCTTCTAAAAACCGATACCTCCCATCCTCCAATTACCGTATTATATAATGGCGATGGCGAGCTAGTTAACATTCAAGCGGCAATCACTGATGCATTCTACAATTATTATACAATTCTATATAAGGCGCCAGTGGCAGACAACCTCCCTTGTATACTGCGCTTCCTGGGGCCGGTGCAACTTCCGCAGGCCACGAAACCTCATTATGACGCATTAGAGGCACCTATTACGGAGGATGAATTATTGGATGCTATTAAACAACTAGCGGCGGGTAAGCCCCCGGGAACTGATGGTTGGCCGTCGGAGTTCTACTCTTCATATTCGGAGAAATTGGTGCCCCACCTAAAGAATGTCTATACGGACGCTTATGACAGGGGAGAGCTCCCGGCATCCTTTAGAGAAGCTCTATTAGTAGTCCTGCCTAAACCGGGTAGAGACCCGCTACAAATGGCATTGTATCGCCCCCTGTCTTTATTAAATGCTGACTATAAAATTCTGGGGAAGGTGTTAGCAAATAGGTTGATAGAAAAGGCATACCTCCTGATCCATGAAGCCCAAAATTGCTTTATTCCGGGGAGGAGTACCGTGCTGAATCTGCGGCGGTTATTCAGGTTATTGGACTGTGCCCGAGTGGAGGCTAGCGTGCCCTGGGTGGCAGCCTTGGACATCGAAAAGGCTTTTGACACCCTGGGGTGGCAGTATTTGCTGGAGGTGCTAGACAAATTCGGTATTGGACCCAAATATCTGCGCTGGGTGCGTATACTATATACTAGCCCACAGGCACGAGTGCGAACGGGCCTCGACATCTCCCCACAGTTTGCCATCGAATTGCGCACCAGGCAGGGATGCCCCTTGTCACCCATCCTATTTGCGTTAACTATGGAATCCTTGGCGTGCAGGCTGCGACAGAGGATGTTGGACTGGGGTATCCACGCAGACCGGCAGTGGCATATAATCTCGCTATATGCGGATGACGCCCTGGTTTACCTTTGAGGGGAGGACGCAGTGCAGCAGGATCTGATGGCACTCTTGGATATCCATGCGCAGGCCTCTGGCCTAAGGGTTAACTGGCCTAAGTCAGTGGTTTTCCCTATGAGAGCGATCCCGCCGGACCAGCAACAGGACATGCGTGAGACGCCGCTGGACTGGGCATTTGATACCTTCAAGTATCTCGGTGTGCAGATCTACCACTCTAGCGTGGATGTCATAGATGGGAATCTGGGTAGGGCGGTATCCAGGGCACGTGCGATGCTGCCGGTTTGGCGTGGTCTCCCCTGTCTCCTATGGGAAGAGTGGCCATCGCTAAAATGCTACTTCTTCCGAGGCTACTCTATTTCTTCACTGCCCTCCCACACCGGCTGCCTCGAAGCATATTTAAAGACTTGGAAGTAATATTGGTGGCACTTATATGGGGTAGTTCTAGGGCTCGAGTGGCACTTCGTAAGCTATATCTGCCAATTACCGAGGGGGGACTGGGGGCACCAAATAATGAGAACTATTATGCTGCAGCGCAGCTCCAGTGGCCAATGAGATGGTTAGCGAGTGGTCAGGTGACGGAGATGTCAAGCTGGGCATGGCCCTTGAGGCGCACAGCCATACTAGAATGGCTATCGGGTGCCACTACTCCGCTACAGAAAAAGCAAGGCAATTTGCTAATGACGGCGGCTAGGCATAGCTGGCTAAGATACGTGATGCCTAAAACCCGGGCACCTCCATACGCACCCATGCTTCCGTTCGAAATTCTGCCGGGGACATTCACACGTCACGACCGTCCGGAGCTGGAGACCTGGGCGGAGGTGGGGTTGGATACCTGGGTCGATTTATTTGCGGATGCGCAATTGCAGAGCTTAGAGGGGCTGGTGGAAGACTTCGGTATAGCACCAGGTACTTTTATGCTTTATACACTACTAGCGAGGCAATTTCATCAAATATGGGGGAACGTCAAAACAGAACCAGAAACTTCGCAAGTATTGCAGACTTTGCTGATGCAGGGGAAGGGCAGACATGCAGTGACAGCCTTATATGTCTCCCTAAGGCCTGGTCCGGCCCCCTTATTGTCGAAGCTTCGCGAGTACTGGGACTCCGAGCTGTCGACTACTATGAGCGATAAACTGTGGGCGCAATGTATAGAGTATCCTAAAAGCATTTCCATGAATGCCCGTCTGAAATATACGCAGTTTAATTACCTGCACCACAGATACTTAACGCCACACAGACTGGCACGCATGTATCCTACATTGGTCGACAGGTGCCCTCTGTGCGCCGGTGTGGATGCAAAGTTCCTCCACATGGTCTGGTCATGCCCTTGCCTCGGGGCCTATTGGCGCGAAATTGCAGCAATGCTGGGGGAAGCAACTGGTACCACGATTCCAGCGCAAGCCCTCCACTTCCTGCTGGGGGTCACCAAGCGATCTGCAGGGTGAAAAAAACCTTAATAAATTCTTCAATTTGGCTCTGGTATTGGCAAAGCGGAGAATTGCCGGTCCTGGAAGTCAAGCACAGCCCCCAGCATACGAGTCTGGTTAACGGACCTCCGTAAGGCACTGGTGGCGGAACACACGTCACAATCACTGAGGGCACCCCGAGCCCCTCCACAGACTAACCCCATGCAGTGGCAGGAATACCTCAAGTTTGTGGAGGACAAATTGAACGCAGCTTGCTCCTCCCAGGGATGAATGAGTTCTTCAAGGGACGCAGTACTAATACCAACAGCACACGCACTTGTGCCGATGGCCCTTCTCTATCTCCTTCTTCTTCTTTTTCTTTTTCTCTCTTTTCCTTTTCCTCGGTCTTCCCTCCCTCCTCCACCCTTTTTCCCTCCCTCACTGCCTCCTCCCCCTCCGCTGTCCCCGCTGCCCTCTATAGGGTGTATATGTAAGTGGTTACCCTGGCGCACGTAAACCCCAACGCACTTGGTATAATTAGGTCAGTTGAGATCACATGGTTTGTGTTTAATGTGAATTGTCTGGGGTGACAGCAGGGGGATACAATGAACAGAAACGTCAGTTGTTGTTTTTCTTTAAATTGCTGATTACAGAATGGACAATATAAGTGGACATGTATATGAGATCAGATATGATTTTCTCTATTTGAATGACACCGACATCTAGATAGACTGGTTCCCCACCAAGCGTCAAATGTGTAAATGTCACTGTACTGTTGTTATATAATAAAGCTGGCAGATTGTATTATGTATGAGCCTGTGAAAACATCAATAAAGACGATTAAAAAAAATATATATAAGCCACAACCTATTCGTAATGCACAGTCACTGTCTTGTTTAAAAGAAACACTATTTGCACTTAAAACTTTACTGTTTGTCTGATATGACTACAGTATTTGTATTTCATGGATGCACACACAGCCAATACATGCTGTATATTATTGAGCGTATTGTAGAGTAATTTGGGGAGCAGTAGCTTGGGTGATGTCATCAGTGATGTTATTTGAGGAGTCACCAGTGATGTCATTTAACATATCACAAGTTATGTAATAAGTGAGGTCATAAGCAGTGCATGGTGCTGAGCAAGTAGTAGTTAGCTCACAGTATTTTGGGGGGGTTTTCACCAATAATTTTTAATTCATTTCAACACCTAACTATAACGTCACTTTAGCCTTTGTTTTTTTCATTGAATTTCTGGGTTTATTTTTTAATGCTATGAAAGATCATATTACCATACCTCACTATAAAGTCTATTTAACTTTTGTTTTTTCAGTGAATGTCTAGTGTTTTTGACCTTTGACTATTTGCAGCAGGGCTTTGGCACAGGCCCACCCCCTGCGGGTGACCAACCCACTGCAGCCTTCCCTCTGTGGTCAGCCCCCTGCTCCTGCTCCACTCTCATTCAACCTCTATTCTTCATCTGCATGCCCCTGCCCCCACCTCCTACACTCTATGGTCAGCTTGCTGCCGCTGCCCCTCCTGCCTGCCCTCTGTTGTCTGTCTGCATGTCCCTGGTCCCTCCCACCTTCCCTCTGTGGCAACTTGCTGCACCTGCCCCGTCTCACCTGCTCTCCATGGTCTGTTGCCCTGCCCTGGCTCATGAAGGCCTGCCCTTTGTGGTCAGTATGCTACTGCTACTGCTGCCCCTGTTCCCCATCCTCCCTCCCTTCGTTCCCCATGTGCATGCTCCTACCCCTCCCTCCAGCCCTTCATTGGTTCATTGTGCTGACCCTGCACATGCCAGTCTGCTTGCTGTAGTCATATTGCTGCCCCGGCCCCTATTCAGCCAGCCTCTGTTGACCATCTTCCAGCCCTCTTCCCCTGCCCAGGCTGGCCTGCCTTATGTGGTCAGCTTGCTGCCCCTGCTACTGCCTCCTCACCCATGTGCATACCCCTATCCCTCCCTCCAGCCCTCCATGGTCTATTGTGCTGACCTTACACATGCCAGCCTGCTTGCTGTCGTGAGATTTATGCCCCTACCCCCCTTCTTCCAGCCGCTGTTGACCATCTGCTTGCCCCTGCCCCATTCTGCCAGTCCTCTGTGGACAGCTTGCTTCCCCTGCCCAGGCTGGCCTGCCTTATGTGGTTAGCTTGCTGCCCCTACTACTGCTTCCTCCTCCCTGCCCTCCATTCTCTGTGTGCATGCCCCTGGCCATTCCCTCTGGCCCTTCATGGTCTGCTGTGCTGCCCTGCCCATGCTGGCCTTTCCCCTGTGGTCAGCTTACTGCCCCTGCACCCCTTCCTCCCTGCCCTTCATTGTCCAAGACCATGCCCTGCCCCCTCACTCCTGCCTTGAGTGGTCTTTTTTGCTGCAACTGCCTCTCCTGCTTGCCATCTGCAGCTAGCTTGCTGCCCCTGCCCTTGTCCCCTGCCCTTTGTTGTTGAAGTCTGTGTCCCTGCCCCCTCCCTCCTGCCTTGAGTGGGGACACTCAAGGCAGGAAGGAGGGGGCCCTATGCGGTTAACCTGCTGCCCCTGGCTCAGCTCGTAACCATCCTTTGCCGAAGTCCATGCCCCTGTCTCCTTCCACCTGCCCTACGTTGTCCACTGTGCTGCCACTGCGCCTCTAGCTTTCCATGTGCTTATCTTGCTGCCCCGGCAATTCTACTCTCTGCCCTTTGTTGTCCAAGTCTATGCTCTTGCCCCTTCCTACTCTGCATGATCTGATATTCAGCCACTGCCCCTCCTGCCTGTCCTCTGTGGTTAATTTGCTGCCCTAGCCCTCTCCCTCTGCCATCTACTGTATGAGTCCATGCTCCTGCCCCTTCACTTCAGCCCTCCATGGTCCGTTGAACTTCCCCGGCTCCTCCGTCCTGCCTAGCGTGATTAGCTAGTTGCCCATGCACTTCTCCCCCTGGTCCCTTCCTCCTGCCCTTCATAGCTATTGAGCTGGCACTGCCCCTCCTGCCTGCCCTGCCTGGTCCATTGTGCTGCCACTGTCTCTCCCACCTGCCCAGCATAGTTAGATTGCTGCCTCTGTCCCTGCCCCTCCCCTCTTGCTTTCCATTTTTAGTGTCCTTGCCCCTATTTCCTCCCTCCTGCCCTCCATGTTTCATTATATGCCCCTCTCACCAGCCCTCCATGTTCCTTTTTGAAGCCACTACCCCTCCAGCCTGTCCTGCGTGGTCTGTTGTGCTCCCACTACCCCTCCTGCCTGTCCTGCATGGTCATCTTGCTGCCCCTGCTGCTCCCTGCTGTCTGAGTTCAGTCCCTACCACCTCCATTCTGCCCTTGGTGGTCCCTGTCTCCTCCCTCATACACTTTATGGCTCATTGTTCTGCTCCTCCATTGTGCTGCCACTTACCCTCCTGCGTACCATGTTTGGTCCATTCCCACCTGCCTGACACAGCCAACTTGCTGCCCCTCTCCCACCTTTCCTCCATTATCTGTGTGTGCCCCTAGCCCCTTCCTCCTGCCCTCCATGGTGCATTGTGCTTCCACTGCCCCTCCTGCCTGCCCTGCATGGTCAGCTTGCTACTCCTCCCCCTGCCCCCTCTTCCTACCCTTCGTTGTCTGTGTGCAGATCCCTGCCCCCTACCTCCTGCCTTCCATGGTTCACTGTGCTGCCACTCCCCCCACCTGCCCTGTGTGGTCCGTTGTGCTGCCACTGGCGGTCCCCTAAGACCAGCATGGTCAGCTAGTTGCCCTTGGCCCCCCCTCTGCCAGCAACTCAATTGTCTGAGTTCGTATCCTTATCCTTCCCTCCTGCCCTACATGGTCCGTTGGCATTCAACTGCCCCCTCCCTCTTGAACTCCATAGTCCGTGGTGCAGCCACTGCCCCTCCCACCTACCCTGTGTGGTCACCTTCCTACCACTGGTCTCCTCCCTCCTGCTCTCCGACGCCATGTGCCTTCCCTTGCATCCTACCCCCTGACCTCCATGGTCCATTGTGCTGTCACTCCCCTTTTGTCTGCCCTGTGTGGTCTGTTGTGCTGCCAATTCCCCAGCCACCTGTCCAGAGTGATCTATTGCTGCCCCGCCACCTCCATCCTTCACTCCATTGTACGAAACCGTACTCTACCCCATCCTCCTGCCCTCCATGAACCATTGAGCTGCCAATGCCCCTCCCTCCTGTCCTCCATGGTCTATCGTGTCGCCACAGCCTCTCTCACCCGTCCTGCATGATTGGCTTGCTGCACCTGCCCCTCTCTTCCTACCTTTCAATACCCAAGTCCATACCTCTACTCCATCTCTCATGCCCTTCGGTCTGTTTTCCTGCCTGGGCCACTCCAGTCCACTCTGCCCCTGCTGATCCGTAGTCTGTACCTTCCCCTCCCTTCCCACAGTGAACTAATAAACAACTAGAGTGCTAAGATTCTGTATTTATGACAAAATAGTGGCACTCCTGAAGTGATCTTCATGAAATCAAAACTGTAAAACCCAAAGCATTTCCTTTATAAACGAAGAGAAGGAGGGTTTTTTGTCACAGAAAATATTGTTAGTTATCTAGAAATCTAATATGAGGGCACATGTTCTGAGTTCTCAAATAGCGACAAAGGACTTTCAAACTAGTGGCTATTTTATCCAATTGATCACTTTTGGAACTACTACAAGACTGGATTGATGGACTTATATATATATTTTCACTTAAGGACTATTATAGGATAAAAATAGTGGTGTGTCAGCACCAGTTTGAACTACAGCCTTCATCCATTGAGCTCTTAAAGTGCCATTGACATTTAGCTACCACCCCTCACAGCATAAAGCATGGGGGCAATGGGACAGCCTGCTTCAGCCACTGGGTCCCTTCCACTGTGTGCCTGATCACATGTGCCCAAAAATATTTGCATTCCAGTAGCAGAGATTGTTGACCAATCGCTCCTTTAATTTCTTTTTTTTAGTTTATAATTATTATTTTTTTTGCAATTCCTGGGTAGCTAACTACAGATTGCTACCAGACTGCTTACTTGCCATGCTGTTGATTGCAGTGCACTTCATCATTTGTAGGCACTACTTCAAAGGGCAATCATCATGTAATCGTATTCAGTATCCTTATTCACTGTTTTATCACACCTATGTGGCTCCTGCTTTTAGAATCAAACACAGTGGGGGCGAGCGACGGGACGCGAAGTAAGATGGCCGCCTGAGTCGGGAGCTCCGCCGGGAGAGGAGCCCTTGACAGAAGCGACGCTTTCGTCTACATTCTGGGGGCTGAGATTTTGACATTACCAGCATTACTGATGCCCGTGGAAGCGTTTCATCTTGGGTCCAGAGCTGTGTGAGGTTCGTTGCAACCAGTTTCGTGGAGGTCATGTTCTGAGGAGAGCGCAACGTCAACTGGCCTTCAGTCAACTCAGAATCCCCGGGACTCGCATGCGCAGAGGCCGCGGTTCCTGTGGCTGCCTCCGCCCTTCTGACTGCGTCACTGCTATTCCTCTTCAATCCCAGACGAAGATTTGAGGAAATGTTGAGAGGTTTATCCATACAAATATGCCTGTGGCAATTTTGATAATCATGTGGTAGTTCCAGAATACAGTACACCATATGCAGTGAGGTGACTTTATTCATTTTACACCCTTTTTCTGTAAATTGAATGCAGATTTACAGGGAAATGTAATTCTCAATCATATTTATTATTGAAAAAGCTAACGTTTATTTTACTATAGCAAGCTTTATAGGTTAATTGGCCTATATAATGCCTGCAATTTACTTGTTAAGATATTAAATAAAATAAGGTGACTGGAACTAATAATTAACCTATACTCCTGTCAGCGGGAACGCCTATTTTCCTGAGCCTTATCGCCCAATGCTTACTGTCTTAACAAAATAAACCCAGCAGTCGAGGCTAACCTGGAAGGACAGAATTGAAAAGCTAATTTTTACATTTATATGCTTGGCTCAATAGTCTTTCTACTTGCTACTTATTTTACTGGCATTGTTGGGTTTACTACTTTCTAAGACATCATTTTGGAGCAGTAGCTTGGTAGGTCAAAACACGCACGTAGTTTTGTTACCTACTTTTGCTGATCTGGCAAAATGGAATGCCCATAACGACACCTGCTAGTCTTTGTGTGAGTGAAAAGCGAGGTGGTGTCACTATAAATTATAACAAAGGGGGAAAAAGAAAGAGACTAGGTTATTCATATAACTTCAACAGAAAGTACCCCTATATATAAATCTATGAATCTTAACAGGACGGCGAAGGAGTTTGTCCGTAAGATATTAAACGCAGCTGAGTAAGAACAGTGTAAATTGCCAGATACCACTTTTACATTGCTGCGGAATTTTGGTTCAGGGTCCAGGTTGAATGTCAAACAATAAGCATGGCAGTAAACCCTCCACACCACTCTTCTTTGCTGAAGTTCTCAAACAGTCAAGCAGCATGCCCACGAAAGGGAATACTCCCTCCACAAAAGAGTCACCTCAGAATGCCACTACCTCCACACAAGGTGACACAATTAATCGCATCCTACAGGAAATTTCAACTGTCATTCGACGTCCGGAAGATATGGACGCTAATATATCATCTCTGACAGCTGAAGCCAAAACGATCAGGACAGAAATTGTGGGATTCCATACGAAAACTGAAGGATTAGTTCTACGACTAACAGCGGTGGAGAGTCGTCTTGACTCAGTACAAAACAAAGATCAAGAACTTCTTTTCTTTCGCAGCAAGTTAGTTGACTTGGAAGACCTTAGTAGAAGAGATAATGTTCGCTTCTTTGGATTTCCGGAGAACATCGAAGGTCAAAATACTAGAATGTTTTAACGTGATAGCCTTCCGAAATTAGTCGGCATTACTTTTGATCCTCCATTAGAAATACAGAGAGCACATCGCATCGGCCCTCCACGTAAAGATCCTACAGCCCGACCGAGACCCCTCATTGCTTGTTTCTTGAGGCATGAGCAAGCAAGACAACTACTATCTGCAGCACGCTCGCAAGGTTCATTCTTACATGACGGTCATGTCATCCATTTGGCTGCCGACTTCTCCAAAAAGACTAATGAACGACGCAGAGCATTTCTTTTAATTAGACCTCAACTAAACTAAGACAAATGGACATCAAGTACGGCTTATATGAACCAGCTCGTTTCGCATCACCAAAAATGGAGACTCTAAAGATTTTTATGATCCGGCAGATCTGCAACAATTCTTGGATCATATGAAAATACAAGATATGGACACACAATGTACTTCAACTGATCAAACTCATACAAGCCTGAGTCTCTCACAACAAGTTCTAGACAATAAACGACGTAACGTAAATAATCCACGGCACAGAGGAAGAGACTTTGAAAGATCCGCTCGTACACAAGATGATAAATCCTCAGCGATACATACTGTCTCTACCTTTACCCAAGAGCAACATAGAGATAAATCTCGTTCTCCTCTTAAGTCTACCTCAGATGCGGATTGACAACAGTAGTCTATCAAAATACAGTTGATAACCATAATTCATCTCACTCTTATAAACTAAGATAAGCATTGTGTTAATAACCTACACTCCTATTGTTAGAGTACAGTTGATTATTGAGTTCAAGATATACAATAGAAGGTACTCAAGTTCTGGGTAATTGAATGATATCTCTAATGTATTACATTATATTATAATATATTATCTTATATTATAGGATGGTATACTATGTCATTATATAATATTATTGAGTATTCTATTTAGCATATTTATTATATTTATCCAAATAATTTTTAATTTTTGGTTTACAAGTGATAAATATTACTTTTACTCTTGTTATATAAAACATTTATTGTATTTGCAAAATAACATACCCAATATAGTCCCCTTTCATATTATATATATAACTATGTTTCATGTCTTTTAAATAGATATGATTTATTATTATAGTTTTCATTCATACATCATAGCAAAGTATATATTTTCTCGGATTTGCCCTATTCATTATCCTTTTGTCGGGGCTCCTTTCTGCGGTGGTGCTCTAGGGGAGCTAGACTCGTGGTTAACAGTTGAGTATTTTTAGTGCTTCATTTATTACGCAGCAATATACACATTCTACTCACACTTTCTTTCGTAACCCTAACACATCTGCAAATTTCTTATTCTAACACTTTTGATACCTGTTGTCTATCTGGTTATTCATATCTTTGTTAGAAGTCAGGGACCCTTTTTTCCTATCCCTTTCTCTCCCATATCTTTTCCCATTCTTTTATTTTATTTTCTCAGTATACCTTCCTTATTTCTAAAGATCTACAGCACTGCTGTTGAAGTTTACCCGAATCCATTTGTCCCCCCTTAGACATGCCCAGTACGACAAACTCACACCCCTTATGTGTATTAACATGGAATGTACATGCTCTCACACATTACATAAAAAGGAAAAAAGTACTCTCCTATCTTCAGTCAAAAAGGGCAGATGTGGCATTAATTCAGGAGACACATCTAGACGCATTGGAATCTGAAAAATTATGTAGAGCTTGGGTGGGTAAGGTGATACATAGCAGTGTACAGAAGGGGGAATCTACAGACACAGGTCCCATTTGCAAGTGTGGAGTAGCAATCCTGATTTGCAAATCTCTTCAAGTCACGATATCAAAGACATGGACAGACCCTGATGGTCGTTATGTGTTCGCCAAGTTGCGTATAGGGGACACTTATATTTGTGTAGGATCAATTTATGCTCCAACAGGAACAAAAAAATCATTCTTCCTTCTTCTGAATCGCTTGCTAACAGAAATAGGTGCTTTGCTATACCTCATAGGTGGCGATTGGATATAGTGAGAGACCCCATTTTAGATAAAACAGGTTCTTTAGACAAAAATAATGCTGCAGACAGAGCACTAATGGATGATATATTGGCAGATAACGGACTAGTTGATCATTGGCGTCTTTCTCATCCATCTGATACAGAATAAACATTATCCTCTCCTACTCATGGTACACTATCTCGCCTTGATTATTTTTTAGTGTCTCAAAAGATGGTCCAATTGATTCAAGAATCCTGCATTTTAGAGGCAGCATTGTCCGATCACTCCCCGGTTTCCTTAGCCCTGGAAACTGTAATACCTAGACCAGGACGCAAACCTTGGTGCATGAATATTCAGCGTCATAAATCTCCTGAGGGTAAATCTCAACTAAAAACTTACTTTCAAGATTACCTTTCCGCAAACCAGAGATCTGTGGTTTCAGACAGAATTATATGGGCCGCGGCTAAAGCTACTATTAGAGGTCAACTAATGCATGAGGCAGCAATAGCTAATAGACGGAATGCTGCACGTCAAAAAGAGCTAGAGCAGGAAATACAATCTTACACTCGTCTATACACAATAACGCCCACTCTACAAAACCGCAAATCATTAGAAAAAGCCCGAATGGCATTAAATAGCCTCTTTATGTCCAAAGCGGATTTTGCTCTCCAAAGAATGAAGGGGAGACACTATGCACAAGGAGAAAAGGCAGGCAGATTGCTTGCAGCACAATTACGACAAAGGGAAGCAGCTATGGCCATACCAGCCATTAAATCATCTCAAAGTAGCATACTTACACGGCCACAAGATATAGTGAATGAATTTGCCTCTTTTTACAAATCTCTCTATACACCAGGGACACAAATAGATTCGGAAAGGTTGACTGACTTTCTTTCGAAGGTGGATCTCCCCCGTCTTTCTGACGAGCGTAGAGTTTTTCTTGAGGGAGAGATTAATAGAGAAGAGATTTCTCATGCGATATGCAACTTACCTTATCATAAGGCCCCTGGGGAAGATGGTTTCCCAGCCAAATTTTATCGATGGTCTGGGCATAATGTTATAGACTCTCTACATGCTGCATTTCAAGAAGCGGATCGTGACACCTCCTTAGGTCCCCTCTCTAACAAAGCAATAATAGCCGTACTCCCTAAACCCGGGAAAGACCCGTAGATTTGTGCCAGTTATCGTCCTATTTCACTTTTAAATTGTGATATTAAAATATTTACCAGTATTCTAGCTTCCCGTCTCAAGAAAGTATTACCTTCCCTAATACATCCAACTCAAGTAGGGTTTGTCCCAGGACGTTCATCCAGGAATCATTTACGTACTTTGGCCCACACACTATGGTCTGCTAAAAACCTTTCACAAGATGCATTAGCCTTATCATTAGATGCCGAAAAGGCATTTGATCGTATTGAGTGGGAATACTTTTTCAAAGTATTGGAACGTTTTGGACTGGGGGTTCAGTTCATAGCTAAAATACGACTATTGTATGACAACCCTTTTGCCCAAGTAAACTGTGGAGGTTTTTTATCCGATCCATTCCCAATCCAAAGAGGAACTCGCCAGAGGTGCCCTTTTTCTCCACTTCTATTCCTTTTAGCCATGGAACCTCTGGCAGCCACATTCGCCAATCAGATGAAGTCAGGGGCATACATCTCCCTACGGGTGAATCCAAACTTTACTTGTATGCTGACGACATACTACTTACTCTTACTAATCTCTCTCGCTCTCTGCCTTCTTTACTTCTAATCATAGACACCTTTTCCTCCTTCTCAGGTTATAAAATAAATTGGGACAAAAGTAAAGCATTACCTATCTCTGATGGAACCACGAAAACAGCTATACATGGATTCCCTTTTCATTGGCAGTCTTCACGCCTTAAATATCTGGAGATTCTGGTAAACAAAGGTATGGAAGGTATGGTTACAGATAACCTGAATTGCACAAATGCAGCGTGACTTTGAAAAATGGAAAATTTTAAATCTCTCCATGTGGGGTAGAGTTCAAGCTGTTAAAATGGTCACTCTCCCACGATTCTTATACACTTTAGGTATGCTTCTTCTTTACATTCCCTTGTCCACATTGTGACTTATAGACTCTAAGATAAAAACCTTTATATGGGGTTCAGCAAACCCTCACTTAGCAGTGGCAAAACTAAGAGCTCATCACTCTTATGGGGGAATGAGTCTCCCATCAATTGAACACTACGCTTTGGCATTACAAATATCTCAATTATCATATATGCTGCCGGGAATTTCTGATGTTCCACAATGGGTACATATAGAGCGACACCTCTTATCCTCAGACCCAGGTATTTCCGCCTTATATGGTACAGGAAATAGTCGCCAGAATCCCAAAAACCCAATTTTATCAGCTATGCACAAATCCTGGCAAAGGGCACATCGATTATTAGGCTTAAGTCCAAATATTCATGAAAAAGCGCCTATATGGGATAACACCAGCGTTCGCATCAATAGAGAAACATTATCATGGCCCTTATGGAAGTCAGCAGGCATTCAAACTCTAGATCAAAGTTTTCATAATGGTGATTTTAAACCATTTACACACTTAAGAGAAGAATTTGATCTTCCAATGCATCAATCCTCGAAATATTCTCAGCTTCAACAATGCTTGAAAAAGCAACTGATCTGTCCCATGGGGTACTTCAAAACTCGCAAGTATTATCATATTTAATTACGTGGGGCAAACATAAAGGAGTGATATCTGGTCTTTATAAAACTCTTACACTATACATTTACTCTCAACCTCTTTCCCATACACTACAATTCAAATGGCAATCCCGGCTTTCAATGTCCTATACTGCAGGGGAATGGGAGGAGCTGATGGAAGAATTAGACAAGGGAGCTCGTGAAGCTAGATTAAAATTCTGCCTCTTCAAAATCCTGCATGACTGGCATTGGTCTGCGGTAAAACTGCAGAAAGCTGGGCTACTTTCCCATGCTAATTGCTGGAGATGCTCTAGCACCAGTTGCGACACAACTCATATTATATGTGAATGTCCAATGATACAACCTTTCTGGATATATGTGGGTAAAGTTTTACACTCAACAATGCCTATAGGCCTTCTATTAACCTCTAGTAATATTCTTCTCCATGACTTACGACTTTCTCCAAAGATCTCTAAGCCACAACACCATCTTTTCCATACAGCACTGGCCACAGCAAAAATATGCATAATACGACATTGGAAATCTTCATCCCCCCCTTCACAAGAAGAATGGTTGACAACGATGATACACACAGCATCGCATGAGAGAATAATTTATAATCTTCAAAATCAGACTGACATGTTTCTTCAAGTCTGGTCACCTTTCTTGAATATGAAGAGTGATTCTGATATTGATAATCGTATTTCCACAACAAATACTCCTATCCCTTGATCTAACATTGTCTTCTTTAGTATTATTATTTTTCTCATCCTTCCCATCCCCTCTGGCTCCCCTTTCCCTTTAACTTTATTTCATTCCATCTTATTATATCTTATAATATTTCACCCCTTTTCTATTCTTTTTTATCTTACTTTTCTCCACTATCTATATAAAATATTGTATTCTAACTCATTCATTCTATAATTATGATTCTCTTTATTTTATTTCATCACTACAATGTATTTATCCAAGAATCATAAAACGATTTATCATATCATACTATTGTTTGATTATGACTATAATGGTTCAATTCATGTATTTATTAAATTATATTGTGATTTACTTCTTACTTCTATGCACTTGTTCTTCTTCTTTATTTTATACTCTTCTCAACTATTTAACTATTTATTTATTTAAATATCCAGCTATTTATTGATATATTTCATTTTGTTACAAATAGTATTTGCTACATGTATTTCCTCTTCTCATTTTAATGTACCTACTTATCCATTATGAAATATTAGATGTTATTACTATTATTGTTCTTGTGATGAAATTTTACAAAATGTTAATAAAAAATTACAACACAGAATCAACACAGTGGCCAGCTTCTTGGGGTAGTACAACAATGATACAATATGTACAGTGAAATTCCAAGACGGCTGCTCGGTTGTTTACAGAGTGACCATCTTGGAATGGTTTTGAGCACACTTACCTCTCCGACATGGCCACTGTGTTTTTCAAACACAGTGGCCATTTTGGAATTGCAAAACAATGATAAAGTATACAGAATATAATTACAAAAATGGTTCTCCACCACAGTTGTTTATTTTTTCACTTATTTTTCTTTGCACGCATTTGCCCCCACCTTAGATAATGCTGCACAAACAAATGATGGACAGAATGCTGAACAAATCAAACATTCACCCCCAGTCAAGAGATCTGGGTTATATCCACTGTTCTTTTGTTCACCATGCCACCCCAGTTTGGACACAGCCATATGCAAACCAGTCTTGACGCTGCTCCTCATGAGAACAGTCCAACCCGAAATGTCAAGTTCTCCCTGGACCGTAAACAAGCATCTTTGGACCGGTTTCAGGGTATCACCCCTCATCAGCCAAGCTAGCTTGAATCCAGTGTCACAGCGATCCAGGGACCCACATCTGGGTATGTCCATCCCTCGTAGGGGGAAAAATGCTGCACAAACAAATGAGGGACTAAATGCTGAACAAATCAAACATTCACTACCAGTCCCAGATCTGCAAAGAAAATTTAAAACATTGAAGGCTTGCCAAGTCTTAGAAGCGGTGGTCGGTTATTCTCATATAATGCTGCCAAACTCTGGAACTCCCTTCCTCTTCAGCTACGAAGGGAATCCACTCACACGCCCTTCCGCAAGCTGCTGAAAACATGGCTCTTTCCTAAGTGATTCTCTGTAGCCTCAGTTATTCCCTAGCGCTGGGATGCCTACGGGTAGCTACGCGTTCTATAAGTGCTGCTTCATTCATTCATTCATTCAAGTCCTGGCCAATGCTTGCTAATCAGTGTACCTTCACCCACTCACAGTCCTGTTTTGCTTACCTAAGTGAAACTGAGGTGCAACAACAAAGGCATTCAAGGAATCAGGAATTGTGGGATTTCGCCCAGGTACATTTTGATTTACTCAAATGGAAACTCTGCAAATATAGTGGAATTTCTATTTAACCTGATCTGTTCATTAGTGCGGGTTTATGGGTTTTTCCCAGTGGTTCCACCTGTAACGTTGGTGTACACCAACATGCTCCTATTTATTGAAAAGTTAACAACAAGTACTTTCTCACCCCGACTACACTTGTAAAATAACACTTGCTAATAGAAAAAGTAAATGCATATACACTGTGAGAATGGGAGGGTTATGCAGTAAAAAATCATTCAGTGTGGATTAAGAACAATGTAACATTGTAATTGCATGTTTTCTGCATGTGACTATGTATACTTGTAGATTTCCATATAGATAAATGATTACGCACGTCAGCTCTCTGGAGAATCAACAAAAGTCTCCGATTCTCAGGAGTAGTCCCAGAATGCTTTCTGAATTCCATAAAATCCAGAAACATACTCAAAATGTAATTGCAGGCCTAAGGGAGTAATTGTCTGTTTTCTCAGCAGAGTGTGTGGCTGGGACCCCTAGAGTCAAACGCCAAAAACTTATCTTCTGCAACTAGCTGGAGTAGATAGAAACCATCAGTACCAGGTCTACCGAAATGACCACCTGGAGTTTAAAAAATGCTAATGCTTCCATAAGGATCTTAACATGTTCTGAAAGCATCCTGTATTTTTGGGGAGAGTTGATCTACAACTGCAACTCAACAGAAAGCAAGGTTTTATAACAACAGTTTTTATAGACTCAGGTTGAGGTTGCATGTAGAAAGAATTGAGTCTATAACTAAAAATCATAGCTCCTAATCAATTGAGCCAGTACACGTTGAAATCTCCAACCACACCTGGACCCTACAGTTGTGGATAATTGTTTGGCAGTGGATTTTTCACAGTTATTAGTTTATGGTAGGGGCAGGCCCTTGTGTTCACATTGGAGCACCATGGCACTTGGCATTGCCATTGTGATGAACACCTGAAAAGTCAAGATCCATCCTAGCTTTGTGTGTATTTACAAACTTTATGGCAATATCGTGGCATGTAGCATTGCAATTGTGATGAGCACCCACAAAGCCAACGTCGTACCTTTATGACTATTCACAAAATTTCCCAATGCCTCTTCCAACACTTATTATAATCCTAAACTTGCACCTACTTCAAGTAGGCATAATGACACAATAAGTGAAGAAAAGTGCACTAACAACCCCAATTTTTTATTGGGTTAGGGAAAGGGAATTCACCACATGTGAAGGTAGCAAGGAAAAACAAATGAATGTGAAAGTGCATGTTTATCATAGAACCTTTACCAGCAGATTGTTTGCTATATAGGGTAAGAGGTGACTGGAGCATTCCAGAGAAACATGAAAAATTACCTTAGTCCCTACTGCATATCAGGGAGAGTGGTGAATATGGCTGGACATTTTTTTTTAAATTTCATTCTGTGGTAAGCGGAAGCCAGTCTAAGGGGAAATGCTCTTTTTTGGGGGTTTAGCTTCTCCTTACTATGCACTTAAAAAGCAAGCATTGACAATGCCAATAGGTCTCGCTTTAATGTATGGCGCCCTGAACGCTCACAGGCACACAGCTCACCCTGTGCTCGCGTGGGCAGAGACTTTTTCTTCTGGTGTACTGGGAATAGTAGCAAGAACCAAGAGTGTGCCTGCTCTGGTTAGATAGAACATGGGCACAAACTAAAAGGACATGAGAAGAGGACCACAGCATGTGAGAGGACGTGCAGAGCTTACCCCAAGAGCTGAGGCACTCAGGACAAGTGCCAGCAAGTGTCTTGTGCACTATGCAAGGGGGTTTTAAGAAAGCTGTATATTCACTGCTAAACTGTGGAGTATGTCCAGGTGCGTTATAACAGAAGTGTGGTGAGGTAAGGTACGTAACAGATAAGCAGCTGCATTATATACAATCTGACGGTGAAAGATATGTCCGTAAGCCAAGCAAAACTTAATTCCTGTAATCCAAATAGGTCAAGATAGCTGCCTGGATCACCAACCTTCTCCTGTAAACGCCTTTCCCTTAAGCAATATAAAAGGCAGTAACATGTACCAGTGAACTTAGCGACATGCGAGGTAAGGGCCGTGTTGAGAGTAACACCAATACTTTTTGTCATAGTAGCAGGGGCTGGGAGTGGGCCAAAAGCCAGTGACTATCAAATGGAAGTCCAGGACTCAGGATGATTCCCTTGAAGTAAAACCTCAGTTTTTTCAGCATTCAAATTCAAAAGATTAATAGTCATTAACATGTGACGGTATCAACACATTCCCGGAGTTTAAGGGGAATGGCAAAATTTCCACCACTCTGTTGTATCAGGTATAGAATATCAACTGCGCAATAAAAAAAAAAGTAAAGCTATAAGAATGATTTAAAGCAACTAAAGAGGTTAAATAAACGCTAAAGAATTCCAGATAGTGCAGAATAATTCTTAAATAATTGATATCAAGTGTAGTACTTTTAAAAAGAAAAAGTATTTTAATTCACACACAGCTACCTACTAAACATACAATTACACATGGACACAATGAAATTGACCACTCTGGTCTCACCGGAACTAGAGATCTGTGCCTGAAGGTTTCTTATTGTTAAACAATGTAAAGCTATTCCCTATGCTGTTCCTCGCATGATTTTCTCCAGTCCTACTTGTCACATAGTTATCAATGTAAAGCACTTTACTCTTGCAATTCTCAGTAAGTTTACAATGTAAGCCCTTTTTTTAATTTAAAATAGCACTTACAAATTGGGACCCATCCTTTAGGGGCCTTGGAGTTTAAATAGTGTGCAAATCACTAAAGACATAGCACAGAGAACTAACCCTGTAATTGTGGTCTTCTCCCCTTGTCTGTTAGGTACCATGTAGCAATTTTCCCACCAGTAAGCCTTAATCTTTAGACCCAGCATTGCTCCTATTCAGGGCTACTAGAAAACATGTGTGTTTTCGCAACCAAAAATGTTAACCCTTCAGGCTTTGTCCGGTCTTTCAACATGTAGAATGAGACAGCTACTATCTTTGTTACCGCATTTAATAATCAATAAAGCAAGCTTTATACATCAAAATAAACCTGACTATGTAGTCTCAGCCTAGAGAGATCAACAAACTCATGCATTAAAATGACCCTTAAATCTCCTTCTGATGACAGCAAGCATTTTCCAGTGCTAGTCCAAGAAAGGAGACATATGTATTAAGCCCCTTCCTATTGTATTTATTAGAAAGTTCACAATGTAAATCCCTTTCCTATTGTATTTATCAAATAATTTAAAATGTGCAGCCCCTTCCTATGATGTTTGTCTTGGAGTTCATAATCAAAACCCCATTCCTATTGAATTTTGCAGATACTTCCCTATATGAGACCACTTACTGCTGTATGTGTCAGAGTTTTCCATTTAAAGCCCATTACTACTATATCTGTCAGACAGTTCACAATCTAAAGCTCTTTTCTATGGTATTTATCATATAGTTCACATTGTAAAACCCCTTTCTATTGTTTTATCCGAGTTAACAACACCCTCCTTATTGAATTTGTCAGAGTATGCATTGAAAAAAACCCTTTCTATTGTATTTGCCATAGAGTTCACAATGTAAACCTCCTCCATATGGTGCTTGGCACGGAGTTCATAGTGTAAAATCAATTCTTATTGTATTTATCACGATTGCATCTGAGGAATCCAATTTGGGATGTAAAAGGCCAGCCAATCATTATTGGGCCCAGTTCGTGCCAATGGGCGGTCTTTCTTCTTTGATGTCCAGGACTCTTTGTACTTTGGTCCCTCAAGCTGGAGAACAAGTATGTCATTTAGCAATTAAATCTCATGGTAATGTGGAGAAGCAGTTCAGGGCTGATTAAGGGTGGTGATGTGGCTAGAAAATTCAAATTCAGCAACTCTCAAAAATAAAAATGGCTCAATATCCAACATATGCTTCCTTAAAAAGAAAAAAGTATATGAACATACAACTAAATACTATGCACAAAAATACAAATGTTTAAAGAATTCAAGTATAATTGTAAATTGAAAGCCCTCAAAAAATGTGTTTTACAAAAGTGCAGAGTGCAAATCAAGTGCCCCAAAGAAATATCACAGGGGCAACTAACCCCGTACATCTAATCAGTTCCTGTTACCTCTGTGGTACTAGGTTACAATTTGCTCGCTAACAGGTTCTAACCCCAATAATCAGCAAAGCCCATATATGGGCCACTTTCAACACATAAAGCTCTTCATGTTCAGCAAGGTTAGACCTACAGGCTTTGTCAAGTAATTTACACAGTAAAATGAGATGCTTACTGCCTTTGTCACAACAATACATTGAGACTATTGGCTTTGACATACACATGACCAAGTGGTTTCTGCCTAGAGAGACCAAGCAAATATTTTATACAGACCCCAAGTATACATTGGCATGTAACATAAATTCTCCATCTAAGATGCCAAACATATACTCTGGCCACACCTAAATAGGGACCACTGTACTAACCCCCTTATTATTGCATCTGTTAGAGATTTCACAGTGGAAAAACCCCTCTGTTGGGATGGGCATGCACCCTGACTGGTGCAAAGTAATGTTCCCACGCCTGAGTGGTCGACAGCATGTATATGGTATCTTGGGTTTTGATTATGGCCTAGCCTCTCACTAATCTAGTGTGTGCACATAGACCTCGGCATGTCCCTTGACATGTGTGGGGTCCTGAACCTGAAATACTGTCCCTACCATAGGTTTAGTACAAAGAAGGGTGGTGACAATGTCCTGTGTTGTGTGAATCCTTAGTTGTGACCAGAGCTTTTTATCTGTGTCACTGGAGTGGAGCCCCACTGGCCCACTCATTTAAAGTTCCACTTCTAAGTCCTAACCCAGGTCCTAGAGCTGACACCCAACGTATATGTTGTGCATGTTTCAGTATGTGGCCTGCATGATACATGCATTGTGTGTATGAGTGAACCAGAGTTATGGAGCCCGGAGGGATCCATTTTGGATGTCCATGGCCTAGCCTTGTGCACAAGGTGAAGGTGATGTTGTTTTCCCAGACAATGGAAGTGCACTACTGAAATTACTGAAAATGCTGGGAGGAATACTAGACACTGAACTAGGGAGAGACGAGACTCTTTAGAAATGTATTTAGGCCTTTTGCTGAGAGGAGCTGCTGATTAGGCTTCCTGTATCACTGCCACTTGGCGGAGGTAAAGGGTGGGACTACAGTCTCTGCTGTTCAAGGTGAAAGCGACCCTTTATGAGGCCAGCCTTTTGTCTGTCCCCTGATCACTCTTCAGTGTTTCTGTTGACAGCCAGGTACAGATGCTCACACCTCTCTGTTTCCCTATTGCTCTATGATCCAGGCTGGAGACTACCCTGTGAGGAGCATCGCCTTATAAAGAGGCTGTGTCTGCATACCTGGAGTGGACACTTGAAAGAACAATCACCCTAAACTGGTTCTGAGATTGTAGACAGGGGATCCTACTCTTATTTTACTAAGGGCCTTTGTGGCAATGACTTTATATGTGCACTTTACAGTTTCTTTATTGTATGTTTTGAATTTGTGTAATAAATCCTTATACATTTTCTAATTCTGCCCTAGAACGTATTTATTGTGTATGTCCTTAATTAATTGATTGACTGTTTTTTTGATAAGTTGATTTGAACTTTATCTTGTGACACATTTCCTCATAAAAGTGAGGATTAACACCATCCTCATCCACCCACGTGTGGATGTGTTATTGAGATTTTTCTTGGGGTGTGAGAATTTAGGGGTACCCAGCTCCCCCAAGTGTTAAAGGCTGTATTCAGAGTTTCGAGCGCATAGCACCTCACTAAGTCAGCCTGGAGTATGGTCCAGCTTGCATTAGATACAAGTGTTAAAAGTGGCACTTGGCCCCAAGATTGAGGGTCACCTGAGGTAAAATGGTAAGGCAGAATAATAAACAAGATCAAAAATATTTAAAGTCTCAAATGACCAGCAAAATCAGAAAGAAATCAGGCAGCATACTTAGCATCATTGGAAATTCATCTGGCTCACCCACAAATTAGAGGGTTTATATAAGAAATCTTCCCATAGAATATAATAGAAACTGCAGGTTCATCGTGGTGTGAGCGAAAAAATACATTTACAGCAAAATAGAACATAGATTTTTTTTAAAGCTTTATTTATCGTTTTAACAACAAGTACATACAATGAAGCCAAGAACTAAAAATATGAAACAACATTTACATGTGAGGTAAGCAGGTTACCTTGGAGAGAAAATGATAAAGAAATAAATAAGAGACAAAAAAAGGAAGAGAAATTATAGAGACAAGGTACATTTCAAAGGCAGAATAATACATCGGGCATCATAGAGCAGAGTGTCTTATACAGCATTTGTCAAATAACAAGTGTTTAACCTGTTATTTCATCGCTTGTAGGACAATCCACAGACACAAATAGTCCCACAGTGGTTGCCAGATGTCCTTAGGCTTGGATGTAACTGGCTGCAGAGAAGCGTACAATTCAGAGTTAGTATCACGATAGGACAGGTTTTCAGCCAGGCTGCAACCGTTGGGGGGTGCAGGCACCCCAGTGAAGTGAGATTTGCCATTTGGTTAGAAGTAAAGCAATAGCAGTAAAACAACGGTAACGGCTTGGGTACCCCAATAAAGCCATCAGGGGGTCGGGTGAAAGTGGTTGTCCAACCATGAGAAACAACGTGGAATATATGTCAAAAGGATGCTATCACCGCACAGGTCCATGCCAAGTGGAGGAAATCCGCACGGTCCGCCTGGCACTTAGGGCAGCATTGGAATCTAGTAGGGTCAAATTTCGCCAGTGCATCAGGGATAGTGTAGGTCCTGTGGAGATACTTATAATGCAGCAGTTTATGATGGTGGTTGCCGGAAATGAGTTTATTCTGCATACAGCAGTAATATCAAGTCTTATCCAAAATAGAGATGCCCAGGTCATGTTCCTATGCAGCCCTGGCTCCCTCCACACCAGTGGGCTTCAGTTGTAAGGAAGTGTGAGCTAATTTAGAAACAAGATGGCTGTTGTCTGGGTAAGCGATTACCAATGTGATTGGTGGAAAATCTTTAGGTTCAGTCAGATAGGCGGGTAATACACCCCACAGAGTACTGTGTAAATGATGGAATGTAAACCTCCCCATAGTCCGCAACTGTACCCCCCCTTAGCCATAGTGGAACTGGATTTTAATACACCATTTGTAAACAGGTCGCCTGCGACCCGTAAGTTATGTGCATAAAGATATCGCTGCACCAGCTGTTCAAGAGGGAGTGGGAGCCAAGGGTTCTTTATAAATGGAAGATGTGGGGAATAAAGAGTATCCCCACTGAGGTAGCGCAGCAGTTTAAATCATGCCAACTAGTAGTAGCAAGTGTTTGCATGGTATTGGGGTCATGCGGGGGACCTTGTGGCAATGTGGTGGTAAGTGGGAGATGAGGTAGTTGCGTCCCTTCAGGTTCAAGAAATGGCAAAAAGGCATCAGCGTGATGCCAGTAGTAAGCATAATGGGCCTGGGCTATGTAGAAATGAAGTTGGAAGTCAGGGATTCCAAAGCCACTGCGTTCATAGGGGAGAGGGAGGACATCCCAACAGATGCGAGGTCGGGAAATGGCCCATATTAGTGGAATGAGTAGCTCACGCAGGGAGGTGAAAAAACTGCCAGTGAAGGCAATGGAAATATTTTTTAAAAAAATAAAGAAAGCGAGGAAGCACAATCATTTTAATGATGGCTATGCACCCAGCCATGCGCAATGGGATATTTATACAGCGTTCCTCTTGCTTCTGGAGTTTTTCCACAGCAGGTCCATAGTTGCGACAAATTACTTCTGAGCAATCTCTATGAACATGGGTGCCTAAATACTTGATGGAGTCCCTGCACCACTGTAGGGGAAATTCAAGATCAAAATGCATTGTGGAGTCTGTAGGCGGGAATAATTCAAATTTACTCCAGTTAATATGCAGACCACAAAAGATGCTGAACCCCTGCACCTCCCGAACAAGTGGAGGCATTATATCGTCTGCGTAAAGGGAAGCTAGTAGTGTCCCACACGGAAATCTAAGGTCCCTGTGGAGATGTTTCTCCTGTAAGTGATGGACTAAAGGGTCCATGGCAATTATAAACAAAAGAGGTGAGAGTGGGCAGCCTTGGCAGGTACCACGCGCTAAGGGGAAAGGCTCTGTGAGTGTACCATTGAGCAATAGATGGGCCAAGGGATTCTTGGTATAACAGGCAAATGAAATTATGGAAGCCGTTAGGCATGCCCAATTTTGTTAAATTGGCGTGAAGAAAGAACTATTCAAGTGAATTGAATGCCTTTTCGGCATCTAGCAGATCGACTGCCCATGGGGTGGTAGGGGAAATTTGTTTGATCACTGAAAAAAGGGTACGGGGATTAATTGAAGTGGAACGGTGCGGTATGAAATCGGACTGCATAGGAGAAATTATGCGGTTCATTAATAGAGAAAGGCGGATGGCTAATACTTTGGCCAGTGATTTAGTATCATGATTTATAAGTGACAATGGCTGATATGAAGAGCAGTTATAAGGAGGTTTGTTGGGTTTGAGCAACAATGTAATGACAGCTTCCCGTAACGTGGGAGGGAGGGAGCCACGGTCAAGAGATTCAGCATACATCTTCAACAAATGAGGGACCAAAAGCGGTTTGCAAGCTTTATAAAAGTCACCTGTGAACCCGTCCAGACCCAGAGCCTTGGAGCCACTTAAATCATCTATGGCCTGTGAGAGTTCCTCACATGTTATGGGGGAGGTGAGAAATTGCTGTTGGCCGGTGTCGAGCCAAACCATAGTGATTTCAGATAAATAACCGACCAATGCATCCTCGCTGTTCCTGCCAGAATGGTAGTGCTGTCAGTGACGTCAGTGCCATTGGGCCGCGGCAAGTGAGTCACATATGAGGCATGATAAGGGGGACACAGCAAATGAGCCAGTGTTGGAGCAGGACGTTCACCTTCATCATACCTGCACGCTCTAGCATACTTCCCCAATAAGCAACTTCTCGTTTGGCGAGGTCATGAAACTCGTGCAGCAATTTTGACCTATCGTGGAGATGATGTGCGTGCGGTGAGTCTCTATCATCGGAGTCCAATGCACGAAGCTTGTCCTCTACCTTGGCAAGATCATTGCTAATACTGTGGAAAACTCCTGCATGTTTCGAGATACAAAATCCTCTTATATAGACCTTAAAGGCCTCCCACTGGGTAGACTGTTTCTCAATGGAGCCAATGTTGGTGGAGATAAAATTCAATGATAGACTTCTGGACTTTCGAGCGAAAGACTGCGTCAGGAAAACGCCAGTGACAGACCATGGGGACATGCATGGTAATATGTAGCGTGACTGATACAAGGACATGGTCCGAAAGTGTGCAGAGGAAGTTTGCGATAATGTGTAGCCACAAAAGAACACTTTTGGACATATATACCAGTGGTCGATGCGGGGCAGAATAGAAAGCATAATCACTTTGATGTGGAAATTTATGTCACCATGCGTCTGACAAATGGAATGTGTCAGGAAGATGTCTGCAGGGAATGACGTTTAATGACAACTGTGGAGCCAGAGGAGTCAAGTTCAGGTTGGCAGGTAACATTTAGCTCCGCCCCAGTATAATATAGTCAGCCTGGTATTGGCTTATCTGTGAGGATCGGTCAGTAAAGAAGTCAGGGGAGTCAGTGTTTGGTGCATACACATTAAGAAGGAGCAGGGTCCGACCCTCCAACTCCCCCATCACAATCAAGTATTGACCAGCGAGGTCAGAGGTAATTTCTATCATCTTGAAGGGGACACCACTATGTATCAAGATGCACGCCCCACTTGAATAGGAACTATAATGAGAGAAATAGCGGTGGGAAGCCCATGAGGAAGCATAATTGCAGTCTGGTCTGGGCGCTAGGTGTGTTCTTGAAGGAAGGCCAGCTGTACCCCATGTCGACGTAAGTAAGCAAGGACCTGTTTCCCTTTTCAGGGATTGTACAAACCTTTGATGTTCCATGTCACGCAATAGAGTTGAAACACTGAGGGCCTGATTACAACTTTGGTGGTGCGGTGCTGGGTCTGCCCCAGTGCCACACCGCCAAAGCCGTGGTCAGACCACCCGCCAGATTAGGAGTTTCCTGCTGTCTGGCGGTCTGTTTTTGTGCATTCCCACGGTGGTGCCTCAGAAAATGGGCACCGCAATGGGAATGCCAAAAACAGCTTCTGCACAACATGGACTGATGCATGCATCTCCTTGTGGTGGAGGCACAGGGGGCCCTGCAGGGGCCCCTTTGTTTCCTCTCCGCCACAGAGTTGATGGAGGAGGAGCCTCCATGACACCGCTTGTGGAGAGGAAACTCGTAACATGCTTGGCGGGGCCGCGGGGGTCCCGTCAAGCATATTGCGGCCTCCTGATCACTGCAACAATGTCAGGGAATGGCGGTTCCCCAGCGGCTGCAGCGGACTGTGGCGGTCCGACCCCCCGAATCGTAATAGGGCAGTCAGGAGACTGCCCCTGCTGCACCCCCTTGAGTCTCTAGTAATGTGTAAAGGTGTGATATCTGAGAATGGTATAATATAAAAGCAAAGGTTTTAAAGGTAGACCTCGAACATACCACAGCAATGAAAAGGCTTCATCAAGCAAAAGAACAAGAACACAAACAACCGTTACCCCACCCACTCTAGCCAAAACAGTAGCTGGAGAACCCACTCGACCCTAAAATAAAACAAAAATACAAACATAATGGTATACACCTCAGGGGGTTGACAAAGTCCAGAGGAGCAAGTCCAAGAAAGCAATAAGTATATGAACGGTATAAGTCATCGAGCAAGTTAGCAATGTGAGAGAATATATTAAAAAAATACAATGCGGGCCAACAGGCGTGTACATATTAGGTGAACGAAATATCTGAAGAGCTACAAGGGGCGACCATGCCTATGCGCCAAAAATTGTGAGGGCAAGCTAAGACGAGTCAACAGGAGCAGCAGCACTAGGACCTCCGTCAGGGGAAGATCCGCCTTATGAGTGTTTAAATAGAACATAGAATTTAAGAGCTTTATACATCTTTGTTACCTAAGCACTATCCCACTCCATGATTATTGATTCAACCCCCTCTATGCTAATGTCATCCAGAGATGTCAGTACAAACTAGTTACAAAACAACAGTAAACAATTGTGAATAAATACAATCCTGCTAGCAGTCAAAGGAAACCTTGAAGGAAAGTTACATTACTGAGTCCATATAAGAGAGTCTTCTTCGAGAACAGTGTCGGTCATAAATAAACAAACATGACTTGCTAGGCTACGTGCAGCAGAAATAATAAACCAACAATGAGCAAAATGAGAAACCCATTTTAAACAAGACGGCGTTGAGGCCTAGCAGTGCCTAGTTAACGCAAGCCTATAAAAGGGACTTTAATAGATTATACCAAAATTGTTACAAAAGCAATAGCATAATTTAAGTGTACACACATGAATTTGAGTGTAAATTATTGTCCTACATATCGTTAATAATGTAAAATTAATATATGAAATACACAAAAACGTCTACACACTCATTACATAAATGTCCTGCGGGTGATTTTCCTTTAGAATGGAAACTGTTGGACTTGGCCCTTTTGCAAGGTTATCCCCAAACATTTTGCTTCTTCCCCCTATTTTTTCCTGATCTGTTGTTGTTGATTTTTGGACTCTGGGCACTTTACCACTGCTAATCAGTGCTAAAGTGCATATGCTCTCTGTGTAAATTGTGAACATGATTGGTTATCCATGATTGGCATATTTGATTTACTGGTAAGCCCCTAGTAAAGTGTACTGAGTGTGCCAGGGTCTGTAAATCAAATGCTACTAGTGGGTCTGCAGCACTAATTGTGCCACCCACATGAGTAGCCCTGAAAAGGTATCTCAGACCTGCCACTGCAGTGTCTGTGCGCAGTCTGTTAACTGCCATGTTGACCTGGCAAGTGCACCCACTTGCCAGGCTCTAACCTTCCCTTTTCTTACATGTAAGGCACCCCTATGGTAGGCCCAAGGTACCGCCCTGGGCAAGGTGCAGTGTATGTGAAAGGTAGGACATGTACTGGTGTGTGTGACATGTCCTGATAGTGAAATACTGCCAATTTCGTTTTTCACCATTGAAAGGCTATCTTGCCCCATATGATAACATGGGAGTTAATTTGTAACATCTTATCAATATAACTTCCCATTGGGACTAGATAGTGTTACATCTTAACATGGTATCTTGGCAACTTGCTCAGCATTCCTTCCATGGTAACCAGGATGCTCTGTTCTGAGTTGACCAGGAGAGGAGAGCTGGCAGTTGCAGAAGGAAGACGTGTCTAGGGGTTGTTCCTGAGAGCTTAATAAAGTTCTTTTACAATAACCGGTCTGCGCCTCTTAAAAGTGGCGACGAGGATGGGATGTACATTCCCAGAGGGCAGACTGGTCGCGCAATGAAGTGAGAGGACAACCCCTGGACCGATCACCACCTAACTGGCGCTTAGCGGCACCAACTACTGTGCTGTGGCGCTACATTGCTGAGGAACGTGCTGCCGTGCCGGAACATCGGAAGACTGATACAACCGGCATCATTACTGAGGAACGTGCCGATGTGCTGGAATATTGGAAGACTGACAACTGGCATCAGGAAATAAAATCCGCCGATGCAATCGTAAGGAAACATCTATCCACGCGTGGATTGGGTAAGAAGTGAACATTCACTGGGTGCCTGAACTGTGCTGGTCAAGAGTGAAGCCAACCTGTCTCCGCTGTAGTGCCGATTCTACAGGAGCAGCATTGGAGTGTGTTAAGGCGGAACCTGAGAGCCGATTGCTTGGGGTGCACACTGAGTGAAGCGGAAGAACTTGGGAGCAGAGGAGCATCGACGGGGTGCGAGGAAACCACTGTTGCTTGTTTGCGAATTATGTCAATTGAAGCTATTCCCTGAGGCTACGCTGGGACCGGGAGCCAGTGTTATGTTTTAAATTTGCTCACCGGTTGCTCCTCGAGTTGTGGAAGTCTCCATTCCATGGTTTGTGCTGCGCGTCACAGTGGGAAGACGTGCAGCTCTTGAATTCCTACGCGTCACCAGCGCAAGGCAGTGTGGGTGCCGCGCTGCGTTGCGACGTACAGCACACGCCGACGCCGGCAGGAAACAGTGAGAGGTTGTCATAACAACCAAACACGGAACAGTGTCACAATTAGGAAGAAATAGAGCCGGGTTACGCTACAAGCCGGGTTACGCTACAAGAAGACAGCAGACAGAAATGCACATTTCAGCTGGCAAAAAAAAAAAAAAAAGGGGAATTTGATCACTGCAAGGAAGAGCAAATAAGAACTGTGCTACAAAGACGACGGTGACTACATTAATTTTGTTAGTTTTTTTCTTTCTCACCTTATTTTTCAGGTAACCTAAGATCTCTGAACAGTGAACATTATTAATCAAATCACCACAACACCATAACGTGCATAACTATTGTTGATACACATTACTGTATCGTTAGGACAATAACTGTGTGTTGTTTAGGAATAACTATCGCCACAAGCACCTTTTCACATTACAGTCTAGTAGCATATTCAGTATGGACATGTCGTCTATCACTGCTCCACCCAAGTTTTTACAAAATCCTGGGGAACCCACCTTCCCATGGGAAGACTGGATAGAATCATTTGATACTTATTTAGAGGCAATTGGTGGGGAGGATTTTATAGCGTCCAGGAAAGTGGCACTACTCAAACATAATTTAGGAGTAGAGGGCAGGAAGGTATTGAAAACACTACCCATTAACAATGATAGAAAACAAATAATTATTAAAGAGAATACCAGCGAAAATGAGAATAAAGAAGAAAGTGAAGAGGGAAGTAAAAAGAGGATGTAGATGTAAGTCTACAGTATGATGAGGTCATTTTTAGTGATAAATACATTGAGGTGGTCAAAGCTCTAGAAGAAAATTACGGTAAAAAGATTAGCATAGTAGTGGAAAGACATAAAAAATGTTCTCGATCCCAACTACCGGGAGAGTCTGTAGAGCAATATATTTCAGTGTTGAGAACACTTGCGGCCACTTGTAAATTTAGAGATCTCCATGAGGAGATCATAAGAGATCAATTTATAAACAGAACAAGTAATACCAAAATTCAAGAGAGACTACTAGATATGAAGGATCCTTCCCTACTAAAAACTATACAAGTAGCAAGACGAGTCGAGAATACTTCCAAATACATCAAGGAGTTAGGCTCAGAGAAACCTGTCACTAACAAGGTGTGTACGGTAGAAAAAAATTCAGTGAAGAAGAAGGAAAGCAGTAAAACCACTTTCACATCTAAAAATAACAAAGTATGTTACAGATGTGGTAGCATAAGACATACTGCCGATTCCGACAGATGTTTTGCAGTCAAAGAAAAATGTTACAAATGTAAAAAGATTGGCCACTTAGCACGTATGTGCAAAGCTGGATCACTACCTAATACAAAATGGAAGCCACCTGTGAACACCATTAGACAAAATAGTGAGGAAGAAAATTCTGACAATGACGGAGAAGTTGAAGTAATGGTTATCTGCGATAATGTTATAAATGATGTGTCTGAGGGTTACAACCCACCCAAATGCGACTTAGGTATTGATGGGACTAAGATAACTGTGTGGGCAGATTCTTGCTCTCCTTATACCATTATAGATAAAAACACGTGGGAGAAGGTAGGAAGTCACAAATTGAGTTTACCTGACGTAGAACCAGTTGGGTATTGTGGTGTCAAACTTCCATTATTGGGTTTCTTCAAATGCACCTTGTCCCACAAAGGAAAGGTAGCCACCAGCAAGGTGTATGTAGTTGAAAAAGGAAGGGCATTGCTTGGATGGTGTGAACAAAAAATGTTGGGCATCACCCTAGATCCTAACCACCCACAACAAGTGTTAGCTACTGAAGAGGATGTAATAAGTAAATGGAGCTCTAAGTTCCCTAAATTATTTGAAGAAAAATTAGGTTGCTTAGAAAAATTTGAACACCGCATTGTACTTAAGCAGAACAATATTCCGTGTGTGCATAAAGCAAGGACTGTGCCTTTTACGCTTAGAGAGAAGCTGAAATTAGAATTACAAAGGTTATGCAAGGCACAAGTTATTGAACCCATTGAATCGTCTGAATGGCTTAGTCCGGTGGTTTTGGCACAAAAACCGGACGGCAACTTACGAATGTGTATTGACTTGAGAGACCTCAATCGTAATATTTTAATTGACAGATATCCTTTACCCCACATCAATGAAATGGTGTCTTCTGTAAATAATGCAAATTTTTTTCTTTGATTGACCTGTCTAATGCATACCATCAGATCAAATTGCATTCATCCTCAAGACATCTTACATCCTTCATAACGCCAGAAGGAGCGTTCCAGTTCATCAGAATGCCATTTGGTTTGGCATCCGCCTCGGCGGTCTTCCAAAGAGTAATGTGTAGAATATTGGTGGGACTACCTAATGTGCTGGTGTTCCAAGATGATGTATTGGTGTGGGGGTCCAATCAAATTGATCATGATTCAATGTTAACAAAAACCTTGGAGAAATTGCAAAATGCAGGTTTGACGGTTGGAGTTAAGAAGTGTAAATTTGGTGTTACGCAAATTGATTATTTAGGGCATACTTTATCCAGAGATGGAGTTAAACCCAAAAAGAAATTATTAGATGCCATCACAAATGCCCCATCTCCGCAAGACAAAGAACAATTGCGTTCTTTTCTGGGTCTTGCGGAATTTTATTCCAAATTTGTCCAGCACTTTGCTGACAAAGTTCACAGGCTCAGAAACTTAATGAGAAAGGGGGTCAAATTTGAATGGACAGATGAATGTCAAGTGGATTTTAATTCCATCAAGGAACAAATTGTTAAAGCGGTTTCCTTGAAACCTTTCAATCCTTCTCATCAGAGCATAATTGTAGTGGATGCTAGTGCATATGGCCTAGGAGCTGTGTTGATGCAAAAGCACTTGGGACATGAGCGAGTAGTAGCGTTCGCATCCCGTACCCTCAAAGGTGCGGAAGCTACTTACTCGGTCATAGAAAAGGAAGCACTTGCATGCTGGTGGGGAGTGAACTATTTCAAGAATTATATATGGGGCACACGTTTTGAAATTAGATCTGACCACAGACCGCTTATAGAGTTATTCACCACCAGAGGAGCTGCAAAGGCAACACCCAGAATTGCCAAATGGATATTTAGGCTTCAAGGATATGATTTTTCATTACAATATGTCCCTGGTATTCGCAATGTTAATGCCGATTGTTTATCACGATTACCATTAGAATGTGATGATGATGACGTAGATTCAAACGATGATTGCGTGGTAGCAAGTGTAGTTGAGTCATGTAAAGGTGCAATATCATGCGATGAGTGGAAAGATGCTGTAACTAACGACACCATCTTCAAGGAACTTATTATGGAATTGTCAAATCCTTCTGGATCTAATTCCATTCTAAAAAAAAATTTGGGGAATTTTGGACAGTATGGACAGAACTTTCAGTTGTGGATGGTGTGCTACGCAGAAGTGGTAGGTTAGTGGTTCCGCAAAGCTTGCAAAATAGACTATTGAAGTTATTACATGAGGGACACAGTGGTATGTCAGGAATGAAGAGGAAAGCTAGAGAAACCTTTTGGTGGCCAGGGATGGACAAAAACATAGAGGAGCATGTACGTGAATGCATGGAATGCATGTGCAGTGACAAAACCCATAGAGCAGAGGAGTCACCTATATCTCCAACCAATTTTCCCAACAGACCATGGGAAAAGGTTGCCATGGACATTTGTGGTCCATTTTCGGCCAAAGGAATACTAAACAAGTATGCATTGGTGTTAATTGACTACCACTCTAAATGGCCAGAAGTGGCATTTACGGGTGACATCAAAGCAAGTAATGTCATTGAATTTTGTGACAAAATCTTTCGCAGAGAGGGATGTCCTAATAAATTAATCACGGACAATGGCCCACAATTTATTTCCAATGAATTTAAGACATACCTCACCAAGATGGGCATTACTCATCATACCACAGCAGTTTACAATCCCAGAGAAAATGGTCTTGTGGAAAGATTCAATAGAGTACTGAAAGAGTGTGTACAATTATCTGAGGAGAGTGGTGGAGATAGTAAAGAGGCGGTGAAGGAAATGTTGTGGAGCTACCGCACCACACCACACTCAGTCACTAATGAGTCCCCATTCAAACTCCTGAAAGGTAGACAACCAGGCACGAAGGTTGCTCCTGGGTGGATGTTTAAGGATGTCTCACGACCTGTATGCAGTAAGAGTTTAGAGATTAGGGTAAAGAAACATCAGGATAAATACGTGCACAGGCACAACGACAAGTTGAAAAAGAATCCTCGTATCTTTGCAGTTGGAGATTGGGTAAGAACGTACACTATGGGATTGCAAAAAGAGGTATGTCAAAATGGTCTGTACCAAAATGCATAACCAAAGTCAGCGGTAACAGTGTTTGGTTGAGTGATGGAAAGGTGTGGAACATCCGTAGTGTAACTTTGTGTAACAAATTGGAAGTCAATACCTGGTTGGGAAAAGAAGGTGATAATCATTTAGATAAAGGAGGTGATAGTGTGAACATTGATAAACGTGTCAGGATGGTTCCAAAGTGGCACAGTGACTATGTGACCTATTGATTTATTTGATGCATTACATATTGCAAATGTTGTAATATCTTATTTAATTATTCTGTGTTGTATTGTGTTTTTTTCTGCACCCTACCTGTATTTAAATTGTATGATTGTTAAGGAAGGAAGATGTGTTACATCTTAACATGGTATCTTGGCAACTTGCTCAGCATTCCTTCCATGGTAACCAGGATGCTCTGTTCTGAGTTGACCAGGAGAGGAGAGCTGGCAGTTGCAGAAGGAAGACGTGTCTAGGGGTTGTTCCTGAGAGCTTAATAAAGTTCTTTTACAATAACCGGTCTGCGCCTCTTAAAAGATAGGAAGATAAAATTTAGCATGCCTGAACTCAGAATATAAAGATGCATCTTTTAGTAAAGATGATTTTTATATTGTGTGTTTGAAAATACCACTTTTAGAAAGTGGGTATTTTCTTGCTTAGCCATCATGTGTGCCTCTGCTGGTTTATGGATTGACTGTCTGGCTTTTGAATGACAGCGGCTGGGGATGTGCATTCTCTCAGACAGCCATCGGGGGAGGGGGGTTTGATGTGTGTCTTGCCTTTCCTGGATGAGTCAGGGCTGGGCTGAATAGACCTGGGCTACATTTAGAGAAGGGGAGGCGATTTCTTTCACACGTGAATGGGCCTGATCTGCCTTGGACAATGCTGTCTCCACCTCCTGCCGGGCAGCTGCACCAGAGAGGACAGAGCTGGTTTTGGCTGGGCAAAGAGCTTCTCTGCCACCAAAGAACCAAGGAATTTGTGCTATAAAAAGTGGGCCCAGTCCCCTGAACTTTAGATCACTGCTGAACTAAGGAACCTGCAAGTAGGAAGGACTGGGAAAGCTGGAGGAGGAGTACTGCCCCTGTGCTGTGTGCTGTTGGGGTTGGCCTGCAGTGGTTGCTTCTGTCTTGGGTAGGGAAAGGACTGGACTGGGCTTTCATCATCCTGCTGTTGGAGTTTTCTCCAAGGGCTTGAAGTAGAGCTTGCCTCCTGTTGAAAGTCTCAGGGATAAAAAAAGACTTCAAAGACTACTTCTGGATTCAAGAGGAACCTCTGACAAGGAGAAAAGCTGAAGTGCTGTGAGGAGGAGTACTGCCCCTTTGCTGTGTGCTGTGTGGGGTTGGCCTGCAGTTGCTGTTTCTGCCAAGAAAAGGACAAAGACTGGAACTTTGCTTTGAACCTGCTTGAAGAAGATCTCCAAGGGCCTGTGTGTGCTGGCCTCCTGCTTTGTAGTCTCAGGGACACAAAGAATTCACCCTCAGCTCCTCTGAACTCTGCTGGTGATTATTCTGACCTGTCAGGAGGTGCCTGTTCCAATTATCGGCCTCTGGAGGTTGTGCTTGCTGCTGGGAGCTGGAAGAAACCTGAAGAACTAAGAAAATCAATGCATCACTCTTCTTGCAGCTGTTTTCCTGACACAGCACCGCTGTGCCTGAAGAATCTCCACGCATCGCTGCGCTGCTGCCGAAACTGACGCAGCGCCTGTCGATGCTGCAAGAACTGATGCATCGAGAGATAGTGGCTGAAGGAACTGACACAGCGCCACTCGATGCTGCTTCATCGATCGCCGACGCATCCAGGATTTCCACGCATCGTACCTGTGCAGCAAGTTTTCCCGACTCATCACCCACGGACCGGAATCCTCTTGGAGTTGAGGCATCACTTCCCCCTACAGACCGGACACAACGCATCACTTCTCCTGCGTGCAGCAGAACTGTCGCATCGCCTCCTCATGGTCTCAGGAACTGACGCATCTCTTTGTGTTCTCGACGCTTCCCATCTCTGCGGCTGTTTGGCCTTGTGAATTTTGTCGCAACTACAGGTACTTTGAGAGAAATCACGCATCCATAGTTTTCTATGGACCCAGTTGTTTGAAACCTTTTTAAAGTCATATTCTTAATACATGTATGTTGCATTTTTGTCGTTTG